>CM077165.1:143712555-143890508 GCA_039583875.1 Platanthera guangdongensis
TTCGTTTTTCTCCCCCGAAGTTCCTTGATCTTCTACAAGAGGCAGGATGACAGGTGCCAAAACGGCCCGGTTTCTCATGGCTATTGGAGAAGACAAAACATAGACGGATGACTCGCCTCTTCTATCTGATGTCACAAGGTACAGACGTTGGTTGGCAAACTCATCTATCTCACGGTGACCAGACCCTACATTCTCCTATGTTGTAGGCAAGGTCAGTCAGTTTATACAAGCTCCACAGGAGTGCCACCTTCAGTCTACCTTAAAGATTTTAGAGTATGTCAAAGCTGTACCGGGCAAAGGGCTAATCTTTCAGAGGAATGGTCATCTGAGGGTTGAAGCCTACTCAGATTCAAGCTATGCGGATGATAAAAGCGATCGTAAATCCACATCAGGTTTTTGTACTTTTGTTGGGGGAAATCTTGTGAGTGGGAAGAGCAAGAAACAGTATGTTGTCTCCAGATCCAGTGCAGAAGCCGAATACCGTAGTATGACGTCAAACACGTGTGAGTTAAAGTGGTTGCGGGCTCTCATGCTTGACATAGGAGAGGTCTATGACTATCCTTCCTATGTTCTGTGACAACAAGGCCGCTATATACATATCCAAAAATCCGGTCTTCCATGAGAGAACAAAGCATATAGAGGTTGACTGCACTTCATTCGGGAGGAGATTTTTGAAAAACAGATTGACACTTTGTTTGTCACCTCTGACAAATAATTGACGTATATCTTCACAAAACGGTCTCTACTTCATTCTTCCACATTTGTGACAAGCTGGACATGATTGATATCTATGCTCCAGCTTGAGGAGTGTTGAAGAGTTTGAAGTATTAGACCGCGCGGTCTTGCGGTCTTGTCTGGCGGTCTGTTGACTGCGCGATCTAGCAGTTCTTCCCATCAGGTTCATATTCAGACTGTTGTTGTTTATAGTCCGAGCGGTCTGTCGGTCTCTCTCAAAAGCCTGGAGACCGGGCGGTCTATCGGTCTCCTATTGTGGCATGTTCTTATCCTGCTGGAGTTGCCGAGCGGTTAGCCCATCTGTCTAACCGCGCGGCCTGTGCGGTCCTCTTTTATTTCTAGCCGCTCAGCCGTGTACATGTTTAGTCCCACATTGTTTGTTGTACTCTCTCATATCTCCTCATTTTATAAAAGGGAGGTCATACCTTTGTAAATAATATCTTTTTTGGATAATAAAATTTAATTATTCAAATTTCTGTCTGTTTGTTAGCTGCGTGTTCGCTACTTTTACAAGTTTATAAAAATTACTTAAAAATGGTTTTGTTTTTCTTTAACTTAGTTTTTTTTATTAGGATGTAAAACATTTGTTCTTTTCTGCATTATTTCCACTTTTAAGCTCTTTTATAACCTCATAAGAATGAAAACGTTTTGTTTTTAATTTTTCAAACTTCATTTTTTGCTTTTTTTTCAAAACCTTTTGCCCGTTTAATTTTTATTTCATCTTTTTATTCATTTCTACCGCATTCTAACGGTAGAAATGTAATCGTTTTAATTTTCGATCACTTGCACTTTGCGTTTATTTGCAACTTTTTGCTCCTTAAATTTTTTTCACTTTTTATGCATTTCTACCACATTTTAGCGGTAGAAATGTAGTTATTTAATTTTTCAGCAACTTGATTTTTCCTATTTTTTGTACGTGTGCGTGCGTGTATGAGTTAGTTTAAATTGCTTTCTTTCATTTCTGTAGAGTGCGTGCGTGTGTTGCATTTATTTCGCCTACTCGTTAGAGGTTAAATGACGTGCTTTAATTTCTCGCCTACTCGTTTGAGAAGACTTGTACGTGTGAGTTTTCATTTCTTTAGTGTGTGTGCGTATTTCAATTCAAGTAGAGTGTGCTTACTTTTTGTAGAGTGCGTGAGTGTTAGCATTTATTTCCGCCTACTCGCTAGGAGTTAAATGACAGGATTTTATTTACCGCCTACGCATTTGAGTTAAATGACAGGTCTTATTTGTCTGTAATAATTTGAATAGTACTTGTACTTGTATTTATTTCCGTCTACTCGCTAGTAGTTAAATGACAGGATTAATTTTTCTCCTACTCATTTGAGTAGAATTTGTGTGCGTGTGTTTTTAATTTTCAGTAGAGTGCGTGCGTGGATGCATTTATTTTCTCCTACTCGTTTGAGAGGACTCGCTTTATTTTGTCATGCCCACTCATTTGAGCCGGGACTTGTAATTTTCCTGCTTTCATTTCAGTTCTACTCGTTTGAGTAGACTTGCAAATTACTGTTTTCCTTTACTGCTTTCTTTTTTCGCTTTCATTTATTGCTTTAATTTTTTGCTTTCCTTTATGATGGTATTCGATCAATCATGTTGATTTGCAAGAACAACAACACGATTTGATGTGAACAACCACTGTGTTCTTAAGTGAGAGTAACACACCCAAAACTTTCCTACCCTCTATCTCCACAACCCATGGACTCCACTGGTGGGTGCCCACAATTGCCTTCCACCCTCCGGCAATAGATTTATAGCGATGGAAGCATCTCGGTGGTTTCAATTCAATTTAATAAAACTGTCCCTTTGTCTGTAGCTATTTATTCATTTGCAATAAAATAAAGTGGGATAACTTTTTAACTTTATATATACACATTTTATATTTTTTTATTATATATATATATGCGTGCGAGTTGTGAGCATGTCCTTCTTAAGATCAACTTTTAAATATTAATCATTTTTGTTATGTCGTACAATTTAAATTAAATAATAAAATTCTATTTGGATGATGCCGCAAAGGCTAGGTTTGGAGCGGCGGTGATGGTCATGAATGCGGTGATTATGAACTCCCGTTCTCAACTACAGAACTTCTTCTGCGCAGTACACGTTCTATGACGATAGAATTTTTGTCCGAATTCATCCGAACAAGAAAATCATGTTAAATGAAGCCCTTGGCTCCGTTTGGCACGGTGGTGACGGTCATAAATATGAGGGTTAAATTGTCATTCATTAACACACTTAAAAAACTTCAGCCACTTTTATGTTCATCAGATGATATTTGTTAGATGATCATTCCCATGCATTTACGACCGCCATCACCGTGCCAAACGAGTAAAAATAAGGTCCGCCAACCGTTGCTTCCTTTAGATCCCCACCAATCACAAACAGTAGAAGCCTGTAAATTTGTGGGGTTCACGAGGCACAATAAATTTGTGCACTGTGGCCTCACTTGCTCGCGCATTTTCATTGGCCGAGCGGATCTTTTTTTAGGTCTGCTCAAAATGAGATTTTTGAAATGTCCATAAAATTTTGGAGCATCTATACGACTATTGGTGCACAAAAAACCGGTCCTAACCGGTCTGATTGAGACCAGACCGGTTAGGACCGGCTAGGGGCCGGTCCCGTTGAGGACCAGATCGGTCTCAGGGGTCCCGAGGGGTTCCCTATTTTCATCAAAGACCGATCCCGGACTGAGACGGTAAAAAACCGGTCCCAGACCGGGAATGGTAAAAGACCAGTCTCGGACCCGGACCGATCAAAAGACTGGTAAAAGACGGGTCATTTTAATAATTTTAGTAAGAGACCGATCATTTTTAGTCATTTTAGTAAAAGACCGGACAAAATACCTGTAAAAAAGACCGGCCCGAGACCGATCCGGATCAGTCCTCCGGTCCCAGCCGGTCCTCCTCCAGAGGAGGAATACCGGTTCCGGACCGAACTGATTTGAGCAGGACCGATCTGAGACCGGTCAGATAAAAGACCGATCTTTTAAAGAGCAGTCCAGCCCGGCAGTGGAGGAGCGTATACCACCGTACTATCCATGTAAATATCCCCAACAATTCGATTTATTTTAAAAAAAAGTTGGCACGTGCACCGTATGGGCATATTGACCGTACATGTGTTTCATTATAATAATAATTATAATTCTTATGTTGAAGATAAAAATATAATATGAGAATAAAAAATTATTCATAAAATTGCATTGTGAGCGTACATTCCACAGTGAAGAACTTAAAATAGGTGCACCGACTTTACAACATCTATATTATTTTGAATTTAGCTCATCATGAATCCATCATGGATGAGAGCTTTTCCCTATTTGCTTTGTTAGGCTCCGTTTGGGGGGACTTATTGTAATGGCTCCGCTCAAGATATTCTACTAAGGCTCATCGGTGTGGAATGGGCCTTATATAGTATCTCCAGCGTAGAGCCGTTACACTCTAGTGACACGTAACCTGTTGGGTCGTTCCGAGTCGGTCCTGACACGCGCGGACATAAAATTAAATATTCTAACAATCTCCTTCTATGTCCGCGGTAAACCCGACGTCGGAAAGGGGTGATGTGTGAAGTGTTCAACCGAATATGAAGCACTCACAACCGTGTCCATCACACTTGTCAAAACATATTGGACGTTTAAGTAAAACAATTGTATGCGTGCATAAGTATAAACAGAAAAACTCAGCAGCATCATAGTAAAGTCTAAAGTACAATCACAGCACAGGTACTAGAACACCAAGTGTCTCATGAACAACTAAAGAGCAATAAAGTCCAAACAAAACAAGTGAAAGCAAAGAGAGCTAAAACAGTGCTCTAAGCAGAAGAAAAACCAGTTTATACTCTAGAAATCAGAGTCCAGTAGGTCATCCTCATCTGGATCCAACCGGCAAGTGCTCCTCCATCAGCAGCAGCTCCTGTAATTTCCAACAGAGAAGTTCATTTAGAATGAATTCAGGCTTGGAAAATGTACAAGTATCTAGTTCTACTTATATGAACGTAGTACAATATGAGTAAGCATGAGTAGAGTATATAGGTTATACCTCAGAATCCATTATCTATTTTCAAGAAAATGATGTTATGGACTTCTGGACACCGCAGCTGTATCTGTGTTCCTATGTGGAATGTCACGGTTACTGTTCTTCTAAAGTCAATTGGAACTCATCAAATGTGGAATGGAACCAATAAACAGAAGAAGAAGAGCCAAACCTAGTCGGATTGTGTTATCAAAAGTGGAATAACACTCTCCTCCTAGATAAGGAAGACGAACCCAGTGGAAGTTGTTAACATCAAATGTGGAATGAAACAACTCACCAGATTCGTACTCAGCAACCCCGAACATCAGCGGAGCACAACACGCTTGTTTTGACAAAGGAAAGTGGAAAAAATCAAAATATTTGGACTAAGGCTGAACTAAATCGCCTATCTTTGAACTAAGACTGAACTTAAATCGCCTTGAGTCTCATTTCCCCCACTGTTTTGATTGATCGGTCTTTAGGCATTCCTTTCGTCAGTGGATCAGCCAGATTATCCTTCGATCGCACATCGATCAAAGTGATAATGCCTTGTTCTTTCAGATAATTCAGTAGAGCGTGTCTCAGTCGTACATGTCGCCTTTTAGTGTTAAAAAGGACATTCTTCACGACTTGAACTGCTGCTTGATTATCACAATACAGGCTCAAAGAATTGACTTGAAGTCTAGACAAGGGAATGTCTAGAATCAAATTCCTGATCCAATCTGCCTCTTCGCCAGCTGAGGCTAAGGCAAACAACTCGGCTTCCATAGACGACAAAGCTATACAAGTCCGTCTTTTGGATTTCCAAGTGACTGCAGCGCCACCCAAAGTGAAAATAAATCCACTAGTGGACTTGCTGTTCCCAACTTCTGAACACCAGGAGGCATCAGAGTATCCTTCCAACGTAGGAGGGTAACCAGTGTAGCACAGAGCGTGGTCTTTAGTACCTTTCAGGTACCTCATCAGCCGATCTAGGGCATCACAATGCTCTTTGCCTGGACTACTGGTAAAACGACTCAGCATGCTTACCGAGAAAGCAATGTCTGGTCTAGTGCAACTTGTGGCATACATGAGACTTCCAATGATCTTTGAGTACTTTACTTGATCAATACTGGTCCCTTTATTCGGACTCAACTTGACATTTGGATCGATTGGTGTTTCAACAGCCCGACAGTCTTTATAACCCCAGGTAGTGAGGATCTGCTCAATGTAATGAGCTTGACTTAGAGTGACACATCCCTTGTCTACTCTAACTTTCATACCTAGTAGGGTATCTACGGGACCAAGGTCCTTCATATCAAATGCTTTCGCGAGAGCGGATTTAGTATCCCTCACTGCTGCAAGATCTGATCCCAGAATCAACATGTCATCCACATATAGGCATATGATGACTGTTTGATTTGCCATCGAGCGGTAGTAGAGGCACTTGTCTGAGAGACTGGACTGAAATCCAACGCTCTTTACCACTTGATCAAATTTAATGTGCCACATCTTAGGTGCTTGTTTAAGCCCATAGATCGATTTATCAAGCTTGCACACTTTGTCTCTTAGATCCTTATGCACATAACCTTCAGGTTGTGCCATATAGATCTCTTCATCAAGCTCTCTATTTAAGAAGGCTGTTTTTACATCCATCTGATGAACTATAAAGTTCTCGATAGAAGCTATGGCAAGAAGAATCCTAATAGTGGATAGGTGACACACAGGTGAATAGACGTCAAAATAGTCAATTCCCCCCTGTTGTTTATAACCCTTAGCTACTAGACGTGCTTTATATCTGGCTATAGACCCATCACTGTGCAATTTCTTCTTCAGTACCCACTTGCATCCTAAGACTTTAGCTCCTTTCGGCAGGTCAACTAGATGCCAAGTGTTGTTTTGTAGCAGCGAGTTCATCTCATCATCGATGGCTTCTGCCCACATTAACGCATCTCTAGATCGCATTGCTTCCTGATAGGAGAATGGATCATCCTCTAAGTGGTAGGTGACGAAATTCTCACCAAAATCTTTAGGGATCCTGTCTCTTGTAGATACTCTAAGAGGAACAGCTTCCACCTGTAGAGGTGGGGGAGCAGTGCCAGAGGGGCCAGCTTCAGGTTCTACAGTAGATTCTGAAATCATCTCAGTAGACCCGGGGACGGTCAAGCCATGATCTTTGATAAATTTGAGTTCAAAGAAAATAGCATCTCTAGATTCTATCACTGTATTAGTGGATAGATCCAGAAACCTGTCAGCTGCACTATCTTCTGCACTACCTAGATAAACGCAGGTCGTTGTTCTAGGTCCCACCTTTGGTCTCTTAAGGTCTTGTATCCTCACATAAGCGATACAACCCCAAGTCTTTAGAGTGTCATATCTACAAGGATGACCATGCCACAACTCATATGAAGTAGAGTTGAGCTTTGAGTGAGGCACTCGATTTAGAATGTGATTTGCAGTTAGGACTGCTTCCCCCAAAAAGAATTAGGCATGCCAGCTGTGAGGAGCATAGAGTTCAACATTTCTGTTAAAGTTCTATTCTTACGCTCAGCAACACCATTCGACTGGGGTGAGTAAGGAGCTGTGGTTTCTAGGATTATACCCTCAGAGGCACAAAAGTCCTTAAACCCAGTTGCAGTGTACTCTCCTCCTCGATCACTTCTAAGTCTCTTAATCTTTAGATTCAATTGATTTTCTACCCGAGATTTGAAGATCTTAAAGGTCTCGAATGTCTCATCTTTCGATTTCAATAGGTAAACATGACAATATCTGGAAAAATCGTCGATGAATGTAATTAGATACTTCCTTCCCCCTCTAGTGGCGTGACTACGAAAGTCACAGAGGTCGGAATGTATCAACTCCAGAAGTTGTGTACTCCTAGAAACTGTTTTGTAAGGGTTTCTAGTGATTTTAGTCTGGGCACAAACCTCACACCTATCAAACTGAATAGAAAGATCTAATGGAATGTTTTGACTTTTAGCTAGATCTCGCATTTTCTTATAGTGGATATGTCCAAGTCTATTGTGTAATAACTTTGGATCAATCAGAGTTGAACTCACTTGATTTATGCACTCGTTATCTAGGCTAAGTCTGTACATACCATTGATCAGGTAAGCGTAACCAAAATAGTGAGAATTAACAGTTAATGTCAGTCTACCGTTCACGGTTGTGAAAGACATTCCAGCTCTATCAAGCAAACTCATAGAAATCAAATTCTTAGTTAAATTAGGAACTACTTTAACATTTTGCAAAATTAAAGTTTTACCTGAAGAGAGCACTAGCTCTGCAGTCCCAGCATGAGTAACATCAGTCGCTCCTCCATTGCAATTTTCGACTCTGTCCTTGACCGCTGTCACCTTAGAAAGAAGACTCTTGTCATTTGTGACGTGACAGGTAGCACCACTGTCCAGCCACCACTCAGAAGACGCACCGCGGTGACTACTCCCAATCATAGCCACGAAGGACTTAGGATCGGAGTTATCGACCACCATGTGCGCCACATTTTGTGGGGCATCCTCCTTGAGCTTCTTCGGACCCCTGCATTCAGCGGCCCAGTGACCCCATTTGCCGCAGTTGTGGCACTTGCCCTTCTTCCTTTTGAGAGAAGGCTTTTTGACCGCCAACGGTGCTGGAGTGTCACGCTTGGGTGCCGGGGGCTTCCGAGAAGACTTACTAGGATGTGAAACGAAGTTGACAGCCTGTGAAGGCTGCGCAACCTGCTCCAAACTCTTCCCAGCAATATTCTGGTCTTCAATATGGATGAACCTTTTGAGTTCGTCCAAACTAATCTTCTCTTTCAGTCGGTGCATCTCGGTCTTGAAAAAGAGCCATTCAGGAGGCAGTTTACTCAGGATCATGTACACAAAGAGGCTGTCGTCCATCTTCGAATGATCATCATCCAGCTTCTGACGAAGATTGACCAGCTCCAAGAGTTGAGAAGTGATAGGCACGTTCGCTTTGAATCTGAAGTTGAAGAACTTCTCTCCAATGAGCGACTTCGACAATCCTTCCTCCTTCTGGAAATGCGCGTTCATTCGATCCCATATTTCCTTTGCAGATTTGTATGCGTGGTAGGTCAACGCGAGATGGGGATTCAGAGAATTTAACAGATAATCCCTGCAGAAATCTTCATCCTTGTTCCACTGGTACTCGTCCACGTGCTCGACGGTAGAAGCAAAATCGCTCTGAACAGTATAGAATATCTCGCGTTCCTTCATTCCTAGTTGGACTTGAATTTTCCAACTGAGGAAGTCGGAGGCGTCGAACGATTGCAATTTTATGGTATCGAGCGCGCTTTTCTTCGACATAGTTCTAGATTTAAAAACAGAAATAAAAAAATTCTAGAACAATGTCACCTGAGCCCGTGAAGACGTCAGAAAAAAAAAACTTCGGATCCAATCCAAGTATTATTTGCTCCTCTTCTTCGGCTGAATGCAGTCGCCGAAGACAGATCTGTTTAGCAACCCAAACAGAAAGCGGGCACTAAAATTATAGTCCTCTTTGCTGCGAAAAGAAATCCACGGATATAGAGAGAAGCTGATTGCTCCTCCGAGGGGCACAACTCAACTTGATACAGCAAGAAGCAGATTTGAAATGTCACCTGAGCCCGTTAAATCTCTTCAAGACTGAATCTGAAACAGCAGATTTGATCTTCCACGGAAAACTAGAGAAGAAGATTTGATTGTAATAATATTAGATCCTTCTTTGTATGATCTAAGAAATCCAAAGCAAAATTCTGACAAGGCCTTTTAATCGGATCTAAGAAATCCAAATAGAGTCTAGATCTGCTATTGAAAGATCTGCAACAGCAGAAGCATGGGAACTGCACGACCTGCAGTGACGGGAAAGCGAAGAAAAAATTCCGATCAGCAATCTGTGACCTTTCTCCCGATCAGCCCCAGATCAAAGAATAACCAATATAGGGACTATTTCTCCCTTGCAGATCCACGCACAGCAATGCCCTAGATCCACGGATTCCGGCGATTGGAGATCTAACATGCAGCAGCGAAAAAGCAGCACAAGAGGCGGCCGGGAATGGCCGATCTGTGGCCGGTAATGGCCGATCTGCGGCCGGAGCCCTAGATCTGCAGCGGATCTGCACTACGGCGGCCCTTCTTCCCGAACGGCGGCCACAACACAGGAAGCAGGGACTAAATCTAGATCTGCAGCGGTGGCTTCCGATCCAGCAATGGAAATCCTTCTACCTTCCTGTTCTGCAGGGATGAGCGACCTTGGCGGCAGGAAAAAAAAGAAAGGCAGCGCTAGGGAGAAGAAACCTTTCTTCTTCCCGACAACTGGATCGAGCCGCGGTAGAATCGTGCGGGGCGGAATCGTGCACGATGAGCGACCTTGGCCGCGACGTAGAAGAAAACTCGCGAAGATGAGCGCCGGCGAAATCGTGCGGGGCGGATGAAAAAAAAACGAGAGCAGAAAACCTAACTGGTATCTTGAGAATGTAATGGCTCCGCTCAAGATATTCTACTAAGGCTCATCGGTGTGGAATGACCTTATATAGTATCTCCAGCGTAGAGCCGTTACACTCTAGTGACACGTAACCTGTTGGGTCGTTCCGAGTCGGTCCTGACACGCGCGGACATAAAATGAAATATTCTAACATTATTTTCACCGGTCAAGCGGTTACGACCACATGTATCGGATCTTAATTAAGGTCCGATACATGCGGTCGTAACCGCTTGACCGGTAAAAATAAGTCCCCCCAAACGGAGCCTTAATGTTTTATTTTCTGATTGTAATATTCTTTGTATTTTTTAATATTTAAAATTTTTCATAAAATATCAATAAAAATTGAATTATCAGGAGTTGATTACGACTATTTTTTTTATTTGAAATAAAGTGTTAAAGATAAACTTTTTATATTAGTCAAATGTACATTTGAAATGACTTCAAATTCATTTTTGTAACATATATATTTTAAAGTAAACTACATTTTTATATTAAAAAATGAATTTAAAATTTGGAGAGAAGCACATTCGGTCATAAATTTATTTTAAATTAATTAATTTATTTTAACATAAGTTTTAAATAAGATTTACATGCCAATGCAAAATTAAAATTAATATCCTCAAAAAATTCATGGATTTTTTCCACTAAAATTCCACTTTTTTTATTCAATATAACCGTACCATACTCCTAACCTCCAAATAATTTATTCGGCCTGCAGATATCAATACACTAGGAATTATGATTTTGGGACTGCTTATAACAATGCTAGTAACTTGTGCAATTATTGAGAGCATACAATCATGTAATTTTCGAATATTTTGATCTTTTTAAATGATAATTTTGAATTTCTATGTGGAGCATTACATTACATCATTTGATCTCTCAACCCCAGTTTTTCGCGCCTTTTGAAAATATGTCTTGTACATAATTTTCAGCAAGATCATTTTGATCTTTTTAAATGATAATTTTGAATTTCTATGTGGCAGCATTACATTACGAAAATTTGAAAGCGAATAGACTGCGGTGCGGATCATTTTTATTTCCATGTGTATGGAAGAACGTTGGAGTTAGAGCATACGATCAATACACAGCATATTATAATACGCATGGGTCCCATACTCCCATGTATTTGTACTCATCCCCTGTTTTGAGTCAATAAACTGACCGGCACTATGTACAGACCTACAGTAGCCTAGAGCAGGCCAACCCAGTTGTAGGGGTATTTCAGGAAAACCACTCACCGCCCGGCACCATACCTCTTCTCATGACTCGCATCAAAGACGTCTATTCAACTAACTTACATCTAACCGCTAGAGAGAAAAGGCCCAACTGATGGGAGGGGACCATGTTTTCAGAGCGGGCCCCACCCGGCCTCCCTTTGTTTCCTTGAAGGACGGCTTATTAGTTATTATCTCTTATGAGTTTGATCAAAAACATCATTATTATAGATATATGTTTGACACGATCATGATTATGAGCACTGCCAACAAAAATAAATTAGTTATTGAGCATAAAATGCATGTTTTTTTAGACGAGGTCGGGCTTTTACGAATCATGATTCATGACCACCGCGCCAGTTCACGACCACCACCACTTCATCAAACGAAGCCTTCATTTGTTTCGGCGTTTTGGAATGTCGTGGTTGGAATGGAGGGAGTGGGCAGCTTTGACGTTAAAGGCTTCATTTGTTTTAGCGGTGGCGGGTCGATCCGGCGGGTGGAAACAAAGAGTTCGAACCGGAGGGGGGATGTGGCTGCTCTAAACAGAGCTTTTTGTGGCGTTTCTCAAGGCGGGCGGGTGGAAACGGAGCAAACGTCGCCGGGGGTTCATTTATTTACCCTCCTTCCGGCGGCGTTTGCCCAAAACGAAGTTGCGAAATGCCCAAACAAATAGAGCCTAAACAGATTTTTCAGCGTTATGTTTTTTCCCTCAGTTAATAGAGAAAAAAAGCGTAGTAACAAACGGAACTGTTCCAAAACTCAGCCCATTATTAACACTCTCAATCCCTGACCCATTATTAACGCTCTTATTCCCACCACTCCAACTCTTCATGCCGAAACAAACGGACCCACAGTCCGGTCCGCCTGAACTACAGGTCTATATCCTGGTCCGGCGGAGCAAGATAAAAAAAACTGCCTTGCAGGTCGATGTCCTCCACTCCCTCTCACTTACTACTGCACGAACAAATGAAAAAAATAAGGAAAAAAAATGCCATACAGAACCAACATGCAAATGAATAATGTTAAGGTTGAAGATCAAGACAAAAGAAAAGCAGGTTCGTAAAATAATAATAATAATAATAATAATAATATAAGTCTAGGATTTTTCTAATAGTAAAATTAACGTACTACTAGAGAGAGAGAGAGAGAGAGAGAGAGAGAGAGAGAGAGAGAGAGAGAGAGAGAGAGAGAGAGAGGCTGCTCGGTTGACGTTACATGGCGATGGGGAAAGAAGAGAACAACTCGAGCCAAGCCCCCTACATTTATCATTTACAGTGAATTAATCATCAGCACGAAGTCATTTATATTCATATATTATATGATATATTGGAACGGAGAAGCAGGTTACTCTGACTTAAGACTTCGTTTGGCACAGCGGTAACGGTCGTAAACCCGTATGACGGTATGGGTTAAATTGTTATTCGTTAACGGCCGTCTAACAAATTTCATCCCTTTAAACATAAAAGTGGATGAAGTTGTTACTTCGGTGTTCACGACCGCCACCACCGTGCTAAACGGAGCCTTGATCTTCAGCGCGCTCAAGAGCGGAGGAAGCTGCGGAGGATCTCAGCCTCGGCGCTGTTGGAGTCCATGGTGGCGATAAGGCCGGAGAGTCGGTCGCTGAGGCCGTCCACTTCCCGGTTTAAGCTTTTTATATAGTTGCACGTCTCCTTGAGCAGTTTGGCTGCTGAGGCCTGTAAGCAGCCGCCGGCATTTCTCGAGTTGGAAAAGAGAGAGAGAAATTAAAAGGAAGTGTGGATATGGGGAGTGTGGGTTTAGAGACATTACCCGGCCGGCGGCGCGGCGGCGGGCCTCCGGGAGGAGGGACTGGAGCTTGGAGACGAGCTCATTGATCTCGTCCTCTGTTATTCTGGTCCGGCGGCCAGACATGCTGCTTGGTGATCCGGGCTGGGCGAGAATGAGAGAGAGAGAGAGAGGGAGAGAGGAGATGAAGGAGAGAGGGAGGGAGAGCTTTATATAGAAGGAGGCCGGGCAGCGGCGAGGGGAGAGGGAGGACTGTGTGTGTGGCAGGGCTATGTATAGAGGGGGACTAGCTAGTTAGCACACAGTACGTTTATTAAGAAAGATTTCAACGGTCCCTACTTGCTCCCGTCGCCTTACAAACAGTTCGCCGTGGTGGGTCCCACTTCGCCCATTAATTACCTTTGCCTGCCACGACGCCCCCCTCCCTTGTTCTCTGTATTGCAAAGAAAGGCCTCTTCTGGCGAAGAGGTTGATCATGCTAGTAATCTGGTTTTCGCGGTGCGGTTGAAATTCACGGAAATTCTCGCTCACGAAGTAGGGGCGGGTTCGACCACTGTACTGCCAAACGGCGAGGGACTGCAGCAGCTGTGCGGTGCCGTCCGTCCGATTGGGGAGGATCAGCCCCAGCGAATGAGGCCTAAGGCTTCGTTTGGGGTGACTTTTTTT
The DNA here is from genome assembly GCA_039583875.1 of Platanthera guangdongensis. Classification (NCBI taxonomy): domain Eukaryota; kingdom Viridiplantae; phylum Streptophyta; class Magnoliopsida; order Asparagales; family Orchidaceae; genus Platanthera; species Platanthera guangdongensis. The sequence continues at coordinate 143,726,390 of CM077165.1, forward strand.
TTTGCTCCGATGAGTTTGGGCTAAAATGTCGTTGCTATAGAATTAATGTATGTTTGGCGTGACAGTAGTTATGATCGCCGGCAAAAAATAGAAAAATAGTTTTGAACATAAAAGTGAAATGAAGTTATTTCTGTGAGCTCTGGTGTTTACCACGTTTGTGACCGACACTGTCACGCCTGATGGAACCTAGGTCATCTTCCCCGAAGTGAAGGGATTTCCATATAAATTATTCAATAATATTCTTGCGGTCCGCTCAAGGCTCCTGGTAGACCGGATCTTTTGAACAGTCTTAACTCGCGGAGCGGTCGCGCAAACAATCAGAGATTCACAGTGTTGTGAGATGGAGACTTGATTACGTGAAAATCCTGCAATCGGGGTGAAAAACCACATGGTCGATTCGGTGTCGACCTAACTTCCACTATTCAGAGTTTGTTACAAAATGCTTGGGTGAAGGCGGGGGCAACAGGAAGCTACTCATTACACTTAATGAGATGAAAGAGTGGACATAGAGCTCGGCAAGGCTCCGCACGTTTACGACAGTCTTGTCCCTTCGCGCGATAGGGAACATACACACTTGATCGTCATGACGGGATCACCTCGGCATCATTGAGAGAGCTTGTCAAAAGCTTTCACGCTTTGCGAACGACCAAAGATAGTGGGTGGCTGTTGCGAGCCCACCCACCTCCAAGTGCTTGGCGGATCTCGCGGTGACTTTATTCATCTAGAAGGTCCTTGACAGAGTTCCTTGGAAGCGATTCTTGATGGAAATCCTGTAGAGAGATGAGAGGGGTAGAGAGAGACTAGACGTAAAGAGAGTTCACAGTCCCCGAAAAAAGATCCAAATGAAGTACAGAAGGGGGTATTTATAGGCTTTTAAGACGGCGGTTTAGTGATTTTGCCCAATTACCACCGATCAGACCAATATGAACGTCCGAATTCGAGCACACAGGTCGCCATTTTTTGGAGAAATGACGTCTGTACAACCCATATTCGTCGAGGGTGGACCCCTCCAGAGTTAGGTCGAACAAGCCAAGACAGCAGTAAGAGTCAACGTGCAAGGCGGCCGAAGGTCAGGGCGAGTATGGCGAGTTTCACTCGCATACTCACCAAGTAGGCGACTAGGCAGGTTACTTGCCCAGCTGAGCGAGCTCCCCCCAAGTGGCCGCCTAGTTGCTGGGGATAGGGCTATAAATAAGACCCCCTCTCTTTGTATTGACCTATAAATAGGACCCCAGGGGTACGAGGAGATGGACTTCGGAATCTTCCAAATATCTTGAGACCTCTTTTTCTTGGACATCAACTGAGTCTTTAGATTTATTTTTTAGAGAGACTCGGTCGTGATCTTGCGACTATCTGTCTTAGTCGCCGCGACTTAGTTACCAGCTAGTCTTGCTCGTACCCTACTCGACCATCTTTAGTTATGGATGAGTTGCTTCTTCTAAGCTTCCGGGTATGTGGTGGGACCTTCCTGTCGCAACGCCTAAGATCCTGTTTGTTGTTCGACAATTTCTGTGTCTTAGCCGTTAGCTGTCGAGCCCAACCGCTGAGCTAGTGTTTGGTCCATTGATCCCAATGATCCTGATTTGTAAAAAGTCAAACAAGTCAATGATATACACCAAGTTGTATTTGATATAGTTGCAAGTTAATGTATTCAAGTTAGTCCTTGTTACAATGATAGGATAGGTGGACACAAATAAGTTAGCTAGATAGGTAAGAAATTTCCTAAGTCCACAGGCATTGAGTGGAGCAAGCTCACTCAATGCTAGATGGCTTAAGGAAGGAAGCTGGATGAAGAAATGCAGTTAAGCACACAGGCCTTGAGTGAAGTCATTTCACACAATGCCATAGCACAAAAAGCGCTGAATAAAGCTGGGTCTGTCAAAGCCTAAACAGTGGAAGCCGGAAAAATAGCTAAGTCCACTGGCGTTGAGTGATATCAACTCTCTCAATGCCATGCGACATAATTCGCCGAGTATTGCTGCCTAAGTCAAAGCCACAGAGTTTCTATCAATGGAGACTGAAAAACTCTTCTAAGTCCACAAGAGTTGAGTGAAGCCATTTCACTCAACGCCAGATGGCAGAAAGCTTTGAGTCAAGCTCTAACAGTCAAAGCCAAGGGGAAAGAGTGAAACATAAAAATGGCTAAGTACAAAAGCATTGAGTGATGAAGCTACACTTAACGCTCTCAACGCCATGTAGTGGAGCAGTTGTGGCCAAGTACAAAAACATTGAGTGATGAAGATACACTCAACACTATAAACTCCAGGTTGCTGAAGAAGAGGAAAATAATCTAAGGAAAAAAAACGTTGAGTGATGAAGCTATACTCAATGCTCTCAACGCCAAAGTTGTTGAAGAAGCAAAAAATAATCTAAGGCAAAAAACGTTTAGTGATGAAGCTACACTCAACATTCTTAATGCCTAGGATGCAGAAAGAGCAGTAAACTAAGCTAAGTCTAAAAGCGTTGAGTGAAGTCCATTTACTCAACACCACTCAACGCCAAAGAAGCTGCAAAATGGCTAAGTACAGAATTGTTGAGTGAATTCCATTCACTCAACGCCTGAGTGGATTCTGAGAATTTGGCTAAGTCCACAAAGGGGTATCGTCAGCAAAGTCAACAAGTCAACTAATTTTAAATTCGTTGTGAAAGTGCTGCAAATAATAACTAAAGTCGCCATCAGTCTGTTGTTAATCACAATCTGTAACACTAAGGATATAATCACTCGTTAAAACAGCGACACGTGACAATCAACTCGCCGAATGACGAGATTATAAATAAAAGCTGAGATCTGGATCGTAAACAATTTCTGATAGATCAATTCATTTCACAAAAAGAGGAGCGAGAGTTCGTCTTCTTCCCCCCGTCATTGTTGCAGAGACAAGAACTTTAATTCGACAAATCTGAAGAGTATCTGAGTTAGCTGCTGCAATCAACATTTGCTACAGTAAGATCAGAGGGTTACTCTGAGGAAGAAGAATCATTCTAGACAAGCCCTAGCTGAAGTTGATTCTCGATCCAAGTAGAGCCAAATCAGAAGATCAATCTCTGGATCGGTGAAGAAGAAATCTGATCTGAGTTTTTCTCCGGACAGAAAGAAAGGCAGAGCAATTGAATTCTGCCTTACAAGCTAGCTGATCGAAGACAATCATTCACATTTTTCCTCCTTCATCGGCAAGATCAGAATCAAAATTCTGAGTAACTACCAGCACAAGCAGCAGATCATTAAAGATCGTCTTTCTTATTGCTGAGAAGAAGATATAGCTGAGATTCATTCGGCTCAGGAAGCAGTTGATTCAGAGAACAAAATCTCTTGAGTCAAATTTATTTTAATCTTTCAAATTCTGTGGATCCGTTCAAGATCTGTGTTGTAAGGCCTAGGTTATATAGGTTGTGTGTGGATCTGTGAGATCAGTGTTGTAAAGCCTAAGTTATAAAGGCTGAGAGTACGATCCAGTGTAGGATCTGCATGTTAGGGTTGATCTCCGAGCCTGTGTTGATGGGCATTTGTGCCTGTGTTAGGTGATCAAGTGATTACTGTGTGGTGGGGCTGAGTGCTTGTGTTGTAAGTCTCAGTGGATACTAAGTGATCTGGTGGGATCAAGTTGTAATCTCTAAGGAGCCAAGTTTTGGAGAAGTTTCTTGTCTAACATACTGTTAGAAAGACGGGAGGGACATTGGATGTATCCATATATTGGGGAACCACTATAAATATATTGTGCTGTGTGTTATTTTCTTGAAAGCAGAACTAAGCAAATACACAAGGACCCAAAATAGTAAAAGGTTTTAAAGAACTTAAAAAGACCTTAATAACCTATTCACCCCCATCTAAGTGATTAGCTACTCTTGTATTCAAAGACTTTCAGCCGGTAACCTTAAGCTGCCTTGATCTGATTTTTATTGTTGGGATTTTCCCGGTTTCAGCAACGTCTATGCCCCTGGGCCAAAAAAAGGCACGCTCGGGAAAATAGGCGACCCAAGGCTGGTGGCCAAGACGGGGCTGCCCCACTCCTCCATGCTGAGTGGTTGGGAGGGGGAGGCCGGCCAAGGCCGCCCATGGCCCGGACGGCCTAGAGGTGACTGCCCCTTGAGGCTGGCCACGACCACGACCGCCCGTGATCATACAGACAAAGGGGAAGCTGACCATTAAGGTGCTAGCCGCGGCTAAGGCCACCCATGCAGAGGGATAAAGGGGGCAACATTCCATGTGGGGCTAGCTACGGCTGAGGCCGCACTTGCTGGACAGCTAAAGGGGCGATCATTTTTTATACAGTAGGCTGCAGTCGAGGTCGTCCGTGCTGGGCGGCCGACCCTTGGGCGGTCGGCCGCGACCGAAGCTGCCCAAACGAGGCAACTAGAGGGGCGGTCGGCAGATTCACTTTTTGGCTAAATGCACACCACACACCTTAAGCTATAGCCTCATGCATTGAGATACACCCACATGCAGAGACTCAAATGACTTAATTTTTTGGTATGCGTCTTTTAATGACCTAATAATCATTCCACCCAAAATTTGGATCAATATTAGTTATCTAACCTCTTATATCCCAATAATTTAATAAATCAAATATTAAACAAAAGTATAGAAAAATAAGTTTCACAAAAATTAAATTAACCATAATTGAATATTTCTAAAATATAAGTTACTAGTGGATTTGAACATGAAGTATCACTTTCAAGGGTCCAAACAGTATCAAATAATTTCCACAAGGTCATAATGATAAATAAAAGGTCTGCACCAAATTTTACATTATTCAAATAATATTTGATATTTAATTTCTAATTATAAAATTCTGATCCACTAGGTTATGTTACACGTGAAGTACTATAAATATTCATCAAATAATTTCAGAAAAATTACTGGAGGTTAAAAATGGTAACTAATTATTTATTCTAGAAATTTATAGTTTTGTAACTCAAATTGAGCACAAATATACCAATAATATAGAAGGGGAAAAATGATAATTATAACTACAACCCTAAGATTATGACTTTCAAAAATGATAATTATAACTGCGGCTTGCGGGGCAGGCCAGTGACGGAATTCAATCGTCGTCGAAGGTTGGCCGAATGGTGGAAGATACCGGCCGAGGGGAAGGAGGCCGGTGACGATGGCGGCGCTCAAGGAAGAGAGGAGCGATGACGACAGCTGCCGTGGGAAAACAGAGTGACGATGGTGGCGGCCGCGGGTGAGAAGCGACGGTGGCGGCTGTGGGAGACTAGGGATGGTGAACGCTACTCTTGCTTGGAGGGCCATGGTCAGCCGCCGGAAGAAGGCCATTCGGTCGAGGGGAAGGGAAGGCCACCCCAAAATAAGGGCGGCTGGTAGAGGACGGGAGGCCAAATGGCCGCCCGTCCTAGGCGGAAGGAAGGCCGCCCCATGTTAGGGGCGGCGGCCGACAAAGGACGATAGGCCAATTGCCACCCATCCCATGCAAAAAGAAGGTCACCACCCTTGCTTAGGTGCGACGATCTAACAGGGGACGGGCGTGAAAGTGAGCGGTTAGATAAGGAATACTCTAGAGTAGGGCGGGTGAATAAAATATTTAGAGTTTTATAAATTTATCTGCTGGATAATGCAGATTAGTATAAGTGCAGTAGTAAATAAATCAAAATAAAAAAGCACAGAAACTAACAACCACAGCCACAACAAGAAAACAAAAGAAAGAAGGTAACCAGACAACACAAGAAATTTATAGTGGTTCCCCAACCTGGGTACATCCACTCTTCTACCACCCAGGTAGGAATCCACTCAGGTTTTTGATCCGGTGCCTGACACCAATGAGCTTTTGATCAGGTGCGCAAAAACCAAATCCTCAAGTCTTTTGATCAGGTGACTTGTAACCAGGAATGACTTTTGAAGGGAGAGGACAACCCTTTACAGAGGTGGGGATGAGAGAGTGATGAAAGTCTTCTTTTCTCAATCACAATGAGAAGACTATGTGGATTCAGTGATGTTGTCAAAGCTCCCCTTGAGATGTAAAAGGGTTCAGGCTGGGAAGCTTTGCACAAGGTGAGTAGGTCTTCAATTGAGAGACTTGATCCAGGAGCTTTAGACTGATGGTGCTTGAATGTCTTAGCAAGGCCCTGGAGAAGAAGAACAGGAAGACTCTTGATTTGAAAAAGGTGTTCTTCTTGCTTCTTCTTCAAATTACTGACAGAATGAGAAATCTGATGAAGATCTGCTTCAGAATATCTTTGGATGAAAGTAGGAATAATATTTTCTGTCTGTCTCTCAGTCTTTTTCTGAAAACCTATTTTGGCAGCCAACTCAAGATCAAAAATGGGATCGCTGTCTTGTTCTCTGTGAATTGAATCATAGAAAAAACCCTTCGGTTTGAATTTTGAAAACATTCCTTTTTAATATTCTGCAAGAATAGAGGAGAAGACAAAACAACTACAATTACTGCAATAAATGATTTCCTCAACTGTCTTTGGCATGTAATATACGATAATAACTCTGTGAAGGCCTGTAGTTAATGCTGCAATAGAAACGACTATAATCCTTGAAAACATCAGCATAAACTACCAGATATTTGATGCCATAAATAACATTGACAAAATAAGAATGAAATCTTCAAGACAGTTGAGCAATAAGGCAGTTGAACACAGAACAATAATAGCTGAGCTGAGATAGAAGATCGTCGATCTGAGATGTGAGATCGTCGAGCTGAGATCAACTATCTGCGATCTGAGATATCCGAGAACAGAAGAGAAAGCGTCGACCTGAGCTCGTAGATCGTCGAGCTCAGTTCAGAGACTAATCTCTGAGATCGTCGACTGGAGATCGACGATCGTCGAGCTGAGTTTGACGAAAGTCGAACTGATTTGAAATTCATACTTTACTTCTGAGTCTTGGTCTTTGAAATGAAGTCAATGCTGGTCTTTGTGAAGCCTGTTCTACTAAGACTAACTTAGACCTAGACTTTGACCCGGGCTATACAAGTTGGTCAACCAACCTATGAGTGAACCTAGCCCAAATCAAACATGGGGTTCCAACAGGGCGACCAAATGGCCGCCCGTCCTCGGCGAAAAAAAGGTCGCCTCCCCTATCAGGGGCACCAACAAGCAGAGGTCGCGCGACCACGTTGGCCGCCCGTCCTTGGCATTAGAAAAGAGGAGGAGGAGGAAGGCGTGAAGGCTGCCCTCCATCTGGTACTACCACACCCTGGGCTTGGCAGAAACAGCGCGTAGGCCGCGCGGTATACCGCGCACAGGGGCGAGCGGCTGAAACCACAAGCAGGCGCGCACGACTGAAACTGCGCGCAGGCGCGCATGAAAAATAGCGCGCAGACCCACGCAGTAAACCCCGTGTGAGCGCGCATGATTTAGCAAAGCTACACGCATACCCGCGCGTGGCTAGAAGATCAAGCCGGTCAGAATGGGCATGCTTGACTTTGCAGGGGTGCGGCGGTGCTCGCATGAGGCGGTTCTGAGTGCGTGAGGATTTACGTGAGTGCGACCAGCTGCTTGGACTGCGTCTATTGATTCTGCGGGTTGGTCAAACCCATTCAGGGGTTCCCCATCAACAGTGATATATAATAATTAATTTGTATTTTCCTAAATTCGATCCACTAGGTCACTTTTCAAAGGAAGTAATTAAAATACTTGTTAGATAAATCAAATAAAATTTTCATAGATCACAAATGATAAATGAATCATCATTCCAGCGTTTCATAAACTTTTAAATTATTAGGATCTTAAATATTTTAAAAATACACAATAGAGTATAATGGTAATTATTGAAGTAACCCTAAGTTTCTGTCATCCAAAAATTCTAATTAAATTTCCAGGGGTCAATTATGTCATAATATGGTTATTAACTGAAATTTATAATTTTTCTCAACTATATTTGTCACATTTATTTCAAGAATAAAAATTGGTGACATAATGCATTTAAAATATTTCCAAGGAATATTCAATTCAAAAGTCCTTAAATTTTCATTGGTGGTGTATTATCATCGAATATATGTATGTTTAAAATTTCACTGAATTTGACCAAGCCAATCTTGCTAAATTCACAAAGATTCACTTTTTGGCTAAATGCACACCACACACCTTAAGCTATGGCCTCATGCATTGAGATACACCCACATGCAGAGCTTCAAATGACCTAATAATCATTCCACCCAAAATTTGGATCAATATGAGTTATCTAATCACTTATATCCCAATAATTTAATAAATCACATATTAAACAAAACTATAGAAAAATAAGTTTCACAAAAATTAAATTGACGATAATTAAATTTTCCAAAAATATAAGTTACTAGTGGATTTGAACATAAAGTATCACTTCCAAGGGTCCAAACAGTACCAAATAATTTTCATAAGGTCATAATGATAAATAAAAGGTCTGGACCAAATTTTATATTATTCCAATAATATTTGATATTTAATTTCTAATTATAAAATTCTGATCCACTAGGTCATGTTACACATGAAGTACTATAAATATTCATCAAATAATTCCAGAAAAATTATTGGAGGTTAAAAATGGTAACTAATTATTTATTCTAGAAATGTATAGTTTTGTAACTCAAATTGAGCACAAATATCCCAATAATTTAGAAGGGGAAAATGATAATTATAAATGCAACCCTAAGATTATGACTTTCAAAAATTCCTATTAATTTATACAGTGTGCATCATACTAAATCATTCCTATTAGAAGGGTTTCATAATTTTTACAACTATTTTAGTCCCCATAATTTCATTAATATACATGCGTAACAAAAATACAAATTAATTCATTTGCTAAGAAAATCAACTCAAAAGATTCTAAAACTTCATGAGGAAGTGTACTTTCACTAGATAAGTGCATGTATAAAATATCACTAGATTTAACCAAGTCAATCTTACTAAATTCACAAGATACACTTTTTGGTTAATTGCACATCACATATCACAAGCCATAGCCACATGCATTGGAATTACACCCACATGTAGAGCTCCAAATGACTTAAAATTTTACCAGGACTTTATATTTCCCTATTGAGACTCCCACCAAAATTTGGATTCCATATAATTATTTTTCACCAAAATATTTCACTTTTATGAAAAATCACATTTTTCCTAAAACTATCGGCAAATGTTGTCCAAAAATTCCCGTGGTTGGACTGTAGGTATATCTACAACATATTCTTACATGCTTCAAATTTTATGTCAATTTCCTTAGCTAATTAAAAGTTATTGAGGAAATAATGACTGTCCTACCTTAAGGACCAGTCCCATAAGAATGCCCTACAGGGAGCTACAATGCCCCAAATGACCTGATTGTAATTTCTAATTAAAGTAGACTCACAGAGTTACCTTTTTCATGTTGGGAACTTTTCATGATATTGCCCTAAGGGCCTCATTTTCAGCATCAAAAAATGCATATTAAAGGGGCAAAATATATAATAATTAATATAAATCCAAATCAACGGCGGTGATTTCATCTTCCTCCTTTAGCCTAAGGCCAAGATCAGCCCGACCTGGAGCTCTTTCCAGAGCTGTTTGCCGGCCACCCGACCACTTCCCCGGCCGGCCACCGCCACTACCACCTCTATTGAGGTGGTAGTTATCGCCCAGCGGTGGTTTGGCTGCCGGAGGTGGCGGTTTCCGGCAAACTCGAGAGGAGCCAAAAATGGCTTTTTCCATGGAATTTCAAAATGAAAACTGGCTCCTTTGAGCTCAATTTCAATCCCTAATGATCTAAGATGCTAGCATAAGGGGAGAGGGGGAGAAACATGGCTGATTTCAAGCTTGGATGCGTCTACTCCGGCGGGTGGCTATGGATTTTGGCGTTTTCCGGCGAACCTCTCTCGATCTCGATTCTCCACCGAAAGCTCTGATTCAAGAGTCAATTTCGACTACTTGAGAGCTGCTAAAGACGATGAAAGGGTTGGATTGGGCTAAGGAGTGGTGTTTAAATATTTTTCATGAAAGGGGTTGACTAGTCCAAGGGGTGTGTCTTGAGTCCCTTGACACCACCCAATGTTGATTGGATCATGGTGATGCCCCAATCAGGCCAATTTTGCCAAATAGTGTGATTTGACCTAAATATGGCCAAGTTGGACTTTGATCAAATTGGTCAACTTGGTGACCCCATGATGGGGCTTTTGGGTCACCTGAGTCTCCCTTATTGTTCCAAGACTAGGGGCAAGGTCAGTTTTAGGTTTTAGGGCCAATTGGACCTCTCAGGTGAAGGTTTGATCTATATTGAGCTAAAGTTGACTTTGGTCAATTTGACCCTCTTGATTGACCTAGCCGTGAGTCCATCACTCAGTTACCTCTCTATTAGGTTTAGGAAAGTGTTAATGAGCTTACCTTGAGGTGGTGAGTTCATGTGAGGGTGAATTGGCCTAGGTTGACTTGTGCACATTGGGGGTGTGCACATAGCAATTTCCCTAAGTTCAAGCTGAGCTAGAGTCACACTAGAGCCTCCATACACCACTAAAGCCCTAACCCTAACTTTAGGGGGTCTAGAAGTGTGGGGGATGTTATAGAGCTTGTATTAGAAAAAGAGTTCTCCATAAATATGTTGTTAAAGGAGATGAAGAATCTCTGTCTGAACTTGCAATGGTTGAAGATGATTTCTAGTTGGAGGTTGACCATTGTCCAAAAATTTCACAGAACTTAGAAGAGTGAGTCGTGAAGAATCTCTGTGAATACTAAGTGCTTGCAATCCTTTTTCTCAAGAGCAAGAGCTTGAATTCAGAACAACAACCTTTCACAAATCTCTAAGTCTTCCATTTATGCTAGTCTTGCTCGGCAGAGAAATCAAGGATTCAATTTGAACTTTTCAATGACCAGTCAATCTTCCTTCTGAAAATTCTTGAATAGGAAATCTAAAACGGTTGTTTTTTAATTAACCTAAGGAAGGTTTGCATAATAGTAATTCTTTTGGCTGGAATTCTTCAACTGTTTAACAGCACTTTAGGAAACAATCTTGAAATAGAATATTCAACGCCTATCAAAATCTAATTAAGGAATGATTTAAAAATCTTGGAAAAATTCTCCAATAAAAGAGAATAATTTTCCTTGTTGGCAATCCCTGACTTCATGCAGCAAATCCGGTGAATCAATTTGATTTAAATCTTCTGCTTAAACTGCGCCTCAAATTATGGACATAGTCGCTGTGCCACATGTCAGACTGGAGAAAGTGGTTCTAAATGACCATGACATTGTGCCATAAACAAAGTCAATTAGCCCACATATAGTATGTATGGTCACCTTAAAACATATGAAATTTATATTAAAAAACCTCTGACACTTGGCCATTTCACCCTGTAGAGCACTATTTCGCTATGCAGTCAATGCTGTCAAATCTTTACTGAGTCATGCCTTCGAGACAGTCGAATATTTATTGAGTCATGCCTTCGGAGCAGTCGAATATTTACCGGGCATAAAGTCGATGCAGCCGAACTTCTACTTAGCTAATAAGTCGATGCAGTCGAATTTTTACTTAACTATATAGTTGATCCAGTCGTACTTTTACTTTGCTATAAAGTCGATGCAGTCAAACTTATACTTAGCCAAGAAGTCGATGCAGTCGAAATTTTTCTTAGTGATGAACTCAATCCAGTCAAATTTTCCTTAGTAAATATTCTATTTCTGCCTCTCATTCCTTTTATCCTTGGTGACTTTTCTCATTGATGGTAACATGTATAATATATGATTAGTATAGAGATCACATGAATTTTGCTCCTTGAGGGATTACAAGGGCAAAACCCTGTTTGGGTGACCAAGTGTCTAACCATACATTACTCATGCACCTAAGCTATATCCATCACATCAAAACTTGAATAACCATCAAATACAATATATTTATTATCATTTTAAGGTCTTCTTCAAATCAGGAATCTTGGGGACAATATTCCTAACAATCTTTCCCTATTTAAAGAAGTCAGAACCTCATATGACAATAACCATAGATACATAAAAAATATACTAAGATACATATAGACAAAGAGGCAATTTAGATTTATATTAATTATATTTAAAATAGTAGGGATTACAATTAAGTTAAATAAGATAAAAAAAATCCCAAAACATCAGCTAGGACATTCCAAAGTTCTCAACACTTAGAAATCTTCTCCTTCAACCTTTCTCTTTTGCCTCTCAAAGTATCCTAGTGACTTTGGAATGTATATAGGAGGAGGAGGTCCATGAGGTTTTTTTTTTCCTTCTGTGAAGTATCCACCTTGCCTCCTGATCTTCATGTTTCTTCCACTCCATTGAGTTATAGTATCTAGAGATGTTGATCTCATGCTAGCCAAAGTTGTTCCAGGTGTGTAGTGTAACACCCCCATCCGTCACATAACATATAACAGAAAGTCCGGCCGGGGCCCGACGCCATATACTACGGACAGACCAAGGAGTTACTAAATTGAAACCATCATCCAATATTTCGCATCCTAACATAGAGTGTATTCTAGCAAAAGTAATTTAAGGGTTAAAAATAGAACCCAACAACTGTATGAATGTCCACTACCATAATTAGGAATGTAAATCAAATACACAAATAAGGACTTAGTCTTAAAGCATTACAATGTTCAACTTTAATTTAAAATGTATTACATACTTCTGCACGCAGGCCAACCCCACATGAACGATAAAATAACACTATTATTTTCTTTGGCCTTCGAGGGTCAGCACAACATTTCTGGGGTCCAACCCACTACTTTTCGCTGGGCTCAGCAGCACCTGCACGCAACATTCCACCGCACGGTGGCAAACAAAAGCAACGATCAGCATTAGCTGAACAAATTATAATGACCCCACCCCTCACCCAAGGTGGCGGTGCTCCTTCCCTGCAGGCATTAGTATGACCACAATATTACAATAGGAACGTGCAACTTAAGCACCATTCCCCACAGACGTTGGTGCAAATGCCCCGTGCTCTCAGGTGCACTCTTAGTGCACGAGACCTCAAGGGTCACACCACCATTCACAAATGGTCATCAATGTTTGAGCTTTTAGTCTCACAGGGCCACAGCTAGAGACCACATCCCAAGCCTCTAGCAAAGTCATAATTATCTGCAGATCCACTGTATTACTCACTCCAAGACGGACGATAAGGGTTGGGTAAAGTTTAGCCTTTTCCCGTGCTTAGTTCGTTAGGCGTGTCTGCCACGACGTGGATTGGCATCCCCTTTCCCATTTCCGTATTATTCATAACCCGGTTATGAACTTAGGTTAGCACTCACGAGCCGAGCAAATTAAGCTCACGCTCAAAGAAAATATTGCCCACAAGTCTCCCAAAGACAAGATTCATAAGAAATAGCCCACAGGTCTCCTAGAGACAGGCTTTGCAACCAAACATGCCTTATAAGAAGCTATCGCCTGCGGTAGTACTAGCATCGTGCGGTAGGGGACAGACTATCGGTTCTTCCCTTTTTCGGGTGTTTTCCTGGGGACTTACCCCCAGTACTATCAAAGCAATAATTTGCATACCCCGTGACTCTGAAATCTACACGATAACCACAGAGTCTTCTCTGGCATACAAAACATAAAACATCACCAATCCAGACCAACCTGTCCAGATAGGTTTCACACAACATGTCTATTCTGTACTTCGATTTCGGATCTAAATGCAAATTAACCGGGATACACAGATCTACCCGTCGGGAGAACCACATCCACGTGTTTGTGGACTGTCTACCCTCTAATGCCAAAAGAAAGGACTTCACATGTCCAAGGAAGAGGATCGTTACCCTTAATGTGTGCTTTGGCGCCATGGGAGAAATCCAGACGGTTGAAAATAATCGCTCCGACTTTGCCTCCGCATATCCGAACTCGCCTTGCGAATCTGAGACCCGAAACACGAACGTCGACAAGATCTCTCTTCTTCCAGCGCTGCTTCTCCTCCTCCAGAAAATAAGGCCAAACTCTCCAACTCCAGAATAATGAAGAGGAAATGGCTGAAACATGCATATAAATAGAGCTACCGCCGCGGGGTAACTATTTATCACCACGCGCAATAGCCTCATTTCACGTGTAACCACCCAGGCCATCCAATCACAGGCAGACACGTGGCCACACCATTATAGATTCGCTAATGTTGAGCGTTAGGATGTTAGCACCTCGCGATAGCTAGCGACCGTTACATCACTGTTGGGTACATTGGAAACTGTGTTCCTGATTTGGAGAAGCCTCACTTAATTCAATAATATACATCATTATGTATTTGATGGGTTGTTGAGTTTCAATGTGCAGGATAAAGAAATGCAGTAAAATAATCTAAGTACAAGTGTCGACACTTGTGAAGAAAAAGTGTCGACACCAGAAGAAGATTGTGTCGACACACAGGACTTGTGTCGACACACTGTTGGGTACATTGGTTCAAATGTACCTGATTTGAAGAAGCCTCACCCTACTCAATGATATACATTAAAATGTATTTGATGTATTTTGAGTTTACTTGTGCAGGTTAAGTATTTACAGGAAAGAAGAAAAAGTTTCTAAGTCCATGTGTCGATACCCAGAGGGAAAGTGTCGACACTTAAGAAGACTTGTGTCGACACCCAGGCAAGCAGTGTCGACACTTGGAGTCATTGTGTCGACACCAGGGATGCAGAGTCGACACCAGACAGAAAGTGTCGACACAAGGAGCTGTGTCGACACTCAATGAAGAAAAGTGCAGTGAAGCAGTGTCGACACTTAACAGTTGTGTCGACACCCTGAGGAACTGTGTCTACATCAAAAAGTGTCGACACTTGGAGGCTGTGTCGACACTCAGCAAAAGTCAGCAGAGACTAAGTATAAGTGTCGACACCCAGAAGCAATGTGTCGACACACAGCAGAAGAGTCAACACTTGAACAAAGTGTCGACACAAGAAAGAATGTGTCGACACTCAGCTGAAGACTCAACACTTGAAGAAAGTGTCGACACAAGGAGCTGTGTCGACACTTAGCAGAGTTCAACAAAATTCTAAGTACAAGTGTCGACACCAAGAAGAAGTGTCGACACTCAGCAAAAGTCTCAACAGAAGAAGAATGTGTCGACACAAGGAGCTGTGTCGACACTCAGCAAGTATCAACACAGAAGACATGTGTCGACACCAAGAAGCAGTGTCGACACTGATAAGTTCAACACATGAAGATGTGTCGACATAAAGGTGTTGTGTCGACACGTAGAAGAATTCAGCAATATACTGAAATACAAGTACTTGTGTCGACACTCATTATCAGTGTCGGCACATGAAGAAGAAGCTGTGTCGAGAAGTGCATTCTACAACACAAGGAGTTGTGTCGACACCTTGTAGGCTAGTGTCGACACTTAGTCAACTTGTGTCGACACTTGGTCTATAAGTGTCGACACTTAAAGACAGACAATCTCGACACTTTCAGACAGTTACATAATTTTCAAGAACTGACTGGATGACTTGACAGCTACCTTTCCAGCCGGTCTACTACACCTGTCAGAGTTGTCAGAAATCTGTTATGAACCGGACCAGCCGGTTACCATGAAGAAGGCCTATAAATAGGCTTATACTGTCTACAAAAATAGTAGTTAACAAGAAGATTGAACACAAGTTCAAGTGATCATTAACAAGAAGAAGATCTAGCTATTCCTTGAAGAATCTAGTGAAGATCTAAGAAGTTGGAGAGAGAGAGCTCCATCCAAGAAGTCAGCCATTGGAACCAGGCTAAGAAGAAGGATTCAGACTTTGTTCTGAATCTTAAGTAGCAGAGATCAAGGATCAACTGCAGAAGAGGTCAATCTTATTATGTTCTACATTCAAGAAGCTTTGAAGAAATCCAAGTCAGATTGATTTCAGCTGAGTTCTTCCAAGAACTCATCAAGAAACTCACAACTCTTCTCTCTTTTCTCTGAGTTGTTGAGTTACAATTATTGTATTCAAATTATCTTGTAGGATCCTTAGGAATTTGAGTTTGTAAGCCTGTAATTATAAAGGCTGAGTGTAGGGCTAGAGTGCCTGAGTGTAGGAGATTTGAATCTCTGAGTGTAGGCCTTGGTGGCTGAGTGTAGGCCTTGGTGGCTGAGTGTAAGCTTTGTGAAGAAGCTGAGTTGTAGGGCCTTGGGCCTGAGTTGTAGGAACCTGGTTTGGGGTTCTGAGTGTAAGATCTGAGGATCTGAGATAGTGGAGGAGTTTGGCCGAATCTAGTACACTGCTAGATAGGCGAAGGGGGAAAGTGGATGTACCCAAACCTTGGAGAACCACTATAAATCTGAGTGTCTACTGTGTGCTTGTGGAATTCTGTGATTGCTAATCTTGTGCTGTGATAAAGTAGATATAATTCTGTGTTATAATCTGAATTCTGCCTAAAAAGTCAAAAAGATTCAAGTCACCTATTCACCCCCCCTCTAGGTGTTTAGGTACAATATCTTTCAAGTGGTATCAGAGCGAGGTTACTCAGAAAGGGACATAACTGTCTGAGTAGATCCTGTTGGCAGATTCAGTCTAATTAAATTACAGAATCAAGAAAGTCAAGAACCATGGGTTCCACTAAGAATCATAAGGAATTGGGATCCATGAAGTTACCCATATGTAGAAAAGAGATCTTTGGTATCTGGAAGGAAAGGGTGAGACTATTTATGGAAGCCTCAAACCCTAGAATTTATATCACAGTGAAAGAAGGGTCATATGTGCCCATGAAGGTTTCAGTCTTAGATGCAAATCAGAGAACACCTAAGGATTTCTCTGAAATGACAAAGGATGAGATTGTTCTACCCACAATGGACAAAAGGGCTCAGAACATCATTGTGAGTGCTATAGATGATGCTACCTTTCAGAATCTCATACACTGCAAGACATCCAAGGAAATGTGGGATACTCTTATTGTGTACATGGAGGGTTCTGAAGAAGCGAGGCAAGACAGAAAATCTTTGCTAAACCAAGAATATGAAAGCTTTAGGCAAGGTAGATCTGATAGCATAACTGAATGCTATAAAAAGTTCTATAGGATTGTGAATGAGCTTATGTCCTATGGCAGAGAGCTCATTAATTATGAGCTTAATGATAAGTTCTTAAGGTCCCTTACAAAAGATTGGGATACCAAGATCTGTGCCATAAGGAAAATGACAAAGCTAGCAGAAATTCCTCCACCTACACTGTTTGGAAAACTGCTGTCCTATAAAATACAGTTGATGGTGAGGAAAGAAGAGGAGAAATATACAAGAAGTGAACATAAAGAAAGGACAGTGGCCTTTAAAACAGAAGCCCCAGAAAGTACAGAAGTAAGTCACCAACTCCACCAGCAAAAGTAACTGAAACTGAGTCAGATGAGTCAGCAAATAGAAAGTCTGAAAGCAGTGAAAGTGATGAGGACTTTGCTGCCTTCACAAGACATTTTCAGAAGTTCTTAAAGAAAAAACAGTGGAGGACAAGGCCATCTACTTCACAGGGTAAAGAAGACTATTATCAGAATAAAAAGTCTTCAAAGAAAGACAGGAAAAAGACTAAGTCTAGCAAAGCAACTCTTTCAAAAATTGTATGCTATTGCTGTAATAGACAAGAACATGTTGTTGCAGACTGTCCAGAGAAAAAGAAGGAGTCAAATGATAAGAAAAAGACTCCATTCAAGGGCAAGAAGGAAAAGTCTTTTGTTGCCAAAAAGGATAAAAGCCTGTCAGACATTTCTTCATCAGAAACTGAGTCAGATGCTGAGGCATACATAGGACTATTTGCCGAGGAAGAAGAAGAGTTTATTCAAATCATGAACTCTATATATGAACAAGAGGACAGTCAGTGCCAAGGGCTAATGGCATTGACAGAAAGTGACAAAATCCTGGAGCAGCCAGGACCTAATAAGGTACTAAATTGTTCTTTAAGTTCAATTTCTTGTGCTAGTTCTGAATCAGATTCATCATCATCAAGTGATGAGAGTGCATCTGAGTCTGAAGAGAATATTCATTAGTTGATAGATGAATATAAAGTTCTGTTGCAAGCATTTAAGAAATGCAAATCCTTGGCCAAGAGTCAAGCTAAGGAGATTGCAAGTCTCAAAATGGCTGCAACTGATTATGAGAAGATGTTTGATCAAAAGCTAAATGAGATAGCCAGACTGAAGCACATAACTGTGATTCAGATGGGGACTATATCATTTAAGAATGATCAAATCAAAAGTCTGGAGATTAGTCTTCAGAAGGAGAAAGATTTGGTTGCTAGGTTTTCTAAACCAAAGTCAGTTCTACCCTTAATTGATGAATTTGTTCATCAAAAAGGAAAAGCTGGACTGAGGTTTACTAAACCAGCTAGGACTGTTCAGTTCAAGACCAAGCCCAAGGGAAAAGCCCCAACTCTCAACAAGCCAGCTGTAGATAAAACAGCTAAGACTGTACCTAAGCAAAGGTACAATAAGTTTGAGTGTTGGTGCTGTGGCAAGGTAGACCACTTTGCCATGGACTGTTAGCACAATGCTAGTGCCAAAGTGAGTAGCAAACTGCCTGTTGGAAAACATGCATGTAGCTTTGTTAGGAAGCAAACTAACCAGTACCAAGGACCCAAGAATTCTTTGGGTTCTAAGGTTCACTAATCTGTTTTGCAGGTAAGTCCAAGTGGCCATGCCCCAATATGGTACTTGGACAGTGGATGTTCCAGACATATGACTGGAACAAGGGGATTGCTAAAGGACTTCACTCCAATCAAAGATGGTCCAAAAGTCACCTTTGGTGGTTCTGAAAAAGGAATCATCAAGGGATTTGGTAACATTTCTAGCTCCCATATAACTATTACTCAAGTGGCCTATGTTAAAGGTTTAAAACATAACCTTATTAGTATAAGTCAATTGAGTGATGTAGGATATGACATCTCATTTGTGAAAGATGGTTGTCATATCAGGAAGTCAAATGATCAAGAGATCATTTTGACAGGTTATAGAAAAAGGAATGTCTATTGCCTAGACATTATGTGTTAGACTAATGGTTCTCAAGTGTGTCTTGTAGCTGATGAGAAAGTCTCTCATTGTGTTAAATGGCACAAGAGGCTAGCCCATCTAAATTACAAGACAATTGGCCAACTCTTTAGCAAAGAGTTAGTGAGGAATGATCCTCAAGTTAAGTGTATTAAAGATGGTATTTGCTCAGCTTGTCAAAAGGGCAAGCAGACTAGATCCACCTTTAGAAGCATTGAAAACAAAGATGCTGTGAGGTGTTTATACCTCTTGCATATGGATCTCTTTGGTCCAATGCCAGTTCACAGCCTAGGTAGGAAGGTCTATACCTTTGTAGTTGTAGATGACTACTCAAGGTTTTCCTGGGTGTTCTTCCTGAGACAGAAATCTGAAACACCTAGTGTCTTCTATAGCTTTGTCAAACAAATTCAGAATGAACTAGACAGTACAGTGGTCAAAATAAGAAGTGACCATGGTACTGAATTTCAGTCTGATAGTATGGCAAAGCTATGTGAAGAATTTGGGATATTTCAAGAGTTTTCTTCGCCAAGAACACCTCAGCAAAATGACATTGCTGAGAGGAAGAATAGAACCTTGATTGAGGCTGGTAGGACCCTATTAAGTGATACATCACTACCAGAATATTTCTGGGCTGAAGCAGTTAATACTATATGCCATGTTATTAATAGGGCTACCATTACTAAAAGCCTCAACAAGACCCCCTATGAGGTTATGAAAGGCAGGAAACCAAACCTATCCTACTTCAGGATCTTTGGTTGTAAGTACTTTATACTTAACAATGGAAAGTCTTACTTGACTAAGTTTGCTGCCAAGTCCCAAGAGGGAATTTTTGTTGGGTACAGCAATAACAGTAAGGCTTATAAAGTCTACAACTTGTCTACACAAGTTGTAGAAGAGTCTGTACATTTAGTATTTGATGAAACTAGACTTATTAACAATGAGTTGTCTAGTAGTGTATGCAGCTCCACAGGTATAACAAAGAAGATGGACAAGCTCACTATAGAAGAAGAACCTACTGCAAGGCAACAAGTAGAAGATAGTGGTTGCTGTCTAGTGGGAGTACTACATGTACCTAATACAGATGAAGTTCAAGGAGTGCAGCAAGATGAAGAAACTGAAGAAGTTCAACCTGAAGTCAGGATGCCTCCAGCCAATAGGCATCTTAGAGATCATCCAGCAGATCAAATCATTGGTGATCTAAGATAAGGGGTACAAACAAGGAGCAAAAATCTGAATGCAGTGCTCTTCTCCAGTTTTCTATCCCAAGTTGAACCAAAGAAGTTTGAAGAAGCCATCCTGGACCCTCATTGGATTGAGGCAATGCAAGAAGAGCTGAATCAGTTCAAAAGGTGTAAAGTCTGGGAACTTGTTCCTAAACCTAAAGACCACAACATAATTGGGACCAAGTGGATCTATAGGAACAAGATGGATGAACATGGAGTCATCATTAAGAACAAAGCAAGATTGGTTGCTAAAGGATATATGCAGGAAGAAGGTATTGACTTTGATCAAACCTTTGCTCCAGTAGCCAGACTGGAAGCCATAAGGATGTTCCTGACCTATGCAACCTTTCAAGGATTTAAAGTTTACCAAATGGAAGTAAAGTCAGCCTTTCTAAATGGTAATCTTAAAGAGGAAGTCTATGTGGAACAGCCATCAGGTTTTGTTGATTCAACTCAACCTAATCATGTCTATAGACTTAGGAAAGCTTTATATAGGTTAAAGCAAGCCCCTAGGGCTTGGTATGAAACCATGTCTAGTTTCCTCATTGAGAATAAGTTCACAAGGGGGAAAATAGACAAGACTCTATTCCTTAGGGAATCCAGAGGCAAAGTAATACTAGTCCAAATATATGTAGATGACATAATATTTGGATCTACTGAAAGTAGTGTTTGCAAAAAGTTTGCAAAACTAATACAAGGACAATTTGAGATGAGTAGTATGGGGGAACTTAAGTTCTTCTTGGGTCTCCAAGTTAGACAGACAGAGAATGGTTTATCCATATGCCAGTCTAAGTTCACCCTAGAACTCATAAGGAAGTATGGTATGGATTCATCCAGTACCATGAAGACTCCTATGGGGTCAAGTATGTCTCTTAGCAAAGATGATGCAGGGAAACCTGTAGATGAGACTTTGTATAGAGGGATAGTTGGCTCCCTATTATATTTGACTGCAAGTAGACCAGATATCATGTATGCTACATGTGTCTGTGCAAGGTATCAAGCATGCCCTAAAGAGTCTCATTTGACAGCTGTCAAAAGGATACTGAGATATCTTAAGGGCACTCCTTATCTAGGCCTCTGGTACCCTAGGAATGGGGATTTTGAACTAACAGGTTATTCAGATGCAAACTTTGCAGGATGCAAAGAAGACAGAAAAAGCACAACTGGAACCTGTCAATTCCTAGGTGGAAGACTGATTTCATGGAGTAGCAAAAAGCAAACAAGTGTGGCTATCTCCACTACAGAATCAGAATATGTGGCTGCAGGAAGTTGCTGTGCTCAACTTCTATGGATACAACATCAGCTTGAGGACTATGGAATTCAGGTAAGTAGAACTCCACTCTTTTGTGATTCTACAAGTGCTATATCAATTGCAAATAATCCTGTTTCCCATAGTAGAACTAAACATATTGAAATAAAATATCATTTTCTTAGGGAACATGTAGAGAAAGAAGATATTTTACTGGAATATGTTAGAACAGATAATCAACTAGCTGATATGTATACTAAGCCCTTAGAAAAAACTCAGTTCAATAGGTTTAAAATTGAACTAG
Source organism: Platanthera guangdongensis (assembly GCA_039583875.1). Classification (NCBI taxonomy): domain Eukaryota; kingdom Viridiplantae; phylum Streptophyta; class Magnoliopsida; order Asparagales; family Orchidaceae; genus Platanthera; species Platanthera guangdongensis. The sequence continues at coordinate 143,748,027 of CM077165.1, forward strand.
GTATGATAAACTTAGAATAAGTTTATAGTATTGGCTAAGTCAAAAGGTGTCGACACACAGAGATATCTGTGTCGACAGAGAAAAGTGGTGTCGACACATCTAGGAAGTTGGTGTCGACACTTCAGAAAATTAGTGTCGACACATGACAAGTAGGTGTCGACACATCCAAAGTGGTGTCGACACTTAGTGTTTACTCAGAATTATCTAAGTAAAGTCTCGACTGAATGTCGAGTTGAGTGGTGTCGACACATAAACAAGTGTCGACACATATTATCTGTCGACTAAACTTGTGTCGACACACTGTGTCGAGACATTATAAGTCAGTGTCGACACTTTCCCACAGTGTCGACACAACTTATGTTAGTTAACCCGCCTTTTCATCTTCAAACCTAGAAATGTATAAATAGGATTTTGCCTTTGTCTGTCGACACGCTTTCAAAAGTTTCGAGACCAAACTTGTGTGTCGACACCTCTCTTCTCACTGTTCAAATTCTTCAAACCCTAATGGCGCCAAAGCTCGAGAAGAACGTCAATGAAGGCTATGAACTAGTGCGCAACGCGTTTGGTGATGCAGACCCAGAGATCCATACTGTAGTAACCCTAGTTGCAGACTCAGGGTTAGAATTTCTTGTTTCAGAGCCTACAAAGATCTGGAAGAAGGAAGTTCTAGAGTTTCTGAATGGAGCTAAAGTAGACGAATCTGGATTCAAGATCAAGTCCAGGGTCCTTGGAGAAAAAGTGAAGGTCTCTCCAAAAAGTTTGAGGAAAGTACTACAGTTACCAAGAACTAAGGAAGAAGAAGAAGTTACTGCTTCCAGGACCAGAGAAGCATTGACCTGGTGTGGTCTGGATTCAAAGATGAAGATTGGATCTGTGTTTAATAGGAAAGGCATGAACAGCCAGGGAAAATTTCTTTCTGAAATTGTTGGCAAGGTAATCTTAAGTAAGCCTGGAGGGCATGACAGGGTCTCAGCCCATATGTTCAACCTTATGACAAGGATAATCTTCACAGTGAACACAGATTGGTCTGTTGTTGTCTTTGAGAAGATTAAAGAAAGTCTGAAGAAACCTAATTTGGTAGAATAATAAGTTTATACATAGCTGGTAGTATACCAGAGGTTATGGGTCAAGCTGTTGGCAGTAAAATCAATCATATGAGAAAAATGGACATGAGGATATTCTCCAGATGGGACAGGGTTTTGTCTAAGGAGATGCCAACCCCTGAGAAAATATCTTCTGAGAAAGTAACACCCTAAAAGAAGAAGAAGAAAACTGCCCCAGTAGCTCAGGTTTCATCTAGCAGCTCTAGTAGTGAAGAACAAGTTGTCTTTACTCCAGCAGAGGAGGTAGAAGGAAATGCTGTGAAGTCTCCAGCTCAACAAGATCCTGCAGTGAGACAGGGGGAGATACCACCAGCTAGCCCCTTACACCAGGATTCAGTCCAGGGGGAGCCACTAGTTGTAGAAGAGACAACTACACTGGAAAGTGAGTAAGCAACCCACATCATCCTTGAGGTAATCACTGAGCTTAATGCTTTAGATTTCCCTATAGAGGATACTGTATTGTCTGATTCCTTAAATAATGTTAATCAGCAAATTCAGCTGGATAGCCTACCCCCAAATGTTGTCATGGAAGACACATCTATTATAATTCAAGTAGTTTCTGATCCAGTGGTAGATGTGCCAAGAATTTCTCCAGCTCATTCTCCACACGAATATACAATGGAAGATCTTTTCCTAAATCTGGATCAAACAGATTTTGACAAGGAATGTGCTGCTGCTGAGGGGGAGAATGCTCCAGTTGAGGGGGAGCAAGTGCCAATTCTGGAAGAACCTGCAAGGTAAGAACCTGAGAAGGCACCAGAAGTGCAGAAGGAGTTACCTCAAAGCCCTAAGGAGAGGGTAGATATTGCAAGCACCTCAGCTTCTGAAGATGAGGAGGCAGCAAGAGCTAAGAAAAAGAAGTTTCAAGTCTTCAAAAGAAGAAGCCAAAATTATAAGAAGGCATTACAAACCATAGCACCATGGCCAGCCCTACAGCCAACTCCATCAGTAGATTACAGTTCTCTGCTGGTTGCTATGCAAATCAAGCTTGATGAGCAAAGACAGGCACTGGAAAAGTATGTAGATGAAGGACAGACGTCTCTTCAATTTGCTCTGGCACATGACATAAAGTCCATAAGATTTGAAATGAATCAGAATAAGAAGGAGATGACTGACTGCTTCTACAAGGGAGGGAATGCAGTGGTGTACTTGGCTACACATCAAGAAAAGATAAAAGCTCAAGTAGATGAACTTGAAGTAAAGCAAGGTTATGTACTGGAAAATCAAATCAGGATGAATGATAATTTGACAGAATCTCACAATGCCATTATCACTGAGATGCAGAACATAGCTGCTGGACTGACTACTTCTACTGCTACTGCTAAAGCAGAATTTGACAAAGCATTCCAAGGAGAAATAACTGTTGTTAAGACTGCCATACAAGACTCTCAGAAGATCATAACTGACAAACTCCAAAGGTTGAAACCTTATTTTAAAGATGGAGTCAACTATTTGGATGCCCAAATAAGATTTCAAAAGGATGATCTGAGGGATCACATGGTTAGAGAAGTCATAAAGGGGGAGAGGGTATTAGTCAAAGCCAGCTCTGATCATGCTAAGTAGATTTCTAATTCTATCAGAGCTACACTTGGATATCCTCCTTTATGTGATGATGACAATGTTGCAGAATCTAGAATTAATCCTGCATATCTAGGAGGGGAGCAACCTGAAGTGGCTCAAGTCATCTACCCTCCTCCAGATTTTGATATGGTTCAAGCTGATATACAATCAATATATAGCCCACCTGGGGGGTCAGCCAAATGTCATCATAGAGAAGGTTGTTCAACCAATATCTGAAGCTATGCAAGAAGCTCTACAAAAAGAAGAAGAAGCCAGACTGTCTAAAAAGAGGTTCAGGGAGCAAGCTGAACAAAGACCTGACTTTGACCAGTGGAGCCCCACTTCAAGAAACATAATCTTAACTGCATGGAAAGCTGCAAAAGATAACATTCAAGACAGAAATAAATGGTTTTCTGAATTGGAATGGAGAAAGCATGAGACAAGGCAAGAAGCCATAGTCCAATATAGAAGAAAGGCCAAGATGGGAAAGCTACCTCCTACTGCTCAGGAGCCTAGCAAGTACTTTCCCAAGCCTTATCATTATTTTGAGAGGCAAAAGATCAAAGCTGAAGAGCTAAAGAAGAAGGAGCTGAAAGGGAAAAAGCCTGCTGAAACTGAAGTTGTTGAAGCCCTGTTCAAGCCAAAGTATAATCTGGAAAAGGGATAGTGATCAAAGAGGCTGATCAAAAATAGCATAGAAATTTTCTTAAGTTTACTATGTAATCTTTTGATGTTAGACATTCTGTAAACTTTTGAAATATGAATATGACAAAGCTGTTAGAACAATATGCTGTGTGATAAATTTGCTGTGTGATAAATTTATTTCATAATTGTTCTGAGAAAATGTCTATGTATACATGTTTGATTAATACATGTTATGTGTTTTCCTGTTATAGAATCCTGCTCTACATCATGCTATGATTTTATTCTGTATGGTGTATATCATTGACTAAGGGTTATGACTTCTCCAAATAGGGTGAGATTGTTGGGTACATTGGTTCAAATGTAACTGATTTGAAAAAGCCTCACCCTACTCAATGATATACATCAAAATGTATTTGATGTATTTTGAGTTTACTTGTGCAGGTTAAGTATTTACAGGAAAGAAGAAAAAGTTTCTAAGTCCATGTGTCGACACCCAGAGGGAAAGTGTCGACACTTAAGAAGACTTGTGTCGACACCCAGGCAAGCAGTGTCGACACTTGGAGTCATTGTGTCGACACCAGGGATGCAGAGTCGACACCAGACAGAAAGTGTCGACACAAGGAGCTGTGTCGACACTCAATGAAGAAAAGTGCAGTGAAGCAATGTCGACACTTAACAGTTGTGTCGACACCCTGAGGAACTTTGTCTACATCAAAAAGTGTCGACACTTGGAGGCTGTGTCGACACTCAGCAAAAGTCAGTAGAGACTAAGTATAAGTGTCGACACCCAGAAGCAATGTGTCGACACACAGCAGAAGAGTCAACACTTGAACAAAGTGTCGACACAAGAAAGAATGTGTCGACACTCAGCTGAAGACTCAATACTTGAAGAAAGTGTCGACACAAGGAGCTGTGTCGACACTTAGCAGAGTTCAACAAAATTCTAAGTACAAGTGTCGACACCAAGAAGAAGTGTCGACACTCAGCAAAAGTCTCAACAGAAGAAGAATGTGTCGACACAAGGAGCTGTGTCGACACTCAGTAAGTATCAACACAGAAGACATGTGTCGACACCAAGAAGCAGTGTCGACACTAACAAGTTCAACACATGAAGATGTGTCGACACAAAGGTGTTGTGTCGACACTTAGAAGAATTCAGCAATATACTGAAGTACAAGTACTTGTGTCGACACTCATTATCAGTGTCGACATATGAAGAAGAAGCTGTGTCGAGAAGTGTATTCTACAACACAAGGAGTTGTGTCGACACCTTGTAGGATAGTGTCGACACTTAGTCAACTTGTGTCGACACTTGGTCTATAAGTGTCGACACTTAAAGACAGACAGTCTCGACACTTTCAGACAGTTACAGAATTTTCAAGAACTGACTGGATGACTCGACAGCTGCCTTTCCAGCCGGTCTACTACACCTGTCAGAGTTGTCAGAAATCTGTTATGAACCGGACCAGCCGGTTACCATGAAGAAGGCCTATAAATAGGCTTATACTGTCTACAGAAACAGTAGTTAACAAGAAGATTGAACACAAGTTCAAGTGATCATTAACAAGAAGAAGATCTAGCTATTCCTTGAAGAATCTAGTGAAGATCTAAGAAGTTGGAGAGAGCTCCATCCAAGAAGTCAGCCATTGGAACCAGGCTGAGAAGAAGGATTCAGACTTTGTTCTGAATCTTAAGTAGCAGAGATCAAGGATCAACTGCGGAAGAGGTCAATCTTATTGTGTTCTACATTCAAGAAGCTTTGAAGAAAGCCAAGTCAGATTGAGTTCAGCTGAGTTCTTCCAAGAACTCATCAAGAAACTCACAACTCTTCTCTCTTTTCTTTGAGTTGTTGAGTTACAATTATTGTATTCAAATTATCTTGTAGGATCCTTAGGGATCTGAGTTTGTAAGCCTGTAATTATAAAGGCTGAGTGTAGGGCTAGAGTGCCTGAGTGTAGGAGATTTGAATCTCTGAGTGTAGGCCTTGGTGGCTGAGTGTAGGCCTTGGTGGCTGAGTGTAGACTTTGTAAAGAAGCTAAGTTGTAGGGCCTTGGGCATGAGTTGTAGGAACCTGGTTTGGTGTTCTGAGTGTAAGATCTGAGGATCTGAGATAGTGGAGGAGTTTGGCCGAATCTAGTACACTGCTAGATAGGCGAAGGGGGAAAGTGGATGTACCCAAACCTTGGGGAACCACTATAAATCTGAGTGTCTACTGTGTGCTTGTGGAATTTTGTGATTGCTGATTGTGTGCTGTGATAAAGTAGATATAATTCTGTGTTATAATCTGAATTCTGCCTAAAAAGTCAAAAAGATTCAAGTCACCTATTCACCCCCCCTCCAGGTGTTTAGGTACAATATCTTTCACACACAGAAGATCAGTCTACAGCAACTGTGTTGACACACAGGACTTGTGTCGACACACTCAAGAATTCTGTCAACACGAACTATGTTAAGACTGGAAGCCAATTGTGTCGACACACAGGACTTGTGTCGACACCTTCTTCAGAAGCTGTGTCAAGAGAGTAAAGAAGAACTGTGTCGACATTCCTTGGACTATATCGACATCATCAAGATTTGTTTCGACACATGGTATATTTGTGTCGACACATTTGAAGTATCGTCTCGACGCTTTTCTGCTGAGATAGAGTACAATGAGGTATCAGGTGTAAAGACTGAAGACTTGATAGCTATCATAACTAACAAAGCTGTTGCATCTGTCAGAGCTGTCAGAAGGCCATTATGAACCGGAACAACCGATAACCTCAGATGGGTCTGTATAAAGACCTATTCTATCATCAAATGAGAGAGATCTAAGAAGAAGAAATGACTTGACATTTTACTAACAGTTGAAATTTACAAGTCATTAAGAGAAGGCAGATTCTGAATAAATCTGCAAGAAGATTTCAGATCAAATTCTGAATAGAAGAAGGAAGCTGGATTGAGGATCATCTCCAACTTCACAAGAAGGTCAACCTTACTTTATTCAGATTCAAGAAGCTTTGAAGAAGTTAAGATATGTTGAATCTTAAGCAGTCAGATCAATCAAGAACTGATCAAGAAGCCTTCACCCCTTTCTCTCTCCATCTGGGTGAAGGATTTATCTCTTTTATAATCAATTTTTCTATAAGATCTTTTATAGATCTGAGTGTAAGAGAGTTATCTCTCTGAATTGTAAGTCTAAGTTTATAAATGCTGAGGTAGGGCTGAGTGCCCAAGGTAGGAGATTGATTTCTCTGAGTTGTAAGCCTGGTGGAAGAGTCTGAGGTAGGGCTTGATTACCTGAGTGGTAGGAGTGTGGACTCACTCTGAGGTAGGATTCTCTGATAGAATCTGAGTTGTAGGACTTTTTGAAGTCTGAGCTGTAGGAACCATTCTGGGTTCTGAGTTGTAAGATCTGAGGATCTGAGAAGTAAGAAGGGAGTTAGGCCGAATCAAGTATACTGTTAGATAGGCGAAGGGGGAAAGTGGATGTACCCATCTCTTGGGGAACCACTATAAATCTATGTGTATGTTGTGATTGGCTATGTTTCTATTAATCTGTGCTGTGATAGTTGTTGGATAGGTTGTCTACTGTGACATATATTATTTGTCTTAATAAAAAAAGAATTGAACCTATTCACCCCCCCTTCTAGGTGTTTAGGATATCTTGAAACCAATTTTTTCAAGTGGTATCAAAGCCAGGTTGCTCAAGAATAGACTTAACAGTCTGAGTTGATCTCCAAGGAAGTTATCAGAAAATCAAAATGGGTTCAGGTGAAAATCACAAGGAACTTGGATCCATGGAATTACCCATATGTAGAAAGGAAATCTTTGACATATGGAAAGAGAGAGTCAGATTATTCATGGAAGCTTCTGACCCAAGAATCTACATCACAGTTAAAGAAGGGCCATTCATTCCTATGAATATCTCAGTTCTTGATGCCAACCTCAGGACTCCTAAAAGTTACTCTGAAATGACAAAGGATGAGATCATCTTAGCCACTATGGATAAGAGAGCACGGAACATAATAGTTAGTGCTATAGATGACTCAAGTTTCCAAAACTTGGTTCACTGCAAAACCTCCAAGGAGATGTGGGACACTTTGATTGTCTATATGGAGGGATCAGAAGAAGTAAGAGAGGACAGGAAGTCTATGTTAAATCAATAATATGAAAGTTTTAGACAAACCAAGACAGACAACATAACTGAGTGCTATAAGAAGTTTTTCAGAATAGTCAATGAGCTAATGTCATATGGAAGAATCTTCAGCACATATGAGCTCAATGATAAGTTTCTCAGATCACTAACCAAGGACTGAGATACCAAGATATGTGCCATCAGGGAAGTGGCCAGACTTACAGACACCTCTCCTCCAACCCTTTTTGGAAAATTGCTATCATATGAGATGCAGCTTATGGCCAGAAAGGAGGAAGAGAAAAGCAATAGGTCTGAGTACAAAGAGAAATCTGTGGCCTTCAAGGTTGAAGCCACAAAGAAGGACAGGAGGATGTCTCCATCTCCTCCTAGGAAAGCTGCTGAAGTTATCTTAGATAATTCTGACAACAACACATTAGACAACCCTAATTCTGATGAAGACTTTGCTTCCTTCACAAGGCAATTCCAAAGATTCATGAAGAAAAAATAGTGGATAACCAAGCCATCCTCCTCACAGTCCAAAGATGACTATTACCAGAAAAAGAAATCTTATAAGAAAGATAGGCATGACACTAAACCTAGTAAAATAACTTCTTCTAAGATTGTTTGTTATTATTGCAACAGGTCTGGACATGTTGTAGCTGACTGCCCTGATAAAAGAAAGGAATCTAATGACAAGAAGAAACATCAAAATAAGTGCAAGAAGGAGAGATCATTTGTTGCAAAGAAGCAGAAAAGTTAGACTGACTCCTCATCATCAGGTGTAAGAGAAGAGGCTGAAGCTGAAGCCTATATTGGATTGTTCACTACTGAAGAGGATTCAGTTGAATCTGAATTCTTGCAAATGCTGGACGCTATAAATAGGATTGAAGATCATCATTGTAGAGGGCTGATGGCTTTGTCTGAGGAAGATTAGTGCCAGGATCAGCCTGATCCCAGTAAGGTAAACAACCTATCTTCAATTTCTGATTATTATACTGGATCAGAATCAGAAGCATTTGCATCAAGAGATGAGGATGGTTCTGAATCTGAAGGGGATGATCATCAACTAATTGATGAGTATGGTGATCTCTTGCAAGCTCTTAAGAGAAGCAGAATCCTTATCAAAAAACAGGCTAAGGAAATTGCATCTCTTAAATTGGTTGCATCAGATTCAGCAAAAATGCTGGATTTGAAGTTGAATGAAGTTGTCAAACTGAAAAACATAACTATTATTCAGATGGGTATAATTACCTTCAAAAATGAGCACATCAAGAGTCTGGAAGTCAGACTTCAAAGAGAGAAGGATCTTGTAGCTAAATTCTCAACGCCAAAGTCAGTCTTACCCTTAATTGATAACTTCATCCTCCAAAAGGGTAAGGCAGGATTAGGCTTCAAAGAAAGAATAAGGGCAGCTAATTCTAAAAGAAAAGGCAAAGCCCCAGTTCAGCCACTAGCCTCCAAACCACCTATTTCTTTCAGGAAAGTGATGCAGCCTACTAAAAGGTATGACCATGACATCATACATGGTCACTGTAAGCATGGTGACCAGAATGATAAGGGTGCAAATGCCAATAGGGCAGCCCATGAACAAACACACCATGTTCTTCGGGAATCATCAGTGTTTGGTGCACCAGCCCCAACACTCAATAAAAGGACCACTGTACCGACAAAATTAAGGACTGCTGGCAGCTATGCTATTAAAACTGTACTTAAATAAGATACAACAGATATACGTGCTGGTGTTATGGCAAAGTGGGTCATTATTCAATTGATTGTTGGCACAACACTAGTGTCAGGAAAAATGCCAGCTTACCTGTCAGAAAGGCTGCAAGGAAGTATGTCAAATTTCAAGTTAACCTGAACCTAGGACCCAATAATATTTGGGGTTCTAAGGATAGGTAATTTTATTTGATGCGGGTTAGGCCAAGTGGCTATACCCTAATATGGTACTGGGACAGTGGATGTTCCTGGCACATGACTGGAACAAGAAGGATGCTGAAGGATTACTCTCCCATATAAAATGGACCCAAAGTGATCTTTGGTGGATCTGAAAAGGGGGTCATCAAAGGGTTTGATAACATTTCCAATAGCTCTATCACTATCATCCAAGTGGCTTATGTGAACGGTCTGAAACATAACCTAATAAGCATAAGCCAACTAAGTGATCTTGGTTATGACACTTCTTTTATTAAGAATGAGTGTCAGATTAGAAGAACAAGTGATCACGAGGTCATCTTGTCAGGTTATAAAAAAGGAAATGTCTATTGTCAAAATTTTGTGGGTGAGAATAAAGATTCTCATGTTTGCCTAGTTGCAGATAAGAAAGCTTCTCATTATGACAAATGGCACAAGAGGCTAGCTCACCTTAACTACAAGATTATAGGTCAACTCTTTAGTAAAGAGTTAGTGAGAAATGGTCCTCAGGTCAAGTGCATCAAGGAGGGTGTATGTTCAGCTTGTCAAAAAGGCAAACAGACCAAGACCTCCTTCCACAGTCTTGATACCAAAGATTCAGTGAGGTGTTTGTACCTCCTGCATATGGATCTATTTGGTCCTATACCAGTTCATGTCTAGGTAGGAAAGCTTATACATTTGTGGTTGTGGATGACTATTCTAGATTTACATGGGTTTTCTTCCTGAGGCAGAAATCTGAAACCCCTACTGTCTTCCACAATTTTGTTAGGCAAATTCAGAATGAACTTAACAATTCAGTGGTCAAAATTAGAAGTGACCATGAGACTGAATTTTAGTCTGAATGCATGACAAGGTTTTGTGAAAAACTTGAGATTCATCAAGAGTTCTCCTTACCTAGAACTTCCCAGCAAAATGGGATTGCTGAAAGAAAGAATAGGACTCTTATTGAGGCTGGTAAAACACTACTAAGTGGCACTTCTCTCCTAGAATATTTCTGGGCTGAGGCAGTAAACACTGCATGTCATGTTCTCAACAGAGCTTCCATCACCAAAAGCCACAAGAAGACACCCTATGAGATTATGAAAGGCAGAAAACCAAATTTAGCCCACTTTAGAATCTTTGGTAGCAAGTGTTATATTCTTAATAATGGCAAGCACTATTTAACTAAGTTTGCTGCCAAATCCCAAGAAGGGATATTTGTTGGGTACAACAATAGCAGTAGGGCATACAGGGTCTACAACTTGACTACTCAAGCTGTAGAAGAATCTATCCATATAGTCTTTGATGAATCTAAGCTAATCAACTGTGAGCTGTCTAGCACTTCTTGTAGCTCTACAGGTTTGAAGGAAAAGATGGGCATGCTAACCATTAGTGAAGACCAACCTGCAAGACAGGATGAGGAAAATGATGGATGCTGTCCAGGGGGAGAACAAGACCCACAAGCTGATGATGAAGATAATAAAGTATAACATGGTGGGGAGATTGGAGGAAATCAACTTGTAGATAGATTGCCTCCAGTAATAAGACATATAAGGGATCATCCAGCACACTAAATTATTGGTGATCCAAGACATGGTGTTCTGACCAGAAGCAAGAGCTTGAACACAGTTCTATGCTCAAGTTTCTTGTCCCAGATGGTACCCAAGAAATTTGAAGAGGCCATACAAGACCCAAATTGGATTGATGCCATGCAGGAAGAGCTGAATCAATTCAGATGATTTAAAGTCTGGAAGTTGGTTCCTAAACCAAAAAATCACAATGTCATAGTGACTAAGTGGATCTACAGGAACACGTTAAATGAAAATGACATTATTGTCAAGAACAAAGCAAGACTGGTAGCAAAAGGCTACATGCAGGAAGAAGGAATAGACTTTGACCAGACATTTGCCCCAGTGGTAAGGTTGGAAGCAATAAGGCTGTTCCTTGCCTATGCAGCTTACCAGGGGTTCAAGGTATTCCAAATGGATGTAAAGTCAGCATTTTTGAATGGTGACTTAAAAGAGGAAGTTTATGTTGAACAACCCTCAGGTTTTGTAGATCCTCTTTATTCTAATTATGTTTATAGGCTTAAGAAAGTTGTATATGGATTGAAACAAGCCCCTAGGGCTTGGTATGAAACACTGTCTACCTTCCTCATCGAGAACAAATTCTCAAGGGGGAAAATAGACAAAACTCTATTCCTAAGGGAATCAAAAGGCAAGATCATCCTAGACCAGATATATATTGATGACATTATCTTTGGATCAACTGAAAACAACCTTTGTAGAAAGTTTGCTAAACTTATGCAAGGGAAGTTTGAGATGAGCAGCATGGGTAAGTTGAAATTCTTCTTAGGACTCCTAGTTAGACAGACTGATAATGGCTTGTCTATATCCTAGTCTAAGTTTACCAAGGAGTTAATTAAGAAATATGACATGGAGTCATCTTCCACCATGAGAACTCTAATGGGGTCAAGTATGCCTATATGCAAATATGATGCAGGAAAACCTGTAGATGAGTCTTTGTATAGAGGGATAATTGGCTCCCTTCTTTACTTAACAACTAGTAGACCAGACATCATGTATGCTACATGTGTCTGTGCTAGGTATCAAGCTTACCCAAAAGAATCTCATTATACTGCTGTCAAAAGAATTTTGAGATATATTAAGGGAACACCAAATCTTGGCCTTTGGTACACTAAGAATAGAGATTTTCTACAAACAAGTTATTCAGATGCAGACTTTGCAGGATGCAAAAAAGATAGGAAAAGCACAACTGGAACATGTCAGTTCCTAGGTGGAAGATTGGTGTCATGGTGCAGCAAAAAGCAGACAAGTGTGGCTATATCCACTGCTGAGTCAGAATATATAGCTGCAGGCAATTGCTGTGCTCAGCTGTTATGGATACAACATCAACTTGAAGACTATGACATCAAGGTAAGTAGAACTCCATTATATTGTGATTCTACTAGTGTCATATCTATTGCTAGAAATTCTGTTTCACATAGAAGAACTAAGCACATAGAAATCAGGTTTCATTTCATTAAAGATCATGTTGAAAAAGAAGACATAAGTTTAGAATTTGTCAACACTAATTATCAAATTGTTGACATGTTCACCAAACCACTAGATGAAACTAAATTCAATTACTTTAAAATTGAATTAGACATGCTGAAATTGGAATAGAATGGTAAATATGACTAAGTAATTCTGAGTCGACACATAAAGAAATCTGTGTCGACACTTAGTAGTTGGTGTCGACACATAAGAAAAATTCTGTCGACACATCAAGAAGATTGTGTCGACACTCAGAATTTAGTGTTGATACATAGCTCTCCTGACATTTAGATATTGGTGTCGACACATACAGTCGTCTGTGTTGACATACAAAATTTCTTGTAGACTCTTAAGGTTGTCTGTGTCGACACATCACTATTGGTGTCGACACATAGTATTATAATTCCTTTAAATTCTCTGTCGAGACTTTAGTAGTCTGTGTCGACATCATCCCAACTGTGTCGACACACTAAGCAAATTTTCGCCCGCCTTTTGGCCTTCTTTGTTTAGAGATGTATAAATAGGTGGAAACAAGACCTTGTCGACTACGCTCTCAGAATTCTCGAGACCAAATGATTTGTGTCGACAAGACCTTCATCTTCCTTCTCCTAAATCTCTCTCCCTCTCTCTCTCTCATCCCTAATGACGCCAAAAATGGAAGAGAATATCAACGAGGGATATGAACTGGTTCGTAATGCGTTTGAGACTGCTACGCAAGAAATCCAAGCCGTGATTACCCTAATCACCAATAATGGATTGGAGTACTTAGTCTCAGAACCTACCAGGATATGGAAGAAAGAGGTTCTTGAATTCTACTCGTCAGCATCAATGGATTTGAAGGGCATGAAAATTACATCATCTGTCCAAGAAACTAAGGTAAAACTCACACAGAAGAGTTTAAGTAAGACACTTCAGCTTCCCAGGATTAAGGAAGAAGATGACATAACATCTTCCATGACAAAAGATGCTCTCTAATGGTGTGGACGGGATCCCACTACCAAGATTGGATCTTCAATGAACAGAAAGAGAATGAATTCCCAGGGCAAATTCCTGTCTGAGATTATAGGCAAGGTTATTCTATGCAAATCAGGAGGACATGATAGGATTTCATCATATATGTTCAATCTCATGATCAGAGTTATATTTAAGGTGAAAACTAACTGGTCTGTTGTTGTCTTTGAAAAGATCAAAGAAAGTATCAAGAAACCTAATCTGGGCAGAATACTAAGCTTATATCTGGCTTTGAATATTCCAGAGGTGATGAATCAGACTATAGGTTCTAAGATTAATCATATGAGGAGAATGGACTTAAGAATACTGTCCAGATGGGATAGGGTGTTGACCAAGGATGTTTCTACTCCTCAGAAACACATTAAACAGATTCATATATAGAAAGAAGAAACTGCACACAAGACCACTGAATCTTCCAGTGATTCAGAGGAAGAAGTTGTTTTTAGCTCAGATAATGATGGATTAGAAAGGACTAGAAAATCACCTGCTATAAAAACTGTAACTGATGGTCAGGTGCAGGTGGAGCAGATTCCTGCAAGCAACATCCCAGTGGACCAGGTCTAGGAAGAGCCTCTTCAAGGGGGAGCTAATGAGCTTTCTCTAGTTCCATCTCAACAAGTGCCATCACCATCAGGGGGAGCTAATGTGCAAAAGCCAAATGTCCAAACAACTGCATTGGATAGTGAAGCAGCCACTCAATCTATACTTGAGGTAATACAGGATATAAATCAAGCTGCTATAGGCACTGAGAATGATGCACTGGACGTGCATATGAATGATGTTGATCAAAATAATCAAGACAATATCCCTGAACATGAAATTACCATGGAAGAAACTTTTGAATTTGAAGGAGGTCCATCTGCTGAGAAAGAGAAAGTTATTCCACCAGTTCAAATGCAACAAGAGGTAACATTAGAGGAATTATTTCCTGATTTATAAGGAGCAAGAACTGAGGGGGAGATGCCAAGAATTGAGAGGGTGCTGCCAATCATTGCTTCTAGTCCAAAAACCACAGTGGACATAGATAGTTCATCTGATTCCTCTGCAAATGAAGAGGCCTCCAGAGCAAAGAAGAAGAAACTTGTGGAGCTCAGGAAGAGGAGCTCAAGCTATAAGAAAACCTTGAAAAATGCACCACAAAGTCCAGCTCCTGTAATAGACTTCATCTCACTTTTAGTGACACTACAATTGAAATTGGATGAGCAAAAAGTTGCTCTTGAAAAATATGTGGATGAGAGTAACAAAAATCTGCAATCTACCTTGTCCCAAGATATCAAATCCATCAAATTTGAAGTCAATCTGCACAAAACGGAAATGACAGAATGCTTCCAAAAGGGGGGTCATGCTGTCGTCTACTTGTCCAAACAATAATAGGAGGCAAAGACTCAGATAGATGACATTGTAGTAAAACAGGGTTATATTCTAGAAAATCAAATCAAAATGAATGACAATCTCATAGAATCCCATAATGTTATTGTCACAGAACTCAAGAATAAGGCAACTGCTATCACTGAACATATGATTAAAGTAAAGACTGAGTTTGATAATCAAATCAAAGCGGATTTAGCTAATGTACACACCGCTATCTAGGCCTCTCAAAAGGCAATTGCTGATCAACTGCAAAAGTTCAAATCCTACTATAAAGAAGGAATAAATTATCTAACTGATCAGATAAGATTTCAAAATGATGATCTACGAGACCACATCGAAAGAGAAGTCATAAAGGGGGAGAGAGTATTAGTCAACACAGGCTCAGATCATGCTAAATGGATAACTAATGCTATCAGAGCAACTCTTGGTTATCCACCCCTTTGTGATGATGACAACACTGCAGAATCTGACATCCAACCTGCTTACATTGAAGGGGTTCAACAGGAAGTAGCCCAAGTCATCTATCCACCTCAAGATTTTGAAGGAACTCAGTATGCGGTACAACAAATGTATAGTCCTCCAAAGGAGGTACAAAATGTTATTATTGAAAAGGTAGAAATGTCTGAAGCTGCATTACAAAGAGAGCAAGAAGCACAAAGAGCTAGGGATGCTCAGAAAGAAGCTCAACTATCTAAGAAAAGGTTCAGAGAACAGGCAGAATTAAAGCATGATTTTGAACAATGGAGTCCAACCTCCAGGAACATTATTCTCACTGCTTGGCAAGCTGTTAAAGAAAATATGCATGATAGAGGCAAGTGGTATTCTGAACAGGATGAAGCAAATATCAGAAGCGGCAAGATGCCATATACCAGTTCAGAAGAGACCTCAAAGCTGGGAAAACACCTGCTAACTCTATGGAGCCTAGCAAATATTTTCCAAAGCCTTATCATTACTTTGAAAGGCAAAATATCAAGGTTGAAGAGCTCAAGAAGAATGATCTGAAAGGAAAGAAGCCGACTGATGACACAGAAGCTAATGTATAAGCTAGGATTCAGTTTGGCAAAGGAATTGTCATCAAGGAGTCTGATCAATCCTAGGGATAGATTGACTAGGTTTAGAACTATGTAATCTTTTTCCTTGTAATTCAAAAAAAACTAATTCTTGTTCACTATATTTTATCATATTTTGTGATGATCTTACATGTTGTTTCTGTTTATGAGTTACCCTGTCTGAGTAATGCTTTTATACATCATAATCTTTATTTTATTATAAGTGATGTATATCATTGACTAAGGGTTATGACTTCTCCAAATAGGGGGAGATTGTTGGGTACATTGGAAACTGTGTACTTGATTTGGAGAAGCCTCACTTAATTCAATAATATACATCATTATATATTTGATGGGTTGTTGAGTTTCAATGTGCAGGATAAAGAAATGCAGTAAAATAATCTAAGTACAAGTGTCAATACTTGTGAAGAAAAAGTGTCGACACCAAAAGCAGATTGTGTTGACACACAGGACTTGTGTCGACACACAGGACTTGTGTCGACACATAGAAATTCAGTCTACAGCAACTGTGTTAACACACAGGACTTGTGTCCACACACTCAAGAATTCTGTCGACACCAACTATGTCAAGACTGGAAGCCAATTGTATCGACACACAAGACTTGTGTCGATACCTTCTTCAGAAGCTGTGTCAAGAGAGTAAAGAAGAACTGTGTCGATATTCCTTGGACTATGTCGACATCATCAAGATTTGTGTTGACACATGGTCTATTTATGTTGACACATTTGAAGTATCGTCTCGACGCTTTTCTGCTGAGATAGAGTACAATGAGGTATCAGGTGTCAAGACTGAAGACTTGATAGCTGTCATAACTAACAAAGTTGTTGCATCTATAAGAGCTGTCAGAAGGCCGTTATGAACTGGAACAACCGGTAACCTTAGATGGGTCTATATAAAGACCTATTTTATCATCAAACGAGAGAGATCTAAGAAGAAGAAAGGACTTGATATTTTTTTAACAGTTGAAATTTACAAGTCATCAAGAGAAGGCAGATTCTGAACAAATCTGCAAGAAGATTTCAGATCAAATTTTGAATAGAAGAAGGAAAATGGATTGAGGATCATCTCCAACTTCACAAGAAGATCAACCTTACTTTGTTCAGATTCAAGAAGCTTTGAAGAAGCTAAGACATGTTGAATCTTAAACAGTCAGATCAATCAAGAACTGATCAAGAAGCCTTCACCCCTTTATCTCTCTACCTGGGTGAAGGATTTATCTCTTTTATAATCAATTTTTCTGTAAGATCTTTTATAGATCTGAGTGTAAGAGAGTTATCTCTCTGAGTTGTAAGCCTAAGTTTATAAAGGCTGAGGTAGGGATGAGTGCCTGAGGTAGGAGATTGATTTCTCTAAGTTGTAAGCCTGGTGGAAGAGGCTGAGGTAGGGCTTGATTTCCTGAGTGGAAGGAGTGTGGACTCACTCTAAGGTAGGATTCTCTGATAGAATATGAGTTGTAGGACTTTCTGAAGTCTGAGCTGTAGGAACCATTCTGGGTTTTGAGTTGTAAGATCTGAGGACCTGAGAAGGAAGAAGGGAGTTAGGCCGAATCTAGTATACTGCTAGATAAACGAAGGGGGAAAGTGGATTTACCCATCTCTTGGGGAACCACTATAAATCTGTGTGTATGCTGTGATTGGCTGTGTTTCTATTAATCTGTGCTGTGATAGTTGTTGCATAGGTTGTCTACTAGTGACATATATTATCTGCCTTAATAAAAAAGAAATTGAACCTATTCACCCCCTCTAGGTGTTTAGGATATCTTGAAACTAATTCTTTCAATCACGACCACCCCTACTACCGCCACGCGATAGCTACTACTGCCGCACGGTAGTAGCCTGAGCGATTTGACAAATTAATTGCCAAGCTACTGCCTGCGGTAACCCTACCACTGGGCGTTAACTTCCCGAGAGCTCGGACAATAAAATGGCTAATGTCACGCACTAGAAACGTACAGCCGCATGGTAGACTAGGCGTTGAGTCACCTCGCCTCACTCAATGCTCTCAACGCTAACATTAGAGCTACCGCCGAGTGGTACCTAGCTACCGCCGGGTGATAGCCTCCAGAACACCATGTCCTGCCTTAAGAAAATTGGGGCGTTACAAATCTCACCAACTTAAAGTATTTCGTCCTGAAATTAAGCCATGTAGGAAAACAAAAGGATTTAATCAACATTAACTATGTACCTCAACCGAATAACTCGAGAAACTCCTACTTCATGGTTTGCTTCTGCTCCCATGAAAGCTCCTCTCGGCCACAGTTGTCCCACCAGATCTTGACCATCCAGATCTCTTTATTACGGAGTCACTTGATGTCACAACCCGCATTTTCTCAACGATAAAATTGTACCAGAGCAAGAGAAAACACGTGCCGTGATGCCACGTCATGCAGGGGATAACTGCACACGTTCAGGCAAAACTCAGACTTTAGATTTTAAGGAAAATCGTAGATTAATATGAAAGAAAACCAGTTAATTTGAATGGCCGTACCCCTCGGCACGGTGGATCAGCTAGTCCACAGTTAAAATTATATTTATACGCAGCAGAAAATATTTTGGTTCAATTAAGTTGACACGCTAAATGAGTATAAGAGTCCCCGGGGGACGACTCATGGTATGCACGACTCTAAGGTGAATATAGTATGTATGAAAGATAGTGTTTTACGCTGAGGAAAAATAGTGTCATTGTTTTAGAAACATGTTATGCATGGGGTACATATAATAGTGCCTTTAGGTTTTAAAATATCTAACATGCAACCTAGCATAAATCCTTCCCAGAGGCAAGTAACCAACCACAAATAGACAAAAACAAAAGTTTAAATTCATACCCAGCATCGCAAGAAGCCACCAGTGGGCGTCAACAACCTGACACGAACCCACTGGCGAGTATGTATGGCTATACAGATAATTAAAGAACTACCTCACAAAAACGGGGATCAGCTATCCCAGCTACCCAAGAGGTCACCAACAAGCCCCTCCAAAAGAACTAGCCGCTGAACTGGCTACAACCTACACCTGAGGCATTCAAGAAAAGAGCACCTCAGTAAGAAAATAATCAAAAGGCAAATAGAGCAACATATTAATGAGCAAATAAGAAGAAGGGTTTACCAACCCGGCAACAAACTGCTATAAGCAAAAGAAAAGGGGTGACAGTAAGAAGAGAGTACTGTCTAGAGCACAGCAGAGCACACCAAGTGCGAGCAATAAAACCATTATGCCCTACCAAAGGAGTCTGCAACAGCAACAAGACATATACATATATGTCAAAAGAAAAGGAAGCATAAACAGGAAAGGGACTAACAGCCCTAACACGTGGGCAAGTGGCAGTGGTCAAAACATGGATCTGAATACATAGCCAAAATCAGATCCAAAAAGGGCTAAGGGGGTCAAACAGTGGCATCTTTAGGGTCCCACACACACCAACCCAAACCGGGGCAAAAAGGCGATGGCCACAGCTCTCCACATAAAACCACCCCTCTAGAGGCCACCAAACTCCACCACCTTCCACAACCCAAGAGTCGGCATGCAGAAACTAGCCGAACACCCAATGCCCCCCCTAGGGAAAGGTCACACTAACGATCCTAAGAAACACACGAACCCAAGGCAATAACGTCGGGTCCAACCAACGCGGCCTTGCACGCCTATCCCGAACCAACCCCGAGTCTACCTGACCCCAAAACCAGCTCAGCACCCAGTATCGACACGTTGTGTCGACACCACGACAAGCAGGTGTCGACACAAGGTATCGACACAACCATTGCTGGTGTCGGCACCAAGTGGCGACACCACCGCTGCTGGTGTCGACACCAAGTGTCGACACCCCTGCTGCTGGTGTCGACGCCAAGTGTTGACACCCTTGCAGCTGGTGTCGACACCAAGTGTCGACACCCCCCTGCTGCTGGTGTCGACACCATGTGTCGACACCCCTGCAGCTGGTGTCGACACCAAGTGTCGACACCCCCCTGCTGCTGGTGTCGACACCATGTGTCGACACCATGTGTCGACACCCCTGCAGCTGGTGTCGACACCAAGTGTCGACCCTGCTGCTGGTGTCGACACCATGTGTCGACACCCCTGCAGCTGGTGTCGACACCAAGTGTCGACACCCCATGCTGCTGGTGTCGACACCCCTGCAGCTGGTGTCGACACCAAGTGTCGACACCCCCTGCTGCTGGTGTCGACACCATGTGTCGACACCCCTGCAGCTGGTGTCGACACTAAGTGTCGACACCCCGACTGGCCACCGGTGCCAAACCCAGCTAACAACCAAAACGAGGACGAGGCCTCTCTCTAGAATTTCATCATCCATCGGCAATAGCAACTACTCAACCTGAACCGAACCAAATCTGCCCCTAATAGACACAATCCCTCAGGAAAACTGAGATTCAACTGGAACTTCTCTACACTAACCACGGCATGATCGGGAACAATCCCTAGCGTACACCTAAGATCTAAGCAGGGAAGAGATACAATTTAAACAAAAGAAGACAAAGATAAACTTTGACAAGGATGAGGGAACATCACTTGCCTCAATACCAGAAAAACTTGGTCGGCGACCTCCCCCACTCTCGGATCTAGCCGCAGAGCACCGAGCCGAGGAACAGAAAGAATGCAGATCCAGGCGAGGGCAGTCCAGATCCACTCTCGAAATCGAATTTCGACCGCTAAATCTCCAGGAATCGGCGTCTGAAGGCTAGGGTAGTCCGGCGGTTCTCTTCCTCTCGTACAGGCGGCGGCTTCTTCCAGAAAGAGAAAATGAAAAGAGGCAAAGAACTGAGCCCTAATTTCTAACCTAAGGCTATATATATAAGCATCAGTTTAATAATAAACAATCAATACATATTAATTACTTACACGCAATATCAAAACAACACGAGACCCGAAACATCTCGGAAAATGACGAAATTCACATCGCAGCTAAAAACCCACGCTACGAACACAACTGCGAAGTCAAAATTAGCATTCGCCGAACAAAACCCGGGATATCACCACCCAAAGCTAAAACACAAGCATTCCCTAAGAGGCCCAACCGAGTCATCAAACGGACTCCGGCTAGCTTGGGAATCTTGCTAACAGGCTACACAGGGAACCCTAAGAGCTAAGACCACGCTCTACAACGGTAAAGAGCCGGAAACACGTCATCGTAACGCCAGCCAAAGGTCGAACAAAACACAAAAAAACCGGGGGCATTACAGCCACTCCCCCTAAAAGAAAGTTTTGCCTCGAAACTTTACTCACAACACTCCTATAAAGAAGGAGAGAGAAAGAGCCAGGAAAGGGCTATATATAAGAATAAAACAGAGCATACCAGACACAAGATCAGGGAAACAGATGAGGGTGAGCCTCCCTCATAGCCGACTCCAACTCCCAAGTCGCGTTTTCCACATATTAATTCCTCCATAAAACTTTAACCATAGGAATAGTCTTCTTCCGCAACGCCCGAACTTGAGAATCCAAAATGCGAATAAGCACCTCCACATAAGAAAGATTCGGCTCCAACTGAGGCACATCATCCAACACCTGTCTGCCATTTACCACGCATTTCCGCAGCTGACTGGTGTGAAAGACATCATGCACGCCAAGGAAATTTGCGGGCAAAGCCAGCCTATAAGCTGATACCCCAATCCGCTCAACAACCGGAAACGGCCCCACGTACCTCGGGTCCAACTTCCTATTCTTGCCAAACCGCTTAACTCCAATCAACGGGGAGACCTTTAAGAACACAGAGTCCCCCACAGCAAATTCCAAGTCCGATCTACGCCGATTGGCGTTCTTCTCATATCTCTCCTGGGCTATCCGAAGCTTTTCGCAAATAAGCTTCACAGCGGTTTCCATCTCCTCGAGCGCTACTGGACCCAACAAAGGTCCCTCGCCAAGCTCAGCCCAAAACAAGGGAGTCCTGCAGCGCCTCCCATACAAAGCTTCAAAAGGAGCCACTTGCAGGCTTTCTTGATAACTGTTGTTATATGCGAATTCCATAAGCCGCAAGCGCTCGTCCCACGCTCCTCCGTGGTCCAGAATATAGCATCAGATCATATCTTCCACAATCTGATTTACTCGCTCTGTCTGACCATTGGTCTGCGGATGATAAGCCGTGGAATATCTCAAATCTATACCCAACCCATCTTGAAGGCTCTTCCAAAAACGAGACGTGAACCTGGAGTCTCGATCTGATATGATACTTACGGGTACACCATGCAATCTGACGACCTCTTCCAGATATAGCTCGGCTATTTTCCTTATCGGATAATCGATCTTAAATGGTACGAAATGAGCGCTCTTCGTCAATCTGTCTACGATTACCCAGACTGAATCATGCCCCTTAGGAGATCTCGGTAAGCCTGCAATGAAATCCATCGAGATACTCTCCCACTTCCATATCAGAATCTCCAAGGGAGTCAGCTTGCCACCAGGTCTCCCGTGGTCGGCTTTCACATGCCTGCAAGTGAAACACTCTGAAACAAATCTGGCTATGTCCTTCTTCATCCCATACCACCAGGCAATCTATTTTAAATCATGATACATCTTGGTAGACCCTGGATGGTAGGCGACACTAGATCCGTGGGCTTCTCTGCACATCGTATCCCGAACATCTCCAACCGCGGGGATGCAAAATCTGCCACGGTACTTCAAGGTACCCGCATCATCTATAGAGTAATCTGGTAATTCACCTTTTTCAGCTCGAAGATACAAATGCAGGAGATCGGGATCGTCCTTCTGATGCAGTCTCGTAAGCGCAATCCACGAAGGTTCTGCCACTGCCAAGATACTCTGCGAATCGCAGCTTCCCACAGAAATGTCCATCAAAAGAAACTCTTCCAATAGACGCTCGGCGAAAAGATTGAAAATCTTCCCTGACTTCCGACTTAGGGCATCGGCCACCACATTTGCCTTGCCCGGATGATACTGAATTTCAACATCATAGTCGGCCACGTACTCCAACCACCGCCGCTGGCGCAGATTCAATTCTTTTTGAGTGAAGACACACTTCAAACTCTTATGATCTGTGAAAATCTTGCACTGCGCGTCATATAGCAAATGCCTCCATAATTTCAGCGCATAGATCACAGCTGCAAACTCCAGGTCATGCGTAGGGTAATTCCTCTCGTGAGTCTTTAGTTGTCTCGACCCGTACGCAATCACCTTCCCGCCCTGCATCAAAACGCAGCCCAGTCCGAAATGCGACGCATCCACATATATATCATACTCACTACCCTCCATAGGCAAAGACAAAATTGGAGCCGAACATAGCCTTCTTTTTAGTTCCTCAAAAGCCTTCTCACACTTGCCATCCCATATAAAGGCTACATTCTTCTGCGTCATCTTGGTCAACGGCGCGGACAAGGTAGAGAAGCCTTCTACAAATCTTTTATAATAACCAGCCAAACCCAAGAAGCTTCTGATCTCTTTGGGAGTAACAGGTCTCGCCCATTCCATAACAGCAGCGATCTTTTCTGGGTCCACCGATATTCCCTCCTTATTAATCACGTGGTCTAGAAAAGAAACTTGAGGCAACCAAAATTCACATTTGCTCATCTTGGCGTATAGCTTATGGTCTCTCAGAGTCGCCAAGACCATTCGCAAATGTCGATCATGCTCCTCCGCATCTTTAGAATACACCAAAACATCGTCCATAAAGACAATCACAAACTTATCTAGAAAATCCTTGAAAACTCTGTTCATCAAATCCATAAAAGCTGAGGGCGCATTAGTCAAACCAAAAGACATAACCAAAAACTCAAAATGCCCATGACGAGAGCGGAACGCCGTCCGCGGGACATCTGACTCCCGAATCCTCAACTGGTGATAGCACGAACGAAGATCTATCTTGGAGAACACGACACTACCACGCAGTTGGTCAAACAAATCGTCGATTCGCGGCAAAGGGTACCTGTTCTTAATAGTAACCTTGTTCAGCTCTCTATAGTCGATGCATAACCTCAACGACCCATCCTTCTTTTTAACGAACAGCACTGGTGCACCCCAAGGTGAAGAACTCGGCCTTATAAAGCCCTTCGCCAACAACTCATCCAGCTGAATTCGCAACTCTTCCAGCTCTCGCGGGGCCATCCGGTACGGCGCCTTAACAATAGGACGTGTGCCTGTCTCCAAATCTATGGCAAACTCGACATCTCGATCGGGTGGAAGACCGGGAAGATCGTCAGGAAACACATCAGAAAAGTCACACAACACAGGAATCTCTTCCAAGCGGGGCACACTAACAATCGTCCCTACCAGAGAGACCACACAGGCAAAACATCCAGAATCAAGCAACTTCCGAGCACGCACTGCAGAAATGACTGGAGACTCCTGGAGGGAATACCCATAAACGCTCCCTGGGTGACCGTTGTCTTTGACGAAGTCCAAGCGCTTACCCTTGCACTGGATCACAGTATCGTACCTTGACAACCAGTCCATGCCCAAAATAACATCGAAGTCCCCCAGGTCAATCACCTTCAGATCCACCTTGGCTAGAAAATCTCCCAACAAAATCGGACAATCGAGGACACCCAGTTCCGTAACTACAGAGTCACCGGAGGGGAACTTAACGCAGAAGGCACCACCAACACGATCTAGGCCCAAACTGAACCGCTCCACAAAGGCTCTAGCCACAAACGAGTGGGTAGCGCCGAAATCGAAGAGAACGCGCGCCCAGCGGTTCTTTACCTTAAATCGTCCTATGAATTGCACACGCATCTAAGGCAACAAGCGCTAAAATGAAAACTACAACCAAAAAGGGAACGTAACGAGACGACTGGGGAGGAGTCGAACCTGAGATAACCTGGGTCGAGGTCTTCGCTTCGTCTGTCGAAAGCACATTCAGCTTCCCCTTTCCTTTATCCATTTGCTAAGGCGGTGGCAAAGCTTGGAGGGGAACTGGCCGCAGAATAGGCTGGGTCTGAGGGCACCTTGTCTTGAGATGACCCTTCTGACTGCACTGAAAACAGACCTTATCTTTTAACCAACAACGGGCAGCCTCATGCCCCGTCCTTCCACACAAGGCACACACCAAGTCTCCCCTGGAAACACCCTGAATCGCGTGCACCTATTCCTTCTTCTGCGCTCCCAACCTTTTGAAACACTTCTCAAAGGGGTGGCCTGGCCGGCCACAAAAGCTACAAATCTCTTTGATCTTCTTTCTCGAGATTGCATCAGGTTCCTGAGGGCTCTTCCCTCCACCGGACTTCCGCTTATCCTTTCTCAACTGCTGGCCTCTATTCTTGGCATTCTCAATGGTCTCAACTCTCAAGGCAGCTTCAACCACGCCGGCATAACTGACTGCTCCATAGGCATTCGCTAACTGCTGAATGTCGCTTCTTAATCCACCCAGAAATCGCTTAACTCGGTCTGCCTCAACACTTACCAGACCCGGAGCAAACCGACTCAACTTACTAAACTCAATCTCATACTCACTAACCGTGAGTTTCCTCTGCTTTAAGTGAAGAAAGTTATTTATTAGCCGGTCCCGCTCGACTGAAGGTAGAAACTTACTTAACAACATCACCTTAAATGACTCCCAAGTGCATCCTGCCACTAAGCTCTCTTTCTCCCTCAGCCACCAATTCTTTGCTAAGCCCTTGAGCTGGTAGGCAGCGAGCATCACTCTCTGATCGTCCGTAATCCCTGAGTAAGAGAACATCTCCTCAATGGTAATCAGCCAGTCATCCAAAATCATGAAATCTGCCTGCCCATCATAAGTAGGGGGTCTCAGCCGCTGAAACTAGGATATGAACGTCATCTCCGGGGGCACCACAACCAAAGGCACGGGAGGAGCAAGAGGGGCAGGAACAGCTACCCCCTCAGCGGGGTCCTGAGCTCTCGGGGTCTGTCCCGCCACCACTGCTACAAGGGACTGAATCTGAGCCTGCATAGCCACTACCTGCCTCGATAACGCCTCATTACTCTGCCGCAGGCTTTCTACCAACGCATCGCCCTGCGCTCCTGACATCTCACCCTCGGATTGGGTGGTCGATCTCGTCGCAGGACGTCTCACCATCCTAAAATCACACAAGCTTTAGACAAGACCTAGCCCATCAGCTAGAACAAAACTACCTGGTATAGATGAACACACTTAAGTATGAACTTCAACTGCAAAAACTTGCTCTGGGAGTTGTTTTTACCATGATGATGTTATGCTTAACCTAAGATGGTTCACCGCCATCATACTAACTCAGGTGCCTAAACCATGAATGCATGCATTTGTATTCTTTTTGACTCAAAACCATGTGTGTACATATATCATCTTGCAAATCTTTAGCTTGGCACGTTGTGCTTATGAAATGTTATGCTATGCATGATGTGCTATGCATTCTAAAAAGGCCTTAGTGCATGCCATGAGCGGCGTACACATGAAAATGTTATGCATCCCATACTACATAACATTCCCATGCAACGAAAAGAAAACGTGCTAGCTGCATTCATGTGGTGGGGTTATGCATCCCATACTACATAACCCTCACATGTTGCCTCTTATGGTGGATCCATATACAAATACATATTATGCATCCCATACTACATAATATGCCCTGTATACTTCTTTATGCTCATGAGTGTAGTGTTCGCGCTTTGGCCAAGACGTGCTGATGACATATCGGTGTGTGAATGGTATGACACTAACCACTAATGCAGGCAAGGGAAAGGTTGCCCGACCATTTGTCAAGCAACCTCCCTCTGATACCAACTGTCACAACCCGCATTTTCTCAACGATAAAATCGTACCAGAGCAAGAGAAAACACGTGTCGTGATGCCACGTCGTGCAGGGGATAACTGCACACGTTCAGGCAAAACTCAGACTTTAGATTTTAAGGAAAATCGTAGATTAATATGAAAGAAAACCAGTTAAGTTGAATGGTCGTACCCCTCGGCACGGTGTATCAGCTAGTCCACAGTTAAAATTATATTTATACGCAGCAGAAAATACTTTGGTTCAATTAAGTTGACACCCTAAATGAGCATAAGAGTCCTCGGGGGACGACTCATGGTATGCACGACTCTAAGGTGAATATAGTATGTATGAAAGATAGTGTTTTACACTGAGGAAAAATAGTGTCATTGTTTTAGAAACATGTTATGCATGGGGTACATATAATAGTGCCTTTAGGTTTTAAAATATCTAACATGCAACCTAGCATAAATCCTTCCCAGAGGCAAGTAACCAACCACAAATAGGCAAAAACAGCAGTTTAAATTCATACCCAGCATCGCAAGAAGCCACCAGTGGGCGTCAACAACATGACACGAACCCACTGGCGAGTATGTATGGCTATACAGATTAGTAAAGAACTACCTCACAAAAATGGGGATCAGCTATCCCAGCTACCCAAGAGGTCACCAACAAGCCCCTCCAAAAGAACTAGTCGCTGAACTGGCTACAACCTGCACCTGGGGCATTCAAGAAAAGAGCACCTCAGCAAGAAAATAATCAAAAGGCAAATAGAGCAACAGATTAATGAGCAAATAAGAAGAAGGGTTTACCAACCCGGCAACAAACTGCTATAAGCAAAAGAAAAGGGGTGACAGTAAGAAGAGAGTACTGTCTAGAGCACAGCAGAGCACACCAAGTGCGAGCAATAAAACCATTATGCCCTACCAAAGGAGTCTGCAACAGCAACAAGACATATACATATATGCCAAAAGAAAAGGAATCATAAACAGGAAAGAGACTAACAGCCCTAACACGTGGGCAAGTGGCAGTGGTCAAAACATGGATCTGAATACATAGCCAAAATCAGATCCAAAAAGGGCTAAGGGGGTCAAACAGTGGCAGCTTTAGGGTCCCACACACACCAACCCAAACCGGGGAAAAAAGGCGGTGGCCACAGCTCTCCACATAAAACCACCCCTCCAGAGGCCACCAAAACTCCATCACCTGCCACAACCCAAGAGTCGGCATGCAGAAACTAGTCGAACACCCAATGCCCCCCCCTAGGGAAAGGTCACACTAACGATCCTAAGAAACACACGAACCCAAGGCAACAACGTCGGGTCCAACCAATGCGGCCTTGCACGCCTATCCCGAACCAACCCCGAGTCTACCTGACCCCAAAACCAGCTCAGCACCAAGTGTCGACACCCCCTGCTGCTGGTGTCGACACCATGTGTCGACACCCCTGCAGCTGGTGTCGACACCAAGTGTCGACACCCCCTACTGCTGGTGTCGACACCATGTGTCGACACCACTGCAGCTAGTGTCGACACTAAGTGTCGACACCCCGACTGGCCACCGGCGCCAAACCCAGCTAACAACCAAAACGAGGATGAGGCCTCTCTCTAGAATTTTATCATCCATCGGCAATAGTAACTACTCAACCTGAACCGAACCAAATCTGCCCCTAATAGACAAAATCCCTCAGGAAAACTGAGATTCAACTGTAACTTCTCTACACTAACCACGACATGATCGGGAACAATCTCTAGCGTACACCTAAGATCTAAGCAGGGAAGAGATACAATTTAAACAAAAGAAGACAAAGATCAACTTTGGCAAGGATGAGGGAACATCACTTGCCTCAATACTAGAAAAACTTGGTCGGCGACCTCCCCCACTCTCGGATCTAGCCGCAGAGCACCGAGCCGAGGAACAGAAAGAATGCAGATCCAGGCGAGGGCAGTCTAGATCCACTCTCGAAATCGAATTTCGACCGCTAAATCTCCAGGAATCGGCGTCCGAAGGCTAGGGTAGTCCGGCGGTTCTCTTCCTCTCGTACAGGCGGCGGCTTCTTCCAGAAAGAGAAAATGAAAAGAGGCAAAGAACTGAGCCCTAATTTCTAACCTAAGGCTATATATATAAGCATCAATTTAATAATAAACAATCAATACATATTAATTAATTACACGCAATATCAAAACAACACGAGACCCGAAACATCTCGGAAAATGACGAAATTCACATCGCAGCTAAAAACCCACGCTACGAACACAACTGCGAAGTCGAAATTAGCATTCGCCGAACAAAACCCGGGATATCACCACCCGAAGCCAAAACACAAACATTCCCTAAGAGGCCCAACCGAGTCATCAAACGGACTCTGGCTAGCTGGGGAATCTTGCTAACAGGCTACAAACAGGCTACACAGGGAACCCTAAGAGCTAAGACTACGTTCTACAATGGCAAAGAGCCGGAAACACATCATCGTAACGCCAGCCAAAGGTCGAACAAAACACAGAAAAACCGGTGGCGTTACACTTGACATCCACATCCTCAATGCAAATGAGTTTGACCTTCATTGTCAACCCTTCATCCACCGGTACCCGATCTGCAGCGATCACTAGCTTAGACTCTTGCATCGCCTTCCGCAACACCGATATGTGGAATACATTATGTAGACTACTCAGTTCCGTTGAAAGCTTCAACCGATAAGCTGAGTCACCAACGCGCTCCAACACCTCAAATGACCCAAGGTATCTTGGACTTAGCTTTTTCAGTCGACGAATCCTCGACACACCCTTGAACGGTTTGATCTTCAAGTATACCCAATCGTCCACGACGAATTCGACGTTTCTGTGCTTGTCATCATAGTACTTAGCTTGTCTATCTTGTGCAATCAGCAATCGCACCCGGATTATACACATAATCGAAGTCGCATCTTCGATGTCCTTTCGCTTGTACAACTTGGACTCGCCAGTCTCCAATCATGACAATGAGATACGACACTTCCTACCATAAAGGGACTCGAAGGGTGCCATTTGAATACTCGTTTGGTAGCTGTTGTTGTATGCAAACACAATCATATATATGTGATCCTCCCACCTTTTTTTGAAATCCAAGGCACACATGAGAAGCATGTACTCCATCATCCTGTTGACCCTCTTGGTCTGACCATCCGTCTGCAGATGAAAGGCCGTACTTAACTTCAGTTTTGTCCCCAACAGTTGATGCACTAACCTCCAATCGTTAGACGTGAACCGCCCATCCGGGTCACTCATGATGCTACGGGGCACACAGTGTAGACAAACAATATTCTCCACATACAACTTTGCTAGCTTATCCACTGAATCATCTTTCCTATTCGATATGAAGTGCGACACTTTCATCAAACGATGTACGATCACCCAAATGGCGTCGTTTCCCTTCTGTGATCTCGACAAACCATGCACAAAATCCATGGATATATCGCCGAACTTCCATTCCGGTAAAGGCAAAGACTTCAAGAATCCTCCAGGCTTTTGACATTCGGGCTTCACTAGAGCACAAGTTTGACACTTGACACAAACAATGCTACCTCATTTTTCAGTCCGGGCCACCAAAAAAGCTTTTTCATGTCTTTGTACATCTTTGTGCTCCCGGGCGGATTGAGTACTTGGTGTAATGAGACTCGTACATCAAATCCTCCCATATTTTACCCACTTTTGGTATGCACAGACGACTGTGCTTCCACAATAGCCCATTATCAACTTTAAATTCGGTATTAGACCCATCCAAGGCCTCAACCATGAGCCGCTTCATTCCGTCATCCAAATCCAAAGCCTGCCGAATCCGATCGACGAGGTCATATTGTATCTCAATCCAACTCAAATGTGCTTCAGCACTCGATCTCCTATCAAGACCAGAGATCTCCAAGGCCTCCAAGTCTCGAACGAGACACTCATCATGGATCATCAACCAATTGGTCCGCGGGGGAGCTCTGCGACTTAACGCATCCGCAACTGCATTACCTTTGTTAGGAACATAATGTATCTTGAAGGTGTAGTCCCAAAGGAACTCCATCGACCTTCGCTGACACATATTTAAGTCCTTCTGATCCAAAAGGTACTTCAAGCTCTTATGATCAGTGTAAATGTCGACCTTCACACTGTATAAATAGTGTCTCCAGAGTTTCAATGCGAATATCACGGCTGCCAACTCCAAATCATGGACCGGATAATTCCTGTCATGCACCTTCAGCTGGCGCGAACCATAAGCTATTACTCTCCCATGCTGTAACAAAACACCGCTAAGCCGCTGCCTGAAATGTCGCTATAGATCTCAAAGCATTCTGCCCCATGTGGCGAGTATAGAATAAGCGCTGTGGTCGGATGTCTTTTCAATTCTTCGAAAGCTTGAGCACACATCGGCGACCAAACAAATTTCTGATCCTTCCTCGTCAGGGTCGTGAGAGGTAACACTATCCACGAGAAGTTCTCCACAAAACGCCTGTAGTAGCCGGCAAGACCCAGAAAACTCCGTACTTACGCCACCGAAGACAACACAGGCCACTCCCGAATAGCCCAACCTTTGTCAAATCCACCGCTATACCCTCACCACTGACAGTATGACCAAGGAACCCTACAAAAGATAGCCAAAACTCACACTTAGAGAAGTTGGCGTACAACTGATTACTTCTCACGGTCTCCAGAACAATATGCAAGTGCTCCACATGATCTTCCTTGGATTGGGAGTACACCAAGATATCATTAATGAACACTATCACAAACTGATCCAAATACTACTTGAACGTCCTGTTCATTAAATCCATAAACATTGATGGCACATTCGTCAGCCCAAAAGGAATGACCGTGAACTCGTAATGCCCATATTGAGTACTAAGCACCGTCTTGAGAATATCACTCTCCCTGATTCTTAGCTGATAGTAACTAGACTTCAAATCTAGCTTCGAATACACCGTCGATCTAACTAGCTGATCGAACAAATCATCGATCCTCGTAATCAGGTACTTATTCTTCTCTGTTAGCTTATTGAGTTCCTGATAATCAATACATAGTCGCATACTTTCATCCTTCTTCTCCATGAAGAGGATCGGGGCACTCCAAGGTGACGAACTTGGACGCACAAACCCCTACTCTATCAATTATTGAAGCACACCTTCAACTTTGCCATCTCTCTCGGTGATACGTGGTAAGGAGACCGCGACACCGGCTTGGCATTAGGAACTAACTCAATGGTGAACTCAATCTCTCTCTAAGGTAGGGCCCCAAGGAAATTTTTTGGGAAGGCGTCGGCAAACTCCGACACCACAGGAATACTGGCCAAATTAGGCTTGGGCTTCTTCGCCTCTAAAAGGGGGAAGAACAGCTCCACACCCTTATGCACTACTTTAACTACTTGGAGAGAAGACATCAGTGTCTTGCTCACACCGTTCAAACCAAAGAAAGTAGTTTCTTGGCTCGTATTCAACCCCAGCTTTACAGTCTTAGAACCACAATCAATGTATGCACACTGCTCTGAGAGCCAGTCCATGCCAAAGATCATGTCAAACTCTACTATCGGCAGTAGTGATGCTTCCAAGGCAAAAGTTTGGCTTCCAATCAGCACTTTAACGAAACAGACTCTATCCGTGCACATCGAACACTGATTAGGAAGCATCACATCCAATCTATCCTTAGCCACATAATAGGGAACTCTGATACGTGACACAAAGTCCTCAGATAGGAAGGAGTGTGAAGCTCCTTGTATCAAATAGTGCTCGAGCCGGATAGTCCATAACCCCGACAAAGCCTAAAACATGACAGTTATACGACCAAAGCATAAGATGTCAGGTATGCAAAATATTACAACTAAAATCTAACACATACCTATC
Source organism: Platanthera guangdongensis (assembly GCA_039583875.1). NCBI lineage: Eukaryota > Viridiplantae > Streptophyta > Magnoliopsida > Asparagales > Orchidaceae > Platanthera > Platanthera guangdongensis. Next base: position 143,780,368 of record CM077165.1, read on the forward strand.
ACCACATCGCCCTGCTTGATGGACTCCTGCTGGCCAGGGTTGTAGACTCTCGGTTGGGCTGGAGCCTGAAGGGACACGGTTGACTCCACCTCCTTTCCTTTCTCCACATAGGATGCTCCCGCCTTCTTGCCCGACTAGCCACTCCAACAGTCGCAGGCCATATGCTCTGGCTTCCCACAAGTGAAATAGTGTATAGGGCCTCCATGACCATACGATGCCCTAGAAGTAACCGATGAAGAAGCTGGTCGGGAAGGTTTGGCCTTCTTGTTCCACTTTTGGTACCCAGTCTTCTGCGGTCTTGGTACCTTAAACTCTGGGCTCTTCACTGCCAAGTCCTTACTATGGACCCTCGTCAGATATTGTTCCAGAGATCGGGCCATATTGATCAGGGTCAGAAATCCCTGCATCATCGGACCTGAGAGTAGCAAAATCAGATAATCGTGCAGTCCTTAAAATCGATTGGTCTTGCGTTCCTCATCAGCAAAAGTAGAGCCAACATACCGTCCCAATCTCATGAACTCATGTAGGTAGTCGTTCACACTACTCTTTCCTTGAGTCAGCCTCTGGAACTAATTCTCCATTGCTATTTTCTGCGCTGTCGGGACAAACCATGCTAGAAATAGTCCCAAGAACTCCTCCATCGATACGTCGGTGAGTTGTCTTCCGGCCAAAAGATGCAGCTCTAACTCGTCCCACCACAACCTTGCCTCGCTGTCTAGGAGGAAAGTAGCTATTGTAGCCTTCTGCCACTCCTCAGTCTTCGTAGCTGACATGCCTCTCTTTACCCTGGAGAGCCAGTCCTCAGCTTGCGTTGGGGTTCCAGTCCCTAAGAACACTGGTGGATTAAAGCTCATCTCATGCTTCTCCGTAGCTCTTCTCTGCACCACAGTCTCTGCCACTACCTGATCTGCCACTATGGGCTCTGCTATGCCAAAAGGCTCTTGATGTAACCCAGGAGCAAGAGGCTGCACTTGCCTCCTCGGTTGGGAATTGATCAGAGTAAACACCACTTTTGCTACAATTTGTATGGTTTCTACAAAAGGAGGAGTTGCAGGCGCATCGTTAGGCGCACTACTCTCTTTGTAGTGCTGTTGTTGCGACTGCCTCACACCGCTCCTAGTCACCTATAGTTGTAAAAACACTTGATTAGGCTACAAATCATATGAACACTCAGGTTCCTCAAACATGTGTATTTTCATTCTTAAGTGGACATTCATGGATTCTTTTATGTTATAACGACAACGCACATACTAGTGCTCACCAACCCTTAAAATAATTTGCCAACGAATTCAAATAATAAAAATCGACACCAAAGTTTGATACCAACTTGTAACACCCATATTCGTCACATAACATATAACAGAAGGTCTGGTCGGGGCCCGACGTCATATACTATGGACTGACCAAGGAGTTATTATATTGAAACCATCATCCAATATTTCGAATTCTAACACAGAGTTCATTCTAGCAGAAGTAATTTAAGTGTTAAAAATAGAACCCAATAACTACATGAATGTCCACTACCACAACTAGGAATGTAAATAAAATACACAAGTAAGGTCTTGGCCTTAAGGCCTTACAATGTTCAACTTTAATTTAAAATGTGTTACATACTTCGGCACGCAGGCCGATCACACATGAACGATAAAATAACACAAGTATTAGCTTTGGCCTTCAAGGTCCAGCAAAGAATTTCTAGGGTCCAGTCCGCTACTTCCTGATTGGCTCAGCAGCACCTGCATGCAACATTCCACCGCACAGTAGCAAACAAAAGCAACATTCAACATTAGCTGACCAAATTATAATGACCCCACCCCTCACCCGGGGTGCCGGTGCTCATTCCCTGTAGGCATTAGTATTACCAAAACATGGTAATAGGAATATGCAACTTAAGCACCATTCACCATAGACGTTGGCGCAAACGCCTAATGCCCCATGCTCTCAGGCACAATCTTGGTGCACAAGACCTCAAGGGTCACACCACCGTTCGCAGATGGTCATCAATGTTTGAGCTTTTAGTATCACAGGGCCACAGCTAGAGACCATATCCCATGCCTCCGACAAAGTCATAACGATCTGCAGATCCACTGTATGACTCACTCCAAGACGGACGACAAGGGTTGGGTATAGTTCGGCCTTTTCCCGTGCTCAATTTGTCAGGCGCGTCAGCCACGATGCGGGCCGACATCGCCTTTCCCATTTCTATGTTATTCATAACCCAGTTATGAACTTAGGGTAGCACTCACGACCACCAAATCTGAGCAAATTAAGCTCACGCTCAATCAAAATATAGCCTACAAGTCTCCCAGAGACATACTTCACAAGCAATAGCCCACAAGTCTCCCAGAGACAGGCTTTGCAACCAAACATAGCTTACAGGAAGCTATCCCCAACGGTAGCACTACCGCTGCGCGGTAGGAGATAAACTATTAATTCTTCTCTTTTTTTTCGGGTGTTTTCCAGGAGACTTACCCCCAGTACTCTCATCACACTCATCTGCACACCCCGCGACTTCGAAATCTACACGATAACCACGAAGTCTTCTCCGACATACAAAACATACAAACATAACGAATCCAGACGAACCTGTCTAGATGGTCTTCACACACATTCCTATTCCGTACTTCGATTCCAGATCTAAATGCAAATTAATGGGGATACACGGATCTACCCGTCGGGAGAACCACATCCACGTGTTCGTGGAGCGTCTACCCTCTAATGCCAAAATAAAGGACTTCACATGTCTAAGGAAGAGGATTGTTACCCTTGATGTACACTTTGGCGCCATGGGAGAAATCCAGATGGTCGAAAATGACCGCTCCGACTTTGCCTCCGCAAATCCGAACTCGCCTTGCAAATCCGAGACCCGAAACACGAACGATGACATGATCTCTCTTCTTTTGGCGCTGCTTCTCCTCCTCCAGAAAACCAGGCCAAACTTTCCAGCTCTAGAGTAATGAAGAGGAAACGGCCGAACCAGGCATATATATAAAGCTACCGCCGCATGATACTGCCTTGTTTCGCGTGTAACCGCCCAGGCCCTCCAATCACAGGCCGACACGTGGCCACACTGTTACAGATTCGCTAATGCCGAGCGTTAGGATGCTAGTGCCTCGTGATAGCTAGCTACCATTCTATCACAACTGCCCCTTCTACAGCCACGTGATAGCTACTACCGTCGTGCGATAGTAACTTGAGCGCTTTGAAAAATAAATTGCCAAGATACCTCATGCGGTAATGTTACCAGTGGGCGTTAACTTCCCGAGAGCTTGGACAATAAAATGGCTAATGTCGCGTGCTAGAAATGCGCCGCCGCGTAGTAGACTAGGCGTTGAGTCACCTCGCCTCACTTAACGCTCTCAACGCTAACAATGGAGCTACCGTTGAGCGGTACCTAGCTATCGCCGGGCGATAGCCTCCAGAACACCATGTCCTGCCTTAATAAAATTGAGGCGTTACATATAATATGATATCCTTGGATATGAGACTTCAATCCTCATATCCTGACATGTTTTGAATTTCAATTCTCCTCCTCTGCCTTGCTTTCATGATCTCATCTTGGACTTGATCAACCCTCCTCTTCCTGAAAGATGATTCCCCTTATTTTATTGTGGGAGGAGTAAGGTCATACTCCTCCCACCCAGAGCTGCTTTATATTCCTCTAGAGGGAGGTAATTATTATCTACAGCTAGGATAGCCTCTAGAATGATTGACTGAGGAGAGTAGTTTACAGGTTCCAATCCTAAGGCTTCTCTGATTGAATTTTTAACCCAAATGGCTTATTGGGCAGAGAAGTGGGTAATGCCTTTCTCCCCCTTTCTGAGTTCTTTAATTATTTCTTTGTATATTGCCTCTTAGGATTCACCAATCTTATCTTGCAACATGTTGACACCAGCTACTACAGTGTTCTTGGTTTGCAAAAGGTGTCCATCTAGTTGCTGGCTGCATGAATCCATTCTTCCCATGATGGTCATCCTATTGTCAGATAGTCTAGCATGTGTTGCTTATAATGCCTGATATAAGTTTTCTCTAGTGGCATCCTAGTTTTCTATAACTGCTTGAATATCTTGATGGGTCATGTCATTTTGTCTTGCAGTATAGTCCACTGTAGTTGCCGCCTTTATGAAAAACTGGAAAGTTTGAGTTTGAGTGTTCAAGCAATGCATCTCCCTTTCCACTTCTGAAATCCTCTCATGCATTTCTGTCCTCAGTTCTTGGACTGTCTTTTCCACAAATACTTCAATACTCTTTCTCTGAGTATCCATCATTTTTTTGCAGCTGAGTTAGGAAAGAGCTGGGATTTTCAGCAGGTTGTGGAGTTGGGTCTTGGGACTCAGCTTCAGTAGCTTTCTGAGAGGTCTTTGCAGGACCCTCATAGTACTCATATAAATAGTCAAGAGTTGGCTTCTTGGAGGTTCTTATGTGAGTGTCTTGGTCCTCAAGCACACTTTTTTCCTTTCCACACTACTATCTCAAGGCCAATTGGATGAAACTCTTTAGATGTACTCTTCAGATGTGTCGGGCAATACTTTCCAAATATTCAAGAACCATCTTCATATGGATATTAGGGTGATGACCCCCTATTTGCTCCCCCTCAGTATGGCTGGGGGCTGGATGAGAGCTTTCATCTTGATAAACTTTATTCAGTATTCTCTTTCTTGTAGTTGCTTGCCCTTTGGGACTTGCAGCAGTCCTTTCCTTCTTTACCTTTCCCCCTCTCCCTGGGAGTGCCTGGAGCTTAACCCTCCCTTCTAAGATTTGGGAAAGGGTTTATCCCACCTGTTGAAGCCAAAATCTGACCTCAACGAAAGTTCGAAATCAGGGGCATAACCAACACCTACTTGTCCCAAGCTCTGACCTCTGACTGGTTGTGAAGGACCAGAAACCGACCCAAAGCCTCAGCAGGGAGGTCCCACCGCTTACTCGGAAGATCTCTGAGAGCTTCCCCTCCAAAGCCAAAAGCTGGGCTTGGAGCTCCTCAGAAAGCAAAGGAAAACTCTTCCAAAGTCTCGGGAAAAAAAGTGCTTCTGAGGAACCCTTATGAGTCTATTTATAGGCCTATGAGTTTGAACTGCCAATAACCAAATTGAACCGACCTGAAATTACCAAAATACCCTTGGTTGGGTCTGCCAATAGTCAAACTCTGCTATTCTGAAGGGTTATATGCAGACCACCGAGGGCAAAAGCGTAAAATCACCTAGGGCAAAAAAGGTGAACCGCCTTCCAACTAAACCAGCGCTTGGCGAGAGTATAATCTCGCGGGCTAGAGCTCCTACCTATAGGGCTCGACTCGCCTAGTGAGGCTCTCGCCTGAGCCGCTGGGCCCTCTCCCTGGGTCCTTCTCGCTTGAAATGGCTCTCGCCTGAGCCGCTGGGGCCCTCTCGTCTGGTCTGCTGGGGCCCTCTTGCCTAGCGAGCCATTGGGGCCCTCTCGCCTAGCGAGCCATTGGGGCCCTCTCGCCTAGCGAGCCGACCTTAAACCGGTGAGTAACCCTCTTCTTGGGACCCACTCGCCAATGAGTGGGCTTCTGTCAAAGAATCCATCTTGCCTTACCCTCCCCTCTCTTCAAGCCTGAACTGTTCCTTCGAGCCTGAGGTTGTACACCACCTTTCTATAGTCCTATGATCCATCCTCTTGAGGTAGTGGAGTGGAACTTCTGGTACTTCAGCCAGCCAATCCCCTGGAATCTTGAAATGATAAAGGGAAACTATTCTCCCCATGTTGAGGCCAGATATGCAAGCTCTCAATTTACTCAAAACTAGACTGCTCTGGTCAGTTCTTTTGGTCAATATAACTGCATTCATGACCTTGAATATATCCTTGAAGATCCTGTCATGTGATCCAGGCTTACATAGCAAAAATCTTCCTATTATGTCGGCCAAGAACTTACCTTATGAGTTCATTGTTGATACGCGGAAATAGAGAGAGGGGAAGGTTGCCGCGGGCACCAACAACTAATGGGTGTGTTCGGTCTCACAAGAAAGGGTGATTGAAGATGAAGGTTGTGGGGATAATGAAGAGGTTATTGAGGGGGCAAGGAAAAGCTTCTGAGTACTCAAGAGTCGAGCAAACGCTTGATCAAGGATTTTGGGGATAAAGGAGACGAAGAGGTTGTTGCTCCGAGTGTGGAGATGGCTGGGGAGGTTGATCAAGAACTGTCGATCAAACGATTACTTTGATGGTTCTGTTTGCAGGTTGATGCCGAGTGAAGTGAGTTGAGAAGAAGAGGGGGCCTCTAGCAGCGAAAACAGCAGACTTCGCCCGCCGCGGCTTAAATGCCACTCTTTTGACGGGCTTTCCTTTGATTAATATTTAGTTATTACAGCTTGAGTTACACCTTTACTTGGAAAGCAAATAAAGGGTACATAGGGGGAAGCTGGCGGCTAAGGAAAGGAGGTGCCAGAGGAGACCGCGCTGACAGTCAACGAAAAGTCGGCAGGCCGCCGGGCTGGAAAGCGGAGTCCGCAAGGTCTGATGCTTGATCTTGTCGGAATTTGCCATCATGTCTCTGTGTCCTCCAGAATGAGAGGTATAGGGGGCTATTTATATGCCCGAGGAGGTAACAACATTTGGTAACATCACCCCCTGTGAGGCAGTGATTTGTGCGAGTAGAACTTGGAGTCAGCGGAGTCCGCGCCAGGTTGCGCGGTTAGGGGACTTGTATTTTGGAGTTGATCTGCTGCTTGGCGGGCTGGGACGAGTCTGCCTCTGCTGTGCTGAGTGTGCCCGCGCCAAGGTGTGCGGGCTGAGGAGTAGTCTGCCCCTTACTGGAAAGGAGCGGTTGGAAAGTTGATTGGCGGGCTGCGTAGCGAGTCTGCCTCTGCTGTAGGGAAGTTTGATGGAGGAAGGCTGGAGGGCTTGGCAGGCTGGAAGAGTCCGCCCAGCCCGCAGCAGACAGGACTAGTCCGCCTCTGCTGGAGGCTTGTTGCTTGGTCAAAGGTTGGCAACCTGGCAGAGTAGAGCAGGTCGCCTTCCTACTGAAGTTTGTCTACTGCAGGCATACTGGAGGGTTTAGTCCGCAGGATGTATGCGGATTGACGGAGCTGATCCACGATCCTTGGGCGGACTGAGAGAGTCCGTGAACTGTAGGGGTTGAGTTGACCGACTGGGAGACCTGACGGACTGAAGAAGCAGGTCGTCACCGTCACTGAAGTCCGCCTCCAGTTCGGAAGGCTTGTCGCCCCTGCTGGGCGGCCTGAATGTTGTCGCCCTTGTTGGCGACCTGAGCCATTGCTTATTGTCGGGAGACCCGGGGACAGGTTGCCTGGTGTTGAGTGACCTAGAGGCAGGTCGCCTGGTGTTGAGTGACCTAGAGGCAGGTCGCCTAGCATTGAGCGACCTAGAGGCAGGTCGCCTAGGGTTGAACGAATTGGAGGCAGGTCGCCTGGCGTTGAGCGACCTAGAGGCAGGTCGCCTAGTGAAGTGGCTGGTGGACCCTCATGCGGCTAAATGGCAGTCTCGGTGGCTAGGAATCCAAGTCCGCCGCTGTTGGGTACACCTATCGAAATGGGGAAAACCATGATGCAGTTAGCTGACCAAACCGCGCGGCCTGCAGGGCCGGACTAAGGAAGCAGTCCGCACCCCGGTAGAATAGGCGGCTGCTGCACGACCTGGGCGGTCAGACTGGGGAGACCGCCCTGGCCGCGCGGCCTGAGCAGATAGAGAAGTATGTCCGCACACACAGACTGGCCGTGACCTCCAGGTAAAACCCAGAGTAGGCCGCGACTAGCAAGCTGGCTACCTTGGGAAGGATCGCTGATTTCTGGGTTAACATTCATGTCGCTTTTCACGAGTGCCCCGTATTCTTTTCTAGTGTAATTGTACCATTCAAGTGCAGTAGTTATGGATTCTTTGGTGTTTTCCTCTTCTTATCCTTCTTAAAGGGTAGGAAGTTCCAGGTGACGGCTTAAACTTCTTGTCATGACTCTCAGGCGGTGGTTGAGGACATAAGTTTGATTTTAGACTCAGAACTACTGACCCCTGCATTCTAAAAGAATTCTTCTATTAATGTTTTAACAATTAGGGTTGGCTCTGACTGTATTACCTCCAAGTCGGCTGCACTTAAGAGGAATATCATATTTGTATTTTTGCTGAACAGGTCCTGAAGCCACCTCTTACGACTTTGCTTCTAGTGCTGATTCTTTCTGACGAGCTTTCCTTCGGTACCATTGACAGAAATAGGGTTTGAAGGAAACTGGGTTTTCTGTTTTGAGACAGGAGCGGAAGTGTGAGATTAAAGGTGTCGATGTTTGGGGTTTTAAAGCCTATTTAACCTAATGTTTCCCGCTATTTCTCATTTTATTAATATAAAAAAGAATTCTAAAAGGCGTGTACCTTTAAGGAATAAAATACGCAAAATAGTGTGTCGATATCCTTTTGATTTTGTTACTTATTTCCTGTATAGCCCAAATGTTGGAACTGATGTTTCATATTCCCTAAGTTTGAGAATATCAACTCCCAGGTTGTATTTGATCACATCTTCTGTTGATAGAGTGTGCATGTTGACAGGTGCAAGCGAAGAAAAAGAAGATTCCTATGGTCACCAACGCCGAGCGGTAGAAGTTATCGCGGAGCGGTAGCCGTGAATTAATTGGACAGAGCTCTCGGGAAACTACCGCTCCGTGCTAGTCCTACCGCCTGCGCTAACGCAATGGATTATTTTGGCTAGGCTCTTGGGAAATTACCACCATGTTGTAGTGCTACCGCGCCACGCTAGTCTCTCGATGAGTATCGAGACGAATTTCTCTAAAAACCAAATTACCGCAGGCGATAGCAGTTACCGCGCCGCGCTAGCCTCACGACGAATATCGACATGACCGTTCTGAATCGTCGTGCCCAATATTACTGCACGGCGGTAGCTATAACCGCGCGGAGCTAGCAACGATAAAATGACAAATATTTGCTTTTAAATACTATTCCATATTTGGACGACAGCTGGCACAACAAGCGCGCGAACTGACCGCCAGGCGCTAGTCTTACCGCTAGCGGTAGTTTATTTTCATGAAGACGTATAAAAGGCCATCTTGGCTTCTGTGCCTGATGATCTGAGAAAAAAAAGATGGGAGTTCATGAATTCTATGGTTCAGCCGCTCTTTTGTGTGCCCCGTTCCACAAGTCTCCGTCGTAGAAGAAGACAGTCATCTCCCTCCCGTTCGTGACCGAAAGACTCCGGCGATCCAAGATCTACGTCGAATACGAAGAGCCGACCGGTTGCCATCAAACAGAGTTCTCAAGCACTGGCCGCGGATTGCTCTATGGAGAAGTCTTCAAGAGGGAGAACTTCATCTTTAAAATCTTTACATCTTTTACTCTTGTAATCTTTCTTTTTCTAAATCTTGTGGAGAGGAAAATCAACCGATAAGGGTCGTCGGAATCCGGGTAGGACTCCGTGGGAAATCGTCCTGGGGATAAGGACGTCTAGACCGGGAGGATCTAGCAGGGCTCTAAGAACCTTCCTTGTGTGGAGGTGTAGAGCCGGCTCGAAGACTTTTCATGGAGGAAAAAGGAGAGAGTCAACCGGTCCGTGGAGCAGATCAGTATAGAAACCAAAAGAGTGTTTATATCTCATCGCCTTCGATCTCCGGCATCACGGAGATCACAATTTTGTAATCATCTTGAATAATTGTTATTTTTAATACATGAAATGGAATTCTTGTTTCTCCTCTATTGATTCTGTGATTGTTCTAGTTTTTTAAAGTGTGTGCATGTGCTGTGGGGCTAGCAAATGAACTTGCACAGGAAAATGAGTTCATAGACTTACCGACACACGATAGATACCTAACGCGGTGCAGTAGCTTCCAGAACTCGATTTCTTGGGTCGAAGAACTTTAAAATTGCAGTTAACGCATTAAATCTTATTCACCCCCTCTAAGGATGGCCACTAGATCCAACAAGTGGTATCAGAGAGTGGTTACTTCAAAAAGGCTTAAAAACCTGAAGTAAGATGACCAACTTCGTTCACGCATTCAATGAGGGACAAGGTGTGAGTCGACCTCCACTCTTTATGGGGAGTGACTATAGTCACTAGAGAACACGCATGAAAAGTTTTCCGATGACTCAAAGCATGGATGTATGGGCCATGATAGAGACAAAGTACATTGCACCCACTGTCACGGTTGGGGATAAAGTCATAGAAAAACCACGTGATAAGTGGGATGACGTAGACAATATTTGATATACTAATAATGCTAATGCCATGAACTCGTTATTCTGTGCCTTGGACAAAACTGAATTCAATAAAATATGTAACTACGTGGCTGCTTATGATATATGTCATATTCTTGAGCTCACTCATGAAGGTACTTTGCAGGTGAAGGAGTCAAAGCTGTTCTGACTCGAATTTGAATATGAACAGTTCCGGATGGAGATTGACGAGGATGTGGACAGCATGTGCCTCAAGATCTCTCGGAAAGAACTTTCCAAATGGTGACCTAGTGAGAAAAATCTTGCAATCTTTTCCTCCTAGCTTCAACCCGAAGGTGATAGTTATTGCTGAGTCTCATGAGATCAGCACCCTGGAGATATTGAGCCTCATCGACAATCTGAAGAAACACGAACTTGAATTGAAGATTCAAGCAGAGGAATATCCCAGGGATGTAACGAAAAAGGGACTGGCGCTGAAGGCCACAAAGGAGAGAAAAGCTGCTGAAGATTCTGAGGAAGATGAGGAGGAGAGCCTCTACATTTGGGAGTTCAAAAAATTCATGAAGAATCCCAAGAAGCAGGGACAATTCAAGAGATTCCTGAAGAGAGGAGCTGGAGAAGGCAGAAGGTGGAACAAGCCATTGAAAGAGAAGGAAAGCGATGATGAGAAGTCCCAGCCGGAGTGCTATCACTACACAAGCCTGGGCACCTAAAGAGAGAATGCCCAAGACTCCAGAAGGAGGAAAAATAAAAGCAAAGCCGACACAAAGGGAAGAAGAAGGTGCTGAAGGCGCTCACCTGGGATGAGGATGGCTCTGACGAGTCAAGCACCACAGACTCTGGCAGTGAAGACGAGGCAAATCTATGCCTCATGGGAAAGAATCAAGAAGAATCTGACGATGAGTCAGTGTCCAGAGCGACATTGAGGTAACTCCACCTACTTATACTGAACTTCTTGAAATCTATGAAAATTTAGTTGATAAATTAGAAAGCGTTATTTCTGAGAAAACGTCCTTGAGAGCCGAGAATAAGAAAATCAAAAAGGACCTAGAAAAATTAAAAATTGAAGTAATTAGAACTGGCAAAGAGAAGATCGAATGTCTAGAGTGTTCTCACTCGATGACAATGATCGATGAACTAAAAGCAAGTCTCTCCAAGGCAACATTGAGATCAACTAGTCTCATCAATGAAAAGAATGCCTTGGAGAAAAGATTTCGAATGTCTCAGGCCAAGATAGAGGAAGGCAAAAAGCAATTCACCAATCGGTGCGTGATGCTAGTTATTGAGAACACCGCCTTAAAGGCGAGGATCCATGATCTCAACTGTGTTGTCCAAAAGTTCGGAATAGGCCAAAAATCATTGGATATGCTTTTGGGAGCACAGTGTCATGGATCTGAGAAGTTTGGAGTAGGATACGTGAGTCCAACATCACCACCGAGCGGGAATCACTATCATTCCAAGCCTAAGTCCAACTTTAATAAATCTAAAGATACGGTTAAGAATTCTGGAGGGCTATCCACATCCTCAAGCAAGAGCTCTGGCAACTCGATAAAGGCAACATCCACTACTTACATGTGTGCAAACTATCATAAGTTTGGTCACACATCTGGCTTGTGTTTGAGGAAAGGTGCCAAGAAAAAAATACGCAAGTCTGGCTACCAAAGTCTTCTACCTATCATATGGGTGAGACAACTTGGGTAACCAGAACTTTACCCCCATCTTCCTTTTAGGTCTATTGGCAGGCTAAGGACACAAAGAACATGTGGTACTTGGACTCTGGGTGCTCCAAGTACATGACAGGAGATAAAGACAAGTTCCTTAGCTTAGAGAAGAAGAAGGGTGGCATGGTGACCTTTGGGGACAACAACAAAGGACGAATACTTTGAAGCGACACTATAGGTAACTAGACATTTTCTATTTCTATTGTTCTGTATGTAGATGGACTTAAACATAATCCCATCTCTATTAGCCAATTGTGTGATAAAGGTCTAAATGTCTTATTTGAGTCATCTACAAACACTTGCAAAATTATTGATGTCAAAACTACTAGCGTATTACTTGTAGCTTACAGAAATCATAATGTTTATACTGTTAGTTTTGACGATATATTTGCATCTGATCTGAAATGCCTAATTACAATGAATGAGAAATTAGATCTTTGGCATATGAGACTAAGACATTCTGGAAGTAAGCTTATTGTAAAACTATAAAAAAAAAACTTGTTCGGGGACTTCCCAACTTAAGCTATAGTTTAAACGTCTTATGTGCTCCTTGCCAAAAAGGCAAATTTGTCAAAACCTCTTTCAAATGCAAAAGTGAAGTTTCCACGTCTAGACCACTTGAACTCATTCACATGGAATTGTTTGGACCTCTAAGTACGTGTAGTCTAGGTGGAAAATGATACACCTTCATTATCATAGATGATTACTCACGTTATTGCTGGACGGTCTTTCTAGCAAATAAATCTGACACTTTTAGCGGATTCTCCAATCTCTGCACGTGACTTCAAAATGATAAGGAGCTAAAGATAAAATGTATTAGATCAGATCTTGGAGGAGAGTTTGAGAATGAGGACTTCTCAAACCTGTGTGACACCTTAGGAATTAAGCACGAATTCTCTGCCCCTCGCACTCCACAACAGAACGGGGTAGTAGAAAGAAAAAACCGCACACTTCAAGAATTTGCCCGCACTATGCTCGCCGAGTTTGGCTTACCACGATCGTTTTGGGCTGAAGCGGTTAACACGACAGGCTACGTGATGAACCGAGTCATGCTTCACCCACTTTTAAAGCGAACTCCATACGAGCTGTATTTTAAAAAGAAACCCTCTGTATTGTATTTTAGGGTCTTTGGTTGCCCATGCTACATTCTAAACACTAAGGATCATCTTGGAAAATTTGACAAAAAATCTGATCTAGGCATCTTTTTAGGATACTCGAGCAAGAGTCTGGCCTATAGGATCTACAATAAGAGGACTCTAGTGGTTGAAGAATCGGCTCATGTGCATTTCGATGAAAATTCCCCATCTAATGAGCCCATGCAAGCCGAATGAAGAGGAGGTTGAAGAGAGTGTACCGATAGGGGATGAAGGTGAGGAGAGAATCGTGGAGAGTGAAACTAAAATTTTTGAACAAGGATATAAGCCTCCTAGCAACTTAACTTTTTCAAAGCAACATCCTCGTGATCTAGTCATAGGAGAGCCATCTCATGGAGTTAGAACTCGATCTGCACTTCATGAGTCATTCACAAACTTGTGTTTCCTATCTGATATTGAACCCAAGAATGTTTCAAAAGCCTTAAAATATGAATCATGATTTTTGGCGATGAAAGAGGAGCTGAGCCAATTTGAGCGAAGCAAGGTATGGGTTTTAGTGGAGTGTCCAGATAACCATCCAGTCATAGGCTTAAAATGAGTTTTCAAAAATAAACTTGATGGTGAGTCTAGGATAACAAGAAACAAAGCTAGGTTGGTGGCTCAAGGGTATTCTCAGATAAAGGGTGTGGATTTTGAGGAGTCATTTACCCCGGTTGCTCGTCTTGAGTCCATCGGTATGTTTTTGGCATTTTCCAGTTATAAGCAAATTAGATTATACCAAATGGACGTTAAGAGTGCTTTCCTAAATGGATATATTAAGGAAGAGGTATATGTCGAGCAACCACCCAGTTTCATGAATGCCGCCTACCCAAACCACGTAAACAAGTTGGTGAAGACCTTGTACGGACTGAAGCAGACACCCCGTGCTTGGTATGATAGGCTCACCACCTTTCTCTTAGATCATGGCTTTAGAATGGGTAGTGCAAACACCACATTATTCATAAAGAATGAGCTCTCGAATCTGATTATACTACAAATATATGTGGATGATATCAGTTTTGGGGCCACAAATGAAAATTTGTGTGAAGAAATTATCACCCAAATGAAATCTGAATTCGAAATGAGCCTAGTAGGAGAACTTTCCAATTTCCTAGGATTTCAGATTTATCAACGCAAAGATGAGATTTTTATAAGTCAATCAAAATATATCAAATATATGCTTGTGTGTTTTGGGTATGAGAATCTGAAACAAGTCAAAACTCCTATGAGTGCCTCTTTTAAATTAGAAAAAGATGAAAGTGACATTTCCGTCGATCAGACTTTGTTTAGAGGTATGACATGATCATTATTATATTTAAGTGCCTCTAGGCCATATATCACATTTGCGGTAGGTATGTGTGCTATGTACCAAGCCGACCCTAGAGAGTCACATTTGAAAGCAGTAAATCATATTTTTAGGTACCTTACAGGAACACAGAACCTTGGACTGTGGTACCCACATACCACTGATTTCACACTACACGGGTACTCTGACTCTGACTATGCAGGGTGTTCACTTGATCGCAAGAGCACAAGTGGTACATGTCATTTTCTAGGCCCTGAACTAGTCTCCTAGTCAAGCCGCAAACAAAACTCGATTGCACTATCCACCGCTGAAGCCAAGTATATCGCCTTAGGAAGCTGTTGCGCTCAAGAATTATGGATGTCTCAAACATTAGAAGACTTTGGCTTAACTTGTAGGAATGTTACACTTAGGTGTGACAACAAGAGTGTCATAGACTTGACATATAATCCAGCGCACCATTCTAGATCAAAACATATTGACGTGTGTCACCACTTTATACGAGATCATATAAAAAAGGAGAACATGAGTGTAAGTTTCATTGGCACTGATGACCAACTAGCGGACATATTCACTAAACCACTACCGGATGCACGTTTCTAACTCCTTCGACCCGAGCTTGGTGTTCTAGACCTCTCATCCTAGTCATCATTTTGTGCGTCTAATCGCTCTTTTGTTTGTAGCTTGTTATGTTTCATTTTCTTCGTGTATTTGCTTATGACTTGTTTTTACTTGAGTTTCCTTGTCATTGTTTTCCTTTAACAAAAAACAAAACAAAAATATATATATAATAAGAAAGAAAAATAAAAACTGCAGTTAATTTATAATGCTAAGGACTCACGTGACTGTGACTTAGACCATAACGCGTACATACAATGTTTGAGTTTAGTCTCATAATATATGTAAACATTATCCTCCGGTCATAGTGGGTTGAATCTATATGTGCTTAGCTATTAAGTGCGACAAGACGAGGTCGTGTTTGTTGCCTATGCCTCTAGGAATGTGTGAGGATTTTGATAGGGGAAGGACTTCATATGATACACACATCCTTAGCCGGTGCACTTAAGACGAAAAAAATTGCTACACGTACATGCTAACTCGTGACACTATATTCTAAGACGCTAGAAATACGTTGAATAATCAATATCACGATACATTTGTGATTATACTAGGTGTGAAACTTTGGGCCAAAATTCTAGTACAAAAGTCATATGTATACAAGTTAAAGTGTATCTATCTAAGTGGATAGATTTTGATTGTCTCGGGGCTCCGTGAATTAAAAAAAACAATCAAAGTGATAGATCTACGCTAACAAAATAACTCTTTGCAAACTATCTCATCCCTTGTCATGGTCCCCCCAAACACTACTCACTCCTAATAAGTCTTCACGAGAATTGTGAGGATGAACACCTTGGTTAAAGAGCCACTTTGATCTTGTGCATCGATTCTATCTTTAGCTTAGTGCCCCTAGTTTTTGCATATATATGACATAGAATGACATGTGAGGTGATTATTCACCTTATTTCTCTTATGTTAGGTTCCTAGATGATCAAGATATCCATGGAAAAATATGCTAACTTTCCTTTGATGTCATCTCGCTTTCGATGCTACATGAACACATGTCAATGTCGTGTATAAGACTTCCGCACATAAGAATTGGACTACAACTACACTATCTCTTTTTAGCACAATACGTACTAACACACAATTTACACTCATGACGTTCTCAATATTTGCTCAACTTGATTACTTCCTCACTCTTATAGCATTGTAGACGTACCCGTTGTGTGCTTAGTTTAGTCTGTGCTGTCCAAGTCATATTATCTCTAAAAAATTGAATCACTTTGTCTGTGTTCCTTGCCCCATTTTGTGACCCATGTGCTTACAATTTTCTGATATGGAGTCCGTTTTTGAGCCACCTCTATGATTATTATCTTGTACTTTACTTTGTGTGTGCACTATTTGCTATTTGTCTCAACGCTCATCATTTCAACTACTTTTCATCCTGCATGTCTGGTTGGCCTTGCCCACCCTTTTGATATTATCAAAGGGGGAGAATAAATTGTTCATGAGTGTGCTCATGTGTATGAGTAAGGGGTTAGGAGAGGTCACATGTAGGGGAGCATGTTAACAATGTGTATGCACTTAGATAGGGGGCGCATGTCAAACATGTAAATAAGGGGAGCGTGTGTGTAGGGGAGCCATATAGAGAACCTGCAACCTTATGTTAGCCTATAACTCTTATTCTTTATATATGCACTCTATCCTATTGTTATTTCTCATGAACGGAAGTTGATATTATCAAAAGGGAGAGTTTGATGGAACTGATGTTTCATATTCCCTGAGTTTGAGAATATCAACTCCTAGGTTGTATTTGATCACGTCTTCTATTGATAGAGTGTGCAGGTTGACAGGTGCAAGTGAAGAAGAATTTTCCAATGGCCACTAATGCCGAGCGGTAGAAGTTACCGCCGAGCGGTAGAAGTTACTGCCGAGCGGTAGCCGTGAATTAATTGGATAGAGCTCTCGGGAAACTACCGCTCCGAGCTAGTACTACCGCCCGCGCTAACACAATAGATTATTTTGACCAGGCTCTCGGGAAATTACCGCCATGCGGTAGTGCTACCACGCCACGCTAGTCTCTCGACGAGTATTGAGACGCGCCATGCGGTAGTGCTACCACGCAGTGCTAGTCTCTCGACGAGTATTGAGACAAATTTCTCGAAAAACCAAATTACCGTAGGCGATAGAAGTTACCGCGCTGCGCTAGCCTCTCGATGAATATCGACACGACCGTTCCGAATCATCGTGCCCAATATTACCGCTCGACGGTAGTTGTATCTGCGCGGCGCTAGCAACAATAAAACGACAAATATTCGTTTTTAAATATTATTCTAGATTTGGGCGACATCTACCACAACAAGCACGCGAACCTACCGCCGGGCGCTAGTCTTACCGCCGACGGTTGTTTATTTTCATGAAGACGTATAAAAGGTCGCCTTGGATTCTGTGCCTGATGAACTGAGAAAAAAAGGACGTGAGTTTGTGAATTCTAGGGTTCAGCCGCTCTTTCTTGCGCTCTGTTCCACAAGTCTCCGTCGAAAAAGAAGATAGTCGTCTCCCTCCCGCTAGTGACCGAAAGACTCCGACGATCCAAGATCTACATCAAATACGAAGAGCCGACCGGTTGCCATCAAACAAAGATCTCAAGCACCGGCCGCGGATCGCTCTATAGAGAAGTCTTTAAGAGGGAGAACTTCATCTTTAAAATCTTTACATCGTTTACTCTTGTAATCTTTCTTTTTTCTAAATCTTGTGGAGAGGAAAATCGACAGGTAAGGGTCATCAGAATACGGGTAAGACTCAGTGGGAAATCGTCCTGGGGATAAGGACGTCTAGATTGGGAGGATCTAGTGGGGCTCTAAGACCCATCCTTGTGTGGAGGTGAAGAGCCGGCTCGAAGGCTTTTCCTGGAGGGAAAAGGAGAGAGCCAACCTGTCTGTGGACCAGATCGGTATAGAAACCAAAAGAGTGTTTATATCTCATCGCCTTCGATCACCAGCGTCACAGAGATCACGATTTTGTAATCATCTTGAACAATTGTTTTTTTAATTCATGAAATGGAATTCTTGTTTCTCCTCTGATTGATTCTGTGATTGTTCTAGTTTTGTCAAGTGTGTGCGTATGCTGTGGGGCTAGCAAACGAGCTTGCACAGGAAAATGAGTTCATAGACTTTCCGACACGCGATAAATACCTAATGCGGCGCGATAGCTTCCATAACTCGATTTCCTGGGACAAAGAACTTTAAAATTCCAGTTAACGTATTAAACCTTATTCACCCCCCCTCTAAGGTTAGCCACTAGATCCAACACCAAATCCTTTCCCCTTTAGATTTGTTTGAATTTAATCTTATTCCCTGCATCTTGGTTAGTATCCTAGATACTATTGACAGACCATAGAATAGTAATAAAGAGAATTCAAAATTTCTATTTACAGACCAAATGAGATAAAATTAACTTAAATATTGAACACCTCATCTAGTGTAGAGCCTTGACATTGAATTTAATCAAGATTTAGTATGCCTAGTTCAATTTTAAAATAGTTGAATTTCACTTCATCTAGAAGCTTATTGAAGATGTCTACCACTTGCCTGTTAGTGGGGACGTACTTTAGGCAGATATCTTCCTTTTCTACATGCTCTCTAGTCAATTAATATCTTATATCAATGTGCTTGGTCCTGATATGAGACACATGTTTTTTGGTAATTGATATTACATTAAATGAGTCACAAAATAGAGGTGCTCTACTTAGATGGATGGTGTAGTCTTGAAGTTGATGTTGTATCCAAAGAATTTGAACACAGTAGTTTCTAACAGAAATATATTCAGACTCTGTTGTGGAAATGGACACACTTGTTTGTTTCTTACTGGTCTAGGAAATAAGGCTTCTTCCAAGGAACTGGCATGTTCTTGGAGTGGTCTTCCTGTCTTCCTTGCATCCTATAAAGTCAGCATATGAAAACCTTGTTTGCTCAAAATCATTACTCATAGGATACCATAAGCCAAGATTAGGTGACCCTTAAGGTATTTTAGAATCCTCTTGACAGAAGTATAGTGAGAATCCTTAGGGTTCACTTGGTACCTAGTACAAACGCGTATGAAGAACATGATGTCTGGTCTACTGACAGTAAGGTATAGCAAGGACCCAATCATACATCTATATACGGTTTCATTAAAGAATTTCTCTTTTTCATCCTTGTCTAGAGATATATTGGAGTCCATTGGAGTCTTCATAGAGGTTGCATTCTACATTCCAAACTTCTTTGTAAGCTCTTTTGTGAACTTGGTCTATGAGATGAAAATTTCATCTTCAGATTGCTTCACTTGGAGCCCTAGGAAGTATTTCAGCTCTCTCATGCTGCTCATTTCAAACTTTCCTTTTATAAGTTTGGCAAACTTTTTGCAAAGGTTATAATCAGTAGATTCAAAGATGATGTCATTAACATAGATTTGCACTATCAAAATATTGCATTTAATTTCCCTTAGGAATAATGTATTGTTTATCTTGTCCCTTGAAAATTTGTTTCCAATGAGGAAATTAGACAGGATTTCATACCAGACTCTAGGTGCCTATTTAAGACCATATATGACCTTTCTCAAATAATATATATAAGTTGGATGAGATGAATTTACAAAACCTAAAGGTTGTTCTACATATACATCTTCTTTTAGATCTCAATTGAGGAAAAGAGACTTCACATCTATTTGGTAAATTTTGAATACTTTGTGAGCTGTATATGCTAGAAATAATCTTATGGCTTCCAATCTTTCCACTAGTGCAAAGGTCTGGTCAAGGTCTATTCCTTCTTCTTATTTGTACCCTTTTGCAACCAGTCTTACCTTATTCTTGACAATTACTCCTTGTTCATGCAGCTTGTTGCTAAACACCCACTTTATCACTATGAAATTGTGGTTGAGAGGCCTGTGTACCAGTTTCCAGACCTTACATCTCTTGAATTGTTCAAATTCTTCTTGCATAGACAAGACCCAGGAGGGATCTCTGTTGGCTTACTCAAACTTCTTTGGCTCTACCTGAGAAAGAAAGCTTAGGTAAAGCACTTCATTCATAACCCTACTTCTGGTTTGTACTCTAAGATCCAGATTACCAATAATTTGAGTTTATGGATGGCCCCTTAGATGTCTGGTAGTAGTTGGTACTGAATCTATATTCTCTCATTCTTTAGGTTCAGGTTGAGCTCTAGGTAGCTCTGTCCTTTTAGCAGCTTCACTTTCATCTACATTGGAGTTGCTTCCATCCTTGATCAGTTCATTTGGAGAGGTTAGATCATCTTCTTTCCTTTATTCATTGATGGTTGTTTTTTCCAATCTTCCCTCAATACCTACCACACTAGAAGAACTAGGCCAACCTTTATTGATCAGGCTGGCCACATCAAATACAACATGAATGGACTCTTCTACTACTCTGGTCTTTTTTTAATATCATATAGTCTCTACTATGAGAGCTACATCCAACAAAAAGTTCCTTTATAAGCTTTCTCACTAAACATGGTTAGAAAGTGTTTCCCATTGTTTAATACATAGTACTTACTTCCAAAAATTTTGAAGTAGGCCAAGGTTTGTTTTCTGCCTTTCACAAGCTCATATAAAGTCTTATTATGATTCTTGTTAATTAAGGTCATGTTCTAAACATAGCAAGCTGTGTTGATAGCCTGAGCATAAAAGTACTCTGGGAGTGAGGAGTCACTTGATAGGGTTCTACAAGCTTCAATTAGGGTTCTATTTCTTCTCTCTGTAACTCCATTTTATTGTGGATTTTTGGGAGAGAAAAACTCCTGAAAGATACTTGAGCTTTCACATAATTTGGTCATAGCACCAGATTGAAATTCAGTCTCATAATAACTCTTAATCTTGACCACATAACTGCCTATTTCATTCTGAATTTGTCTAACAAAGTTAGTGAATATTTTCGTGGTATCTGACTTTGTTTAAAGAAGAACACCCAAGTGAAGCTAGAGAAATAATCAATAGTCATAAAGGTGTAAATCTTTCTTCCAAAGCTATGAATTGGCATAAGACCAAACAAGTCCATGTACAGCAGGTATAAACACCCAGTGGAGTCCTTAACCCCAATGGGTTTGAATGAGCCCTTTGTTTTCTTGCCCATTTGACATGTATGACAAGGGCTTTCCTAGATACATTTCCACTTAGGGTCATGTCTAACCAAATTTTTTGAGAGTGAGCTTATTAATGGTCTTATAGTTGTAGTGAGCTAGCCTCTTATGCATTTGCACACAGAGTGATTTTCTATTCTCAGCTACGAGACAGATAGAAGAGTGAGAGCTGATACATAGGAAATTTAGACCATAAATATTCTCATTCCTAATGCCAGTTAGTATGGTTTCTTTAGACTTTTAAACTAGGTACTCATCCTTGTAGAAGGCAATAACATGACCAAGATCACATGGTTGGCTTATGCCTATCAGATTGTGTTGCAATCCTTCAACATAAGCTGCCCTTGAGATAAGGACTATGTCATTGGAGATCTTACCATATAATATAGTCTTCCCACTATCAAAACCTCCAAAGATGACGGTCCATCTTCTACTGAAGAGTAATCTGTCAAAAGGCTTCTTATTTCAGTCATGTGTCTGGAACATCCACTGTCCAAGTACCAGATGGGAGCTTGGTTAGCCTTTGGACATTCCTGCAAAAAGAAATTACTTTTTCTTAGGTACCCAAATTTTGTTGGCTCAATATTCCCCAAGTTTCCTATTTTCCAAATGACATAGATCTTTATGTCCCATTCCTTGTACAGAGATCTCAGAAACTTATCATTTAATTCATAATCAGTTAAGGACCTTCCATAAATTCTTAGTCCATTCACAATTCTGAAAAACTCATAATCGTCAGCAATACTATCTTTCTTCCCCTGCATGAAAGCTTCATACTCCTGATTTCGAAGACATTTTCTATCATTCCTGACCTCTCAGTCCCTTTCATGTAGACAATCAAAGTATCCCTCATTTCTTTGTCAGTTTTGTAGTGGATAAGGTTCTGGAATGTAGAATCATCAATTGCACTAACAATGATGCTCTTAGCTCTTTTATCCAATATAGCCAGGAAGACTTCATCTTTGGACATCTCTGGAAGTTTCTTGGGAACTTTCAGATTTGCATCCAAGGGAGAGATATTCATTAGAACATAGGGTCCCTATTCCACAGTGATAAATATTCTAGGATAAAAAGTTTCCATGAAGTGTTTAACTCTCTGCTTCCAGATCCCCAAATTCTCCTTCCTATAGATAGGAAGTTTCATGGAGCTAAGTTCTTTGTAACTTTCTCCATAGTCCATTGTGTTGTAAATCTTTTAACCCTTAGGAACTTGTTCAGCTGTTAAGCATTTACGAACAACTTGGCTCTAATACCACTTGAAAGTTGAGGGTTGCTACTCACCTAGAGGGTGTGAATATGTGATTTACTAATTTTGAGATTTATTGAGTTATACTTAGAGAACACAATGAGTAGGTAGATCACAATAATTTATACACAGCACACCACACAACGCACAATGATTTATAGTGGTTCCACAAAAATGAGTACATCCACTTTTCCTCTATATTTATCTAGTAGAGAGCTAGCTTATGTCAAACTTCTCCAAATTTTCTTCTCAGATCCTCGGATCTTACAGTGTCAAGAATATAAGTTCCCTGTCTCAGACCCTTACATACAGGTCCTACACCTCAGATCTCCAAACAGATCCTACACATTAGGCTATCAACAAAAGCCCTACAAACTCAGGCTTTCCTCAAGCCTAACAAAATCAGAACTTAAAATAGATCCTACACTCAGATTCAAACAAAAATCTTACAGACTCAGGTCCTTCAAAGATCATATAAAGTAATAGCAAAGAGGTTTTAACTTAATAAACAAGAGCTTGAGTCTTCAAGTAAAAGAACACACAACATGATTCTTCTTCCTTATCTTGATCAGCACTTAAAAATTATTCCTGGAATGACTGGCTTGATCAAGAGAGCTTGTATCAGAAAAAGAGTTCTTCCCTAAAGATGTTGAAAGACTTGATTTCTAGACACCTAGAGGGGGGGGGGGGGTGAATAGGTTCTAATTTTTCCTTCAAAATTTTAGGCAAATAGCAAAATTTATCTCAGCACAGAAACAATGTAAACCACAGAATGATGAACACAACATAGCATACACCAGATTTATAGTGTAACACCCCCTATCCGTCGCATAGAATATAGCAGTAGGTCCGGCCGGGGCCCGACACCGTATGCCACAGACAGACCGGGTGGTTACTCATGGAAACCATCCAACCAATCACAACGTCCTACACAGAGCATTCTAGCGGAAGCAGATTAATAAGAGTTGCAAATAAGAACCCAACACTAAAGATTGAATGTCCACTAATCCAAAATAGGAATGTTATACAAATACCAACACAAGCCTTAAGTCCTTACTAAATGTTTCACTTGATATTACATGATTTACAAACCACGGCACGCAGGCCGGTCACACATGAATAAAGCAGTAAACACTTCCAATTGGGCCTTCGAGGGCCGGCTTCGCAAAATTGGGCTTTAGCCCGCTATTGACCGCTTGGTACAGCAGCACCTGCAAACAACAAACCACCGCACAGTGGCAAAACAAGGCAACGGTCAGCAATGCTGACCAAATTATAACGATCCCGCCCCCAACTCGGGGCGGCGATGCTCTTTCCCTGCATTTCATTAGCATAAGCGAGCAATATATAACAATATTCATTTCATCACAGATGTTGGCTCGCACGGCCACACGCCCCGTGCTCTCAGGGCACATTCTCGGTGAACCGGTCGATGTCACGTCAATTAAAGCCATAGACATTCTGGACTCACCACCGCCACTTTGACGACCAAACCTATGAGCATTTTGTCTTCTTGGCCTGGGTCACGACAATTTAAGCCATCGACCGCCGAAGACCCTAATCTATGCCAACGGCAAGTGCCACGTACCCTTAGGTCTCTTTAACCGAACGACATAGAACGGGTACGGTTCCATCTAACCCGTGCTCACATCGCAACGACAATTTAAGCCATTTGCGTGGGTCGAACTTCCACCGAGTCCCATTTCCATCACAATTCACATAACCCGGTTATGTTCAAGTTGGCTCTCAGGCCACCAAGTTGGCAAGATCTCGCATCCGCCCAGTTTTCAGGGTGCACCTTTGGGTTAATCCCCAAGGCTCCCTGCTGCAATCTACCGCGTAGAAAACCCGAAAAACAATCAATAGCACGGAGTCTTCTCCGGCATTTATGCAATGCAACATCACCAATCCAGACCAACATGTCCGGGTAGGCTTCACACATCATTCCTATGTCCGTTCTCGCTTACGGACTCTATACAACGGGGACTTCACATATCTACCTGAAGGAACGCCTCCAACTCTCCGCAAACTCGCGAGAGCGGGCTTCCTATGCAAAGAAGGAGAGTTACTCATGCTCAAGAAGAGAATCATTACCCTAGCGTTCCTCTTTGGTGCCATGGAAAAGTAAGCGGATGAAAAGCACCGCACTAGCTTTGCCTTCGTGGATCCGGAGTCGGCTCGCGATTTGGAGCTTCGAAGCTCCTTCAATGGCCGGATCTAGCTCCTTCTTCCTTCCTTGGCTCTCCTCTCTCTCTAAGCTTTTAGAAAGATAACAAATTATGAAAAGTGAGGGGTTCTAAGTCCAATCCCGGGTATATCCCTTCAGGAACAACCCCCAGCCGTTGGATCATCAATTAAAGAAATGAACGGCTTCGATTCGGGACTGAAATGCCCAATCTGGACCGCACACGGCCTGGCACACGCTCGTGTCCAGGGCCGTGTGCCTCATTCGCTGTCAAAATCGGCTCGCCTGGAACAACACACGGGTATCAAACACGCCCGTGTTCGACCTGACACGCCCGTGTTCCACCTGACACGGCCGTGTGGCCAGCCGTGTACCCCCATCATTTTTCCCCGAAAATAACCCGAGCACTGCACGGGTTCTAGGACACGCACGTGTCCTTGCCCGTGTCACCTCAACACGCCTGGGCTCCAGGCCGTGTACACGGTCTCGACACTCGACACTTCGTCGAGCGAAGATCGTCGACCTAATGACACGTCCTTGGACACGCCCGTGTCCTAGGCCGTGTGCCTTATCTCGACACATCGTCGAGCAAAATGTCGACTTCCCGGGACGAGTGTCAACACGGATTGACACGCCCTGCGACACGCCCGTGTCGCAGGCCGTGTGCCATGTCTCGACACTTCGTCGAACGCAGAGTGTCGACTTCGCGGGCTAAGTGTCGACACGGGTCGACACGCCCTGCGACACGCCCGTGTCGCAGGCCGTGTGCCCAGTCTCGACACAATGTCGAGCTCAAAATGTCGACTTCCCGGCTGAGTGTCGACACAAGCTTGACACGCCCTGGGACACGCCCGTGTCCCAGGCCGTGTGCCTGCAGCCAGAACCCAAAACTGGCCCAAAATGTCCCCCGTCGCTCCTTTGAGTTTCGGGGCGTTACAACTCACCCCCTCTTAAAAGAATTTCATCCACGAAATTACATAAAGGAAAGACATGTACAAAACCAAAATTTGTACCTGAGCGGAATAACTCCGGATATTCGTCAAGCATAGTCTGCTCTCGCTCCCAAGAGAGCTCCTCACGACAGCAATTGTCCCACCGGACCTTGACCATCCTAATCTCTTTATTGCGTAGCCGCTTGACCTCCGAGTCCTCAATCCGCACGGGCTTGACCTTTGTCGTCAACCCACTATCCACCGGCACTTGATCGACCGCGATCACTTGCGTAGGCTCTTGCACCGCCTTCCGAAGCACCGAAATATGGAATACATCATGTAAACCACTAAGCTCCACTGAAAGCTTCAACCGATAGGCCGCTTCACCGACTCGCTCCAGAACCTCGAACGGCCCAAGGTACCTCGAGCTTAGCTTTTTCAATCGCCGCACCCGCGAGACACCCTTGAACGGCTTGATCTTCAAGTATACATAGTCGCCCACAGCGAACTCCACATTCCTGTGCTTGGCATTATAGTACTTCGCTTGCCGGTCCTGAGCGATAAGCAACCTCTCCCGAATGGTTCTCACCAAAGAAGTAGCATCCTCCACTTCCGATCGCTTATACAACTTTGACTCACCCGTTTCTAACCAAGACAACGACGTGCGACATTTTCTACCATATAGGGCCTCGAAGGGCGCCATTTGAATACTCGCTTGGTAGTTGTTGTTGCATGCGAACTCCACCAAATAAAGGTGGTCTTCCCATTGCTTTCCGAAATCCAAGACACACATGCAGAGCATGTCTTCCATGGTTCTATTGACCCTCTCGGTCTGCCCATCCGTTTGTGGATGGAAGGCTGTGCTAAATTTCAACTTTGTTCCCAACATTTGCTGCACTAGCCTCCAATCATTGGACGTGAACCGCCCATCTCGGTCACTCACGATGCTGCGGGGCACACCATGAAGCCGTACTATGTTATCCACATAAAGCTTTGCCAACTTCTCCACCGGATCATCCTTCCTATGCGGAATGAAATGCGACACCTTCGTTAACCGATCCACGACCACCCAAATAGCATCGTTCCCCTTTTGCGATCTTGGCAAACCGTGCACAAAGTCCATAGAGATGTCGTCGAATTTCCACTCCGGAATAGGCAAGGACTTAAGAAATCCTCCCGGCTTTTGGCACTCCGCCTTTACCAAGGCGCAAGTTTGACACTTTGCTTGCGTATAGCGCCACCTCCTTTTTCAAACCCGGCCACCAAAACAGTTTCTTCACATCACGGTACATCTTCGTGCTCCCCGGGTGAATCGAGTACTTGGTATGGTGTGCCTCGTACAACAACTCCACCCGCAAATTACCCACACTTGGGACGCACAGACGACCGTCCTTCCAAAGTAATCCGTCCTCCACGATGAATTGGGAATTTGACCCATCCAGAGCCTCCACCATGAACTGCTTCATATGAGCATCCATATCCAAAGCCTGCCGAATACGATCTGCCAGGTCATATTGGACTTCAGTCCAATTCAGAACCGCTTCAGCACTTGATTGCCTGTCCATACAAACAATCTCCAACGCCTCCAACTCTCGCACCAACCGCTCATCATGCACCGATAACCAATTGGCTTGAGCTGGGGCTCGGCGACTCAATGCGTCCGCAACCGTATTCCCTTTACCAAGCACGTAGTGGATCTTGAATGTATAGTCCCCCAGGAACTCCATCCATCTACGCTGCCGCATATTCAGATCCTTCTGATCAATAAGATACTTCAGGCTCTTGTGATCGGTGTAGATATCAATCTTCACACCGTATAAATAGTGTCTCCATAGCTTCAAGGCAAAAATCACAGCCGCTAACTCCAAGTCATGGACCGGATAGTTCCTTTCATGCACTTTCAGCTGTCTCGAGCCATAAGCTATTACACTTCCGTGTTGCAGTAGCACGCAACCCAAACCGCTGCCCGAAGCATCACTATAAATCTCATATCCTTCGGTCCCACATGGCAAACTCAGCACAGGCGCCGTGGTCAACCGACACTTCAACTCCTCGAAAGCTCGCGCGCACTCCGACATCCAAACGAACTTATGCTCCTTCCTCGTCAAAGTAGTGAGAGGTAATGCTATCCGCGAGAAGTTCTCTACGAAGCGCCTATAATAGCCGGCAAGCCCCAGAAAACTCCGGACTTCCGCTACCGTAGCAAGCTCAGGCCACTCCCGTATCGCAACAATTTTCGCCGAATCAACAACAATACCCTCTCCACTCACTATATGACCGAGGAACGCCACTGAGGATAGCCAAAACTCGCACTTCGAGAACTTGGCATACAACTGATTTCTCCTTAGCGTCTCCAGAACCAAATGAAGATGCTTGAAGTGATCTTCCTCACTTTGCGAGTACACCAAAATATCGTCGATGAAGACGATCACGAAATGGTCCAAGTACTCCCTGAAAGTCCTGTTCATCAAATCCATGAACACTGACGGGGCATTAGTCAGCCCAAACGACATGATCGTAAACTCATAATGCCTGTATCTCGTACTAAACGCTGTCTTCGGGATATCACTCTCCCTTATTCGCAGTTGATAGTACCCAGCCTTGAGATCCAACTTCGAGTACACCGTCGACCCGACTAACTGATCAAAAAGATCATCAATCCGGGGGATCGGGTACTTGTTCTTCTCCGTCAACTTGTTGAGCTCCCGATAATCAATACATAGCCTCAAGCTTCCGCCCTTCTTCTTAATAAAGAGGACCGGTGCGCTCCAAGGCGAAGAACTCGGGCGCACATACCCTTGCTCCAACAACTCTTGCAGTTGAACTTTCAGCTCCGCCATTTCCTTAGGCGCTAGCCGATAAGGAGATCGTGACACAGGCTTTGCACCTGGCACTAGCTCAATCGTAAAATCTATCTCCCGTTGAGGCGGGGCTCCAGGAAGATCTGCGGGGAATACATCAGGGTATTCCGATACCACTGAAATACAATCCAACGCGGGCTTCGGCTTTGCCACCTCCACTAGTGTAAAGAACAGTTCTGCACCGGCACGAACCGCCTTCACCACCTGAAGAGCAGACATCAACGTCCTGCTCGACCCCTTTAAGCCCGTAAAAGTCGTCTCACGACTAGCTCCCAACTTGACTTCCTTGCGACCGCAGTCAATATAGGCCTGCTGCTCCGAGAGCCAGTCCATGCCAAATATAACGTCGAACTCCACCAACGGAAGTAAAGACGCTTGCAGGTCGAACTCCTGATTCCCAATACGAATCTTAACATCGCAGATCCTATCCGCTCGCATCGAACACCCATTGGGCAACAACACATCCAACTTATCCTTCGTCATCGAAGAAGGGACTCCGATGCGTGATATAAATCCTTCGGGCAAGAAGGAGTGTGAAGCTCCCGTATCAAAGAGTGCTCGTGCCGGATTTTCACAAATCAATACAAATCCTAAACAATCAGTGGTAAAGTAACATGTGCATAACAAGTAATTAAAAAAATTGACTTGCTATAAATTAAACCGTACCTGTCACCACATCAGCCTGTTTGATGGCCTCCTGTTGGCCAAGATTATAGACCCTTGGTTGGGCCGGAGCGTAATGAGATGCGGTCGACTCCACTGCCTTTCCCTTCTCTTCATAAGTAGCTCCCGGCCTTCTCTCGGACTTAGGACGTCCGCTCCAACAGTCACGGGCAAAATGCCCCGTCTTTCCACAAGTAAAACACGCACCCGGGGTCCGACTCATAGTCGCCCCAGAAGCACCAGAAGGAGCTGGACCCGAAGTCCTATGCTTCTTGAAAGACCTCCGATAGCCGGACTTTGAAGTAGTCGGCGCTTTGAATTCAGATTTCCTATCACCCAAGCTTTTCTTTGCTTGTACATTCTTCATGTCCTTCTCCAAGGACCGGGCAGTCTTGACCAAGGTTAAGAAACCATGCGTCATTGGCCCCGAAAGTAGTAATCTCAACTCATCTCTCAAGCCTTCATAGAAGCGATTAGTCTTGCGCTCTTCATCCACGATGGTGGAGCTAGCATAACGACTCAGACGAGTAAACTCGCGGAGATATTCATCCACGCTCCTCTCACCCTGAACCAACTTCAGAAACTCATTCTCCAACGCTATCCTCTGCGTCGAAGGGAGGTATCTAGCCAAGAACAATCTCGAGAACTCCTCCATCGAGACATCAACAAGTTGCCTACCTCTCAACAAGTGCAGCTCCAATCCTTCCCACCACATTCTTGCTTCACCGTCCAGAAGGAACGTAGAGATGGTGGTCATTTGCCACTCCTCCATTTCCGTTGCTGTCATGACTCTCTTCACCCTAGAGAGCCAGTCTTAAGCTTGAGATGGGG
The DNA here is from genome assembly GCA_039583875.1 of Platanthera guangdongensis. Taxonomy (NCBI): domain Eukaryota; kingdom Viridiplantae; phylum Streptophyta; class Magnoliopsida; order Asparagales; family Orchidaceae; genus Platanthera; species Platanthera guangdongensis. Next base: position 143,810,078 of record CM077165.1, read on the forward strand.
TTCCCAACCCCAAAAATACAGGAGGATTAAAGCTCATAACATGCTTAAGCTGTCTCTTGGTTGCCCTCCTTGGCACCACCGATTCCACAACCACTTGCTCCACTCTCCTCGGCTCAGCCTCTTGAAGAGGTTCCTGCTCCATCACAGGAGCGGGCTGCTGCGTTTGCCTTGCAGGCTGCGCATTTATCACGGCCAACACCGCTTCAGCCACCAATCGTATGTTCTCAGCCGATAGAGGTGTTGCAGGAGCAACATCTGGTGCACTGCTAGCCTCAGAAACTCGACGTTCCGACGGCCCAACACCACTTCTGGTCACCTATAGTGGTACAAAACACCGTTAAGCGACCAAATAAATTGCAAACAGCAATTATAGGAACACGCAGGTTCCTCAAACACGAGTATTTTCATTCCTAAGTGGACATTCATGGGTTCTTTTACTGTTATAACGATGACGCACACAATGTGCTCACCACCCCTTAAAAAGAATTCGCCCACGAATTCATTTTAAGCCCGACCAAAACCAGTAGTCTGATACCAAATTGTAACACCCCCTGTCCGTCGCATAGCATATAGCAGTAGGTCCGGCCGGGGCCCGACGCCGTATGCCACAGACAGACCGGGTGGTTACTCATGGAAACCATCCAACCAATCACAACGTCCTACATAGAGCATTCTAGCGGAAGCAAATTAATAAGAGTTGCAAATAAGAACCCAGCACTAAAGCTTGAATGTCCACTAATCCAAAATAGGAATGTTATACAAATACCAACACAAGCCTTAAGGCCTTACTAAATGTTTCACTTGATATTACATGATTTACAAACCACGGCACGCATGCCGGTCATACATGAATAAAGCAGTAAACACTTCCAATTGGGCCTTCGAGGGCCGGCTTCGCAAAATTGGGCTTTAGCCCGCTATTGACCGCTTGGTCCAGCAGCACCTGCAAGAAACAAACCACCGCACGGTGGCAAAACAAGGCAACGGTCAGCAATGCTGACCAAATTATAATGATCCCGCCCCCAACTCGGGGCGGCGATGCTCCTTCCCTGCATTTCATTAGCATAAGCGAGCAATATATAATAATATTCATTTCATCACAGACGTTGGCTCGCACGACCACACGCCCCGTGCTCTCAGGGCACATTCTCGGTGAACCGGTCGATGTCACGTAAATTAAAGCCATAGACATTCCGGACTCACCACCGCCACTTTGACGGCCAAACCTATGAGCATTTTGTCTTCTTGGCCTAGGTCACGACAATTTAAGCCATCGACCGCCGAAGACCCTTATCTATGCCAACGGCAAGTGCCACATACCCTTAGGTCTCTTTAACCGAACGACATAGAACGGGTACGGTTCCATCTAACCCGTGCTCACATTGCAACGACAATTTAAGCCATTTGCGCGGGTCAAACTTGCACCGAGTCCCATTTCCATCATAATTCACATAACCCGGTTATGTTCAAGTTGGCTCTCAGGCCACCAAGTTGGCAAGATCTCGCATCCGCCCAGTTTTCCGGGTGCACCTTTGGGTTAATCCCCAAGGCTCCCTGCTGCAATCTACCGCGTAGAAAACCCGAAAACAATCAATAGCACGGAGTCTTCTCCGGCATTTATGCAATGCAACATCACCGATCCAGACCAACATGTCCGGGTAGGCTTCACACATCATGCCTATGACCGTTCTCGCTTACGGACTCTATACAACGGGGACTTCACATATCTACCCGATGGAACGCCTCCAACTCTCCGCAAACTCGCGAGAGCGGGCTTCCTATGCAAAGAAGGAGAACTACACATGCTCAAGAAGAGAATCGTTACCCTAGCATTCCTCTTTGGCGCCATGGAAAAGTAAGCGGATGAAAAGCACCGCACTAGCTTTGCCTCCATGGATCCGGAGTCGGCTCGCGATTTGGAGCTTCGAAGCTCCTTCAATGGCCGGATCTAGCTCCTTCTTCCTTCCTTGGCTCTCCTATCTCTCTATGCTTTTAGAAAGATAACAACTTATGAAAAGTGAGGGTTTCTAAGTCCAATCCCGGGTATATCCCTTCAGGAACAACCCCCAGCCGTTGGATCATCAATTAAAAAAATGAACGGCTTCGATTCGGGACTGAAATGCCCAATCTGGACCGCACACGGCCTGGCACACGCCCGTGTCCAGGGTCGTGTGCCTCATTCGCCGTCAAAATCGGCTCGCCTGGAACAACACACGGGTATCGAACATGCCCGTGTTCGACCTGACACGCCCGTGTTCCACCTGACACGCCCGTGTTCCACCTGACATGGCCGTGTGGCCGGCCGTGTACCCCCATCATTTTTCCCCGAAAACAACCCGAGCATTGCACGGGTTCTAGGACACGCCCGTGTCCTTGCCCGTGTCACCTCAACACGGCTGGGCTCCAGGCCGTATACACGGTCTCGACACTCGACACTTCATCGAGCGAAGATCGTCGACCTAATGACACGGCCTTGGACACGCCCGTGTCCTAGGCCGTGTGCCTTGTCTCGACACATCGTCGAGCAAAATGTCGACTTCCCGGGATGAGTGTCGACATGGGTTGACACGCCCTGCGACACGCCCGTGTCGCAGGCCGTGTGCCATGTCTCGACACTTCATCGAACGCAGAGTGTCGACTTCGCGGGCTAAGTGTCGACACGGGTCGACACGCCCTGCGACATGCCCGTATCGCAGGCCGTGTGCCCAATCTCGACACAATGTCGAGCTCAAAATGTCGACTTCCCGGCTGAGTGTCGACACAAGCTTGACACGCCCTGGGACACGCCCGTGTCCCAGGCCGTGTGCTTGCAGCCAGAACCCAAAACTGGCCCAAAACATCCCCCGTCGCACTTTTGAGTTTCGGGGCGTTACATATAGTGGTTCACCAAGGTATGGGTACATCCACGTTCCCCCTTCGCCTATCTAGCAGGGTACTAGATTCGGCCTAACTTCCTTCTTTCTTCTCAGATCCGCAGATCTTACAGCTCAGAACCAAGAATGGTTCCTACAACTCACACTTATACAAGTCCTACCTCAGATTCTTCCCCAAGAACCCTACCTCAGGTCTCAGCCCTACCTCAGCCTATGCCATTAGGCTTACAACTTAGAGTGAAACCCCACTCCTATAACTCAGGCAAAATCCCTACCTCAACCTTTATAATTTCAGGCTTACAACTCAGATCTTACAACAGATCATACCAGAAATTGTTTGATTAAGAGATACATAAATTTCACCAGATGAATCTCTTCACTGGTGTGAGCTTCTTGATCAGTTCTTGAATGCACTGATCTTCAGATCCAACCCGACTTAGTCGTTTCAAAGCATCTTGATAGAACAAAATAAAGTTGATCTTCACTTGTTGTAGAAGATGATCTTCAGATAGCTTCCTCCTTGAATTCAGAATGAGATCTGAATCTTCCTTGCAGACTGATCTGAATCTGCCTTCGTTAGGGTTTCCCCTTTTCTTGTTGTAGAAAACACTCTCTGAACGATTCACTTCTTAGTGTTGTGTGTTCTCTTTTCCTTTCTTCTATTTTTTTTGCTTTTTATGTTGTATCGAACCAGTCCTTTATATAGAGTTTCCTCCTGATTACCGGCTGATCCGGTTTGTAACAGTCTTCTGACAGTTCTGACAAAGGTGTCAGACCGGTTGGTTATGACAGCTGATTCTTCAAAGACTTTCCAACTCAGCATGAACCACTCAGCAAACTGCTTCACATGTGTCATCACAAATGGACTAAGTGTTGACACAAGTCTTGATGATGTCGACACAACACTCCATGTGTCGACATAGTCATTCTTCTGGTACTCGACACAACATCTGTTAAATGTGTCGACATAAGCCCTCTATGTCGACATAATTCTGCTTCTATTGTCGACATAACTCCTGGGTGTCGACACAGCTCCTGCTTTCAGTGTCGACATAACTCCTGGGTGTCGACATAGCTTCTGCTTTCAGTGTCGACATAACTCCTGGCTCAGGTGTCGACTCAAGTCTGAGTGTTGACTCAGCTTCTTCATTAGGTGTCGACACAATTCTTCACAAGTGTCGATACAAGTCTGGGTGTCGACACAATTTCTTCTGTTTGTGTCGACACAATGTCTGGATGTCGACTCAACTTCTTCTTTAGGTGTCGACATAATTCTTCACAAGTGTCGACATAATTCTTCACAAGTGTCAACACTTGTACTTAGAAAATTTTCTTCCAATTCTTAAACCTGTACAATGAAACTCAAACATACATCAAATACAAATTGATGTATATCATTGATTAATATGAGGCTTCTCCAAATCTGGTACATATTAACAGTGTACCCAACAATCTCCGCCCTATTTGGAGAAGTCATAACCTTTAGTCAAAGATATACATCACTCATAATAAAACACATAAAAAGAAATAGATGTTCATACATTTCACTGCATGGTAACATACAAACATTGTAAACAACTGAAATGAATACTGAAAACTAATTTCATTTAATCAGAGAGAAATTTTAAGTTTACACAGTTTTCTTTTAGAATAAAAGACAAAAGGTTACATTGTTCTATACTTAAGCCTAACTATCCTATAATTGATTAGGCTCCTTAATCACAATGCCTTTTCCTGATCTGATCTGAGCCTGCACAGTAGGTTCATCATCATCAGCAGGTTTCTTTCCTTTCAGATCCTTCGTTTTTTGTACTTTAGCCCTTATCCTTTGTCTTTCAAAATAATGAAAAGGCTTTGGGAAGTACTTGCTAGGCTCCAGAGCATTAGCAGGTAACTTCCCAGCTTTTTCTTTTCTTCTGTATTGAAGAATGGCTTCTTGTCTGGCTTGATACTTGTTCCACTCTTGCTCAGTATACCATTTACCCCTTTCATGAGTCTTGTCCTTCACAGCTTTCCAGTCAGTCAATATAATGTTCCTGGAAGTAGGGCTCCATTGCTCAAAATCAGGCTTCAACTCAGCCTGTTCTCTAAACCTTTTCTCGGACAGTTGTGTTTCCTTCTGACCTTCCTTGGCAACCTCTAACATTTCCACTTTTTCAATAATAATATTTTTAGCCTCCTGTGGAGGGCTATACATTAACTGAACTTCTTGGTGAACCATGTCAAAATCAGCTGGAGGGTAAATGACCTGAACAACTTTAGGTTGATCTCCTTCAATATAGGCAGGTTGCACTCTAGACTCAGCAACATTGTCATCATCACACAAGGGGGGATATCCAAGAGTTACTCTGATGCTATTTGATATTCATTTAGCATGATCTGAGCTGGCTTTGACTAACAACCTCTCCCCTTTATGACTTCTCTTTCAATATGATCTCTTAGATCATCCTTCTGAAATCTGATTTGGTTAACAAGATAATCTATTCCTTCATTGTAATAATTCCTGAACTTCTGTAAGAAATCAGAAATATTCTTGTGAGATTTAGTAAATGTGTCATGAACAACAGCTAGATCTTCTTTGATCTGCTTGGACACTTCAGCTTTGAGAGCGGTTGTTAGATTATCAATCTGTGTTAGAATGGCAAAGTGTGACTCTTTGAGATTCTCATTCATCCGGATTTGATTCTCAAGAACATATCCTTGCTTAATTGCAATGTCTTCCACTTTAGTGTTGAGTTCTTGTTGTTGCTTAGCCAAGTATACCACAGCATTTCCTCCCTTGTGGAAGCAATCTGTCATTTCCTTTTTATTTTGATTTACTTCAAATCTGATTGATTTGATATCTTGAGCCAGATTGAATTGCAAATCTTTATGTGTTTCATCCACATACCTTTCCAAAGACTGCCTTTGCTCATCTAATTTCACTTACAATTGGACCGGTAGGGAACTGAAATCCATGCTTGGAGCAGGTGCTGGTGTGACTGTTTGTAAGGCCTTTTTATAGCTTGAGCTCCATTTTCTTAAGGCAGCTAACTTCCTTTTATTAGCCATTGAGGCTTCTTCATCATCAGAAGATTCTGAGGAACTTTGTATATGTACTGGTTCCTTATTTGTTGGGGCATGCTGAGACATCTCCCCCTTAGTTCCTGGAAGTTCTTTGTCTATGATTTGTTGCTCCCCCTCAGTCCTTACTATAGGGTGTTCAGGAAATAGCTCTTCCATAGTTACCTCTTGCTGCAGCTGAACAGGAGGAACAAAATTTGTTTGGAAAACAGATGGTTCTCCCTGGACATCCAGATCTTTGTCCAGGTCATTCTCTATAAAGGAGATGCTTACTTGAAGCTTTTGTGCAGTATCTTGTATCTGCTTATCTTGTGCTTCTTTCTCAACATCTAACAGTTCTTCATTGTTGATTTTCGACACTATTTCCATAATAGTATCAGCAACATGCTCGCTTTCTAGAGCAGCTCTAGTAATACCGCCCCCTTGGGCAGGCAGCTCAACTTGTACAGTGTCTTGTACTGCTGGTTCAGGATTTTCTCCCCCTGGAGTGGAGACTACCTATTGCTCTAAAAGCATACTGCTCTCCACTTGATCCTGTGCTTCTTTTTGTGTCCTGTCTTCATCTGAACTGAAGACCATTTCTTCTTCAGAATCATTGGAGGATTTTGCTTGTGGAATAACCTTTTTCTGCTGTTTATCTTTCTTAACAGCTTTCTGTGGAGTAGATACTTCCTTTGTCAAAACTCTATCCCATCTAGATAGAATTCTCACATCCATCCTCCTCATGTGGTTGATTTTGGTTCCTGGAAGTTGGTTCAAAATATCTGGTATTATAGCAGATAGACATAAACTCATAATCCTTCCCAGATTTGGTGGTTACCGGGCTGCAGCCCAAGCACCCCAACCCCTCTGCCTTCACGGGCGGGTTGTTGGTGGCCACAACCTCCCTCTAATACCACTTGAAAGACTTAATTTCTAGACACCTAGAGGGGGGGGGGTGAATACGTTCTAATTTTTCCTTCAAAATTTTAGGCAAATAACAAAATTTATATCAGCACAGAAATAATGTAAACCACAGAATGATGAACACAGCACAACATACACCAGATTTATAGTGGTTCCCCAAGGTATGGGTACATCCACTTTCCCCCTTTGCCTATCTAGTAGTGTACTAGATTCGGCCTAACTTCCTTCTTTCTTCTCAGATCCGCAGATCTTACAGCTCAGAACCAAGAATGGTTCCTACAACTCAGACTTATACAAGTCATACCTCAAATTCTTCCCCAAGAATCCTACCTCAGGCCTCAGCCCTACCTCAGCCTATGTCACTAGGCTTACAACTCAGAGTGAAACCCCACTCCTACAACTCAGGCAAAAGCCCTACCTCAGCCTTTATAATTTCAGGCTTACAACTCAGATCTTACAACAGATCCTACCAGAAATTGTTTGATTAAGAGATACAGAAATTTCACCAGATGAATCTCTTCACCGGTGTGAGCTTCTTGATCAGTTCTTAAATACAGTGATCTTCAGATCCAACCCTACTTAGCCGTTTCAAAGCTTCTTGATAGAAAAAAATAAGGTTGATCTTCACTTATTGTAGAAGTTGATCTTCAGATAGCTTCCTCCTTGAATTCAGAATGAGATTTGAATCTTCCTTGCAGACTGATCTGAATCTGCCTTCGTAAGGGTTTCCCCTTTTCTTGTTGTAGAAAACACTCTCTGAAGGATTCACTTCTTAGTGTTGTGTGTTCTCTTTTCCTTTCTTCTATTTTTTTGCTTTTTATGTTGTATCGAACCAGTCCTTTATATAGAGTTTCCTCCTGATTATTGGCTGATCCGGTTTGTAACAGTCTTCTGACAGTTCTGACAAAGGTGTCAGACCGGTTGGTTATGACAGCTGATTCTTCAAATACTTTCCAACTCAGCATGAACCACTCAGCAAACTGCTTCACATGTGTCGACACAAATGGACTAAGTGTCGACACAAGTCTTGATGATGTCGACACAACACTCCATTTGTCGACATAGTCATTCTTCTGGTACTCGACACAACATCTGTTAAATGTGTCGACACAAGCCCTCTGTGTCGACATAATTCTGCTTCCATTGTTGACATAACTCTTGGGTGTCGACACAGCTTCTGCTTTCAGTGTCGACATAACTCCTAGGTGTCGACACAGCTTCTGCTTTCAGTGTTGACATAACTCTTGGCTCAGCTGTCGACTCAAGTCTGAGTGTCGTCTCAGCTTCTTCATTAGGTGTCGACATAATTCTTCACAAGTGTCGACACAAGTCTGGGTGTCGACACAGCTTCTTCTGTTGGTGTCGACACAATGTCTGGATGTCGACTCAACTTCTTCTTTAGGTGTCGACATAATTCTTCACAAGTGTCGACATAATTCTTCATAAGTGTCGACATTTGTACTTAGAAAATTTTCTTCCAATTCTTAAACCTGCACAATGAAACTCAAACATACATCAAATATAAATTGATGTATATCATTGATTAAGATGATGCTTCTCCAAATCTGGTACATATTAACAGTGTACCCAACATATGTTGCTGAATGAGATGAAGAATCTCTCTCTGAACTTACAGTGGTTGAAGATGATTTCTAGTTGAAGGTTGACTACTATTCAAAACTTTCACAAAACTTAAAAAGGTGAGTTGTGAAGAATCTTTGTGAATACTGAGTGCTTGAAATCCTTTTTCTCAAGAGCAAGAGCTTGTGTTAAGTGTTTGTTTAGGATAGAGAGTGACCTAAAGGGGGGGGGGAATAGGTCCAATTTAAATTTTGGCTACTTTAAGACACATAAATTTCTTAGTGTGTTTATTAATCCAACCACAGTATTCAAGAGCACAGTTCATCTAATAAATACAACACATATAAAATTTAATAAACACGACACACATCCTATCACAAATCACAGCATAACACAACACACAATTGTTTTATAGTGGTTCCCTAATTTATGGGTACATCCACTTTCCCCCTTCGCCTATCTAGCAATGAACCAGATTCGGCCAAACTCCTCCTTATTTTTCCTCAGATCCACAGATCTTACACCTCAGAGCCCAGCTGGCTCCTACAACTCAAACAAAACAATGTCCTATCTCAGATCCTCAAGATCCTACAACTCAGGTTCCACTTCAAGAACCCTACCTCAAAGTGCACCTCCACTCCTACTCCTCAGGCAAACCCCTGCCCTAAGATCTCAGAACCTTCCAGTTTCTACAACTCAGAGAAATTTCCCCTAATCCTATCTCAGGTTCACAGCCCTACCTCAGCCTTTATAATTTAGGCTTAGAACTTAGAGGAATCAACCTCCTACACCTCAGATCTACTAATAGATCTTACGAAAGTATTAAAATAGAAGGAATTTGTGTTTTGAAATGTCACCCAGAAATAAAGAGACTGGTGACTTCTTATTGATCAGATCTTGATGTGAAATCTTCTTCCTTAACCTTGGCTGTGAAGAACAAGGTTCAGCCCTTCTTAGCTTTTTCAAAGCTTCTTGAAGGAGAAGGTAGGGTTGAATCTGGCTGGAGAAGAATGAAGTTGATCCACGATCTGCCTCCTCTCTACCTTCAGAACTCTATGGAAAATATTCTGACTGGCTTAGATGAGAAGAAAAATTATTATTTTGTTTCTGTTCTGTCGGTCTCCTTATATAGGCTTCAACAAGAGTGATTGGCTGCCCCGGTTAATTCACTGACATCTGACAGTTCTGACAGTTGTTAGAACTTCAGGCTTCGAATTCTGGACTTAGAAGAAATTCTGTCTTGAAAGATTCTGCATCAAGGTGTTGACATAGTTCTGAGTGTTGACACTTATGTACTTAGATTCTGTCGACACCAGTCCCGGGTGTCGACACTTCTCTTATAAGGATGTCGACAACAATCTAGTGTGTCGACACTGATTGCTTCTTGTCTCAACACAACTTGTATCAAATGTGTCGACACTAGTCCTAAGTGTCGACACAATCGGTGTCGACCCAAGTCCTGGGTGTCAACACAGCTTGCTTCCAGTCTCGACATATCTTGTGTGAAATGTGTCGACACTAGTCCTTAGTGTCGACACAGCTGGTTCTTTGACTTACAGTGTCGACACAAGTCCCGGGTGTCGACACAGCTTGCTTCCAGTCTCAACACTTCTTGAATTAGGGTGTCGACCCTAGTCCTGAGTGTCGACACAACTTGATTCCTTGTGTCAGCACTATTTTTACAAAGGTGTTGACACTTGTCTAGTGTCTCGACACTTTTGTACTTAGACAATTTTCTTCAACATAGCAACTGCACAAGTAAACTCAACATTCATCAAATATAAATTTGTGTATATCATTGAGTTGAAAGGGCTTCTCCAAATCAGGTACATAATTCCCAATGTACCCAATAATCTCCCCATATTTGGAGAAGTCATAACCCCAATTTTATGATAAACACCATGATACCAAAATATGATGATAAGAATATATATATATATATATATATATATATATATATATATATATATATATATATATATATTAAAGTGCTGAACAAAAATGTTAAGAACATAAGAATGAACACACAAATAAAACCAAGTTCAAACAGACTTTTCATTCCAATTTGTTATCAGTTTACACCTTTTAGTTTGTTACAAAATTCTTAAAAAGAAAATTACAAATGTTCAAAGAAAAATATTCTAGGAAAGATCTAGATCCCTGATTGTTGAAACCGAGAATTCGGTCTCTGTGGAGTTCACCCTTGGGGAAGGGGTGATCGCACACTTACTTCTCCCCCGCAAGCCAAATGATTAAGGAAAAAGAACATGGAAGTGTTGAGCTCTGGCCCCTAGGCGTACTCCTCTATCATATCCCTTACTTCTTGGTGAATGAGCCTCAGTCGTCCTGCCTTGCGTCCACCTCCATTAGAAAAGGGTTAAGTTGAGTGTTCGCCAATGGCTTTGGCCCTCGGGCGGCGCGCGTGGAGTTTGCTTCATCAGAAAGCTTGTCGGTGGGGGGGGGGGGGATCTTCAGGGTGAGCTGCATTTCGAGGGAGAATGCACTCCCATGCGACTGCTCGTCGCATCCAACCTGATTTAGCTGGATTAGGAGGATTGGAGACTCCGAAATCCCACAAAAGGTTAAGCACTCTGTCTGGTGCTCCTCCATCAGTCGGATGCGCTGCTCTACTGATCTTGGAGGCGCGGCAGCAGTGACTCCATCCAGTAGCGGAGCGTTGCTTGCAGGTGATTTGGCGGGGGCTAGTCCGGTGCACTCTTCCGGAACCGCTCCATTAGCTGTGCATCCACTCCTCCTTGCCATTACCGTCGGGTGAGGGTGCTTGCGCGAGGCAAGCGCTGTTTTCAGAAAGTTGTTGTAGAGTCATGGCCGGAAAAGGTGAAAAACCACGTGACCGGATCTGTGTCGGTCCAAAACCCACTATTTAGCTTTGAGTTTACAAGTGTTGGAAGTATCCTCGGAAGGTGACAGACCACCTCTCTGTTACAAACTTTGAATACAGAAAGAGCGGAAAATAAACTAAGTTCATGAAGCTTGGATGGTTGCGTCCACGTATCTTGGATTTGAGCGTCCACAAAGCTTGGATGAGATCGTTCTTGTGGAAAAAATGCCAAGCCCTTGAAGCCTTGGAGTGTCTTCATGCGAGCATTCGCGGGAGCGCTTTCTAGTTGCCTACTCCCGAGCTCACAAAAGCATCCAGGCGAGCGCTGAACATTATGCACGCTAGAGAGGGAGTGGAGAGAGTCCCAAGCGGAGAAATGATCTAAGTCCCACGTTCTCGCCGGAAAACCTCAGATCTCTCTAGTCTCCGGAGTTACTCCTTTTTCAAATGAAGGTATGAGAGTCTTTTTACAGTTTTCTGGAGCGACGTGATGGTAATTGCGCTGGGATGAGCCTTAAGTTTGCGAATGACGTCGTCACGTTCCGGTCACCTGGATCACCAATTTTCATTAAATAACGAACATGTTGTAACACCTCCCCTGTAATGAACGTATAATATGGGTCCGGCCGGGGCCCCACAACATACGGACGCGAGAGCTTTAGTATTAAAAGTTGATATAGCTACCCACACTCAAAACACTTTGCACAACACAGCGGAAACACAAGCAAGACAAGAAGTTATCCACCACTAGAAGAGTAAAACAAATGGCCTTATGGTCTTACAACAAGTGTCCAAAATCAAATAATACAACAGTCATGAATGTGCTTAGCACTCCTAGTCTACCTCGGCATGCAAGCCGGACAACATGAGTCTCAAACATACAACATCATATAAGTAGAGCTACAAAAAGAAAAGCACTTCATGAGGCTTGGGCCTTTCTGGCCGGCGAGCTAACTCCTGCATGTGATCCTTGCCCTGCAAAATTTATTAGTAACGTGGGTCAGCAAAGGCTGACCTCAAACTGTGTAACAACACATCTCCTCCCGGCAGCCCCTAACGGACCCCGGGGTACCCCTCCAACCTGCAAGTTAGCACTTCATATGCAAAAATCATAAGCAAGAAAAGCAACTACTAAAACAGGCTTGGATGTCATACGCATCATACATGTTCTCTACGGGTTGAGAATATAACAAAAAGGGCCTACTTATGCAATCATGTATGCAATAACCTGGGATTCACCCAAGGCACCCTAACTCGTATGCATCTAGCACATCATCACATCATATGGGTACTCATCAATTCCCCATTGGCATAAAGCCGCAAACAAAGGGGGTGACACCATCCCCCCCAACGGATCACAGGCCGCCTCATGGAACTCTTGTCAAGGCCCCACCCGCTCAAGGTCTTAGACCCGGGCTTGCCTACAAGCTCTGACGCCTCATGTCAGGGTTCCAACAACCACACAAAACTGACCGATTCTAAGAAGCCTTGCCGGACCCCACCCGCTCATGGCCTCATTGCCCGGGCTTGCCCCCATGCTTGGCATTCTCGTCAGTCTCACAGAAGGGGACTAGTCTCGCCGGGACACTCTCCACACATGACGTGAACGTCACAGGATAGCCAGCCGACCACGGAGACATAGCCACGCCTTGGCGCATCACAAACCAAAACAATTCCACCCTAGTCCCTCATTTGTACTGCAGCGTTCCCGCGCACCAAGGAAACCATCTCCAACTCATGCGGAGCTAACCTTGTCCACCAAGGAAAACATCTACCGCCACGAGGAGCTAACCTTGCCTGGTTCCGACTACACGTACTCACTTGAGAAAAAGGGGGGAAAACATCACCACATCACAAACGGCGTCTTGCCGCAACGAAATCTCTACGAATCCTTAACGTTCGTATGCAACATCACCGAGTCGGACTAACGGTCGCGACTACGGCTTCACCCACCATGCCTAATCCACTAACGAAGCGGATCTCTAATGCAAAATATGCCAGGGACGGACTCAATCAACCCGGAGGTTCCTCTTGAACCTTGGCGACCCAAAACCCATCTCATTTGAGAGTTTGGTGCCCAAGAACTAGAAAAGAAAAATGATGCTAAAGACATGCATCCTAAGACCGAGAGGAGAAGTGTCGTTACCTTCCGACTCCTCTTCCTTGCCATGGCAAAATATTCGGATGAAAACCTTCGCAAAGATCTAGCCTCCACGGATCTGGACTCGGCTCGCGATTTGTAGCACCGAAGCTTCTCCTACAGCCCAAACCCTCCTTCACCTTCTTCCTTGCTCTCCCTTCTCTCTAGAAATTAGTAAGAGAAAAGCTTGAAGAAGAATGAGGGTTTCCAACCCTATTCTCGGACTTAACTCCCCAAGAACAGTCCTAAACCGTCAGATCCTAAAATCAGGAAAAGAATGGCCACGATCCGCCTGAAAAATAAAACACCTGGGCCGAACACGGCCTGGCACACGCCCGTGTCCAGGGTCGTGTGCCTCATTCGTCGTCTCAAATCGACGCGCCTGGAACAGCACACAGGCATCTGACACGCCCGTGTTCGATCCGACACGGCCGTGTCCCCAATGACACGGCCGTGTGGCCGGCAGTGTGCCTCCATTGACATGGCCCCGAAAACAACCCGAGAGGTGACACGGCCTGGGACACGCCCGTGTCCCAAGCCGTGTGCCAAGTCTCGACACTCGTCGATAGCCTTTGTGTCGACACCGCGGAAAAATGTCGAGCGAAGATCGTCGACCAAGCGGGACACGCCCTGTGACATGCCCGTGTCACAGGCCGTGTGCCCCAGTCTCGACACTCGACACTCGTCGAGTGAACATCGCCGACTGAAGATCGTCGACAGACCCACACGGCCTTGGACACGCCCGTGTCCTAGGCTGTGTGCCTTGTCTCGAAACAAAGTCGAGCGAAAATGTCGACACCCCGGGCCAAGTGTCGACACGGGCTCGACACGCCCTGCGACACGCCCGTGTCGCAGGCCGTGTGCCCTCACTCGACACTTCGTCGAGCGCAAAGTGTCGACCATGCGGCCAAGACGTCGACACGACTTGACACGGCCTGGGACACGGGACACGCCCGTGTCCCGGGCCGTGTGCCCCCTGCCAGAAACCAAAAAGAAAGTCCAGAAACGTAAAACGACCCCTCTCTCCAAATCTGGGGTGTTACAGCTCTCCCCCCCCCCCTTAACAGAATTTCGTCCCGAAATTACAAAACAGAAGGGACAAAAAACTTAAATTGTACCTGAAATGAAGAGTTCTGGATACTCTTCTCGCATGGCCTGTTCTCGCTCCCAAGAGAACTCCTCTCGACCGCAGTTGTCCCATCGGACTTTCACGAGTTTAACCTCTTTATTCCGCAACTGCCGAGTCTCCGAATCCTCTATAGCAATTGGAAGGACTCGTGTCCTCAAGTTTTTCTCAATCGGCACCGATGCCGGCTCAATCACCACACTAGCCTCCACCAAGGCTTTCCTCAAAACGGAGACGTGGAAGACGTCATGCAATCCACTCAGCTTCGCGGACAACGCCAACCGATAGGCTGCTTCTCCCACCCGTTCAACAACTTCAAAAGGCCCCAAAAACCTCGGACTCAACTTTTTGAGTCGGCGAATCCGTGAGACGCCTTTGAACGGTTTGATCTTCAAATAGACCCAATCACCTACCGCAAACTCCAACTTCCGGTGACGAGCATTAAAGTATTTTGCTTGCCGGTCCGGCGCCACCTTCATACGCTCTTGAATGATCCGTACCAACTCACAAGCGTCCACTACCACCTCTTTTCCCCAAATTTTGGTGTCTCCCGCCTCTGCCCAAGACATCGGTGTTCGACACCGTCTCCCATACAAGGCTTCGTATGACGCCATTTTTATACTCGCTTGGTAACTGTTATTGTACGCAAATTCCACCATGAAGAGGTGATCCTCCCACTTCTTGTCGAAGTCAAGAACGCACATTCTCAGCATATCCTCCATAGTACGGTTTGTTCTTTCAGTTTGCCCATCAGTTTGAGGATGGAACACCATACTGAACTTTAGTTTCATGCCCAAACTCTTTTGAACTAGTCTCCAGTCCTTGGACGTAGACCGTCTATCTCGATCGCTGACTATACTCTTTGGAATCCCATGCAGTCGCACAATGTTGCGAACATACAACTCCACCAGCTTCTCCACGCTGTCCTCTTTCCGATTTGGGATAAAGTGGGCCACCTTGGTTAAGCGGTCCACGATCACCCAAATAGCATCATTACCCTGCTGCGATATAGGCAAACCATGTACAAAGTCCATGGAGATATCATCAAATTTCCATTCAGGGATTGGAAGGGGCTTCAGGAACCCGCCCGGCTTCTGTCATTCGGCCTTCACCAAGGCATAAGTTTGGCAACGATTCACGTACAAAGCTACGTCCCGCTTCAACCCCGGCCACCAAAAGGATTTCTTCATATCCAAGTACATCTTTGTACCGCCCGGGTGAATGGAGTACTTTGTGAAGTGAGCCTCAAGCATCAACTCCTCACGGAGTTTGCCGAACTGCGGTATACAAACCCTTCCGTTCTTCCTCAGAATCCCATCAATCATCTCCCAGGTGCTGCTCTCGCCCACTTGAGCCTCCAACACAAATGGTTGAAACTCCACATCCAACCGAGTCGCTTCCCGAATGCGATCGTTCAAGTCGTTCTGCACTTCGATCCGGTTCAACCGAGTCACGCTGGATTCGCCTCTCGCAACACATTCCAAAACAAGGGACTCCCATTCCCGCACCAGCCGCTCATCATGAGCTTCGATCCAATTTCCTTGCCCCGAGTACTTTCTACTCAAGGCATCCGCCACCACATTGGCTTTACCTGGCGTATACTGAATCGCCACTTCGTAGTCTCCAAGAAACTCAACCCACCTGCGTTGCTTCATGTTCAAGTCCTTTTGATCCAAGAGATACTTCAGGCTTTTGTGATCCGTGAAGATCTCCACCTTTGCACCATATACATAATGCTGCCATATTTTCAACGCAAAAATTACCGCCGCCAACTCCAAGTCATGGACGGGGTAATTCCTCTCATGAGGCTTCAGTTTTCTAGACCCAAAAGCTATCACCTTGCCATGTTGCACCAAAACGCAACCCAAACCGCATCCCGACGCGTCACTGAAAATATGAAATCCCTCGGTCCCTTGCGGTAGACTTAGGATTGGAGCCATCATCAGTCTCTCTTTCAGTGCTTCAAATGCTTGACTGCACTCTTGAGTCCACACAAACTTATGATCTTTACGAGTGAGTGAGGTGAGGGGTAGAGCTATCCGCGAAAAATTCTCCACGAACCTCCTATAATACCCGACTAGTCCAAGAAAACTTCGGACCTCCGCCACGGTCCTCAAAACCGGCCAATCTCTAATGGCTTCCACTTTTGTTGGATCCACTGCCACCCCATCCCCACTAATCACATGGCCCAAAAATGCCACCTTCTCTAACCAGAACTCGCACTTGGAGAATTTTGCATACAACTGATTCTCCCTCAACACTTGCAAGACCACTCTCAAGTGGGTCTCATGCTCCACTTCCGATTTGGAATACACCAAGATGTCATCAATGAAGACAACCACAAAAGAATCCAAGTATTCACGAAATACCCGATTCATAAGATCCATGAACACATATGGTGCGTTCGTCAGCCCGAACGACATCACCGTAAACTCAAAGTGTCCATACCTTGTACCAAAGGCAGTCTTGGGTATGTCCTCATCCCGAATTCGCAGCTGATAATAGCTTGACTTCAAGTCCAATTTTGAATACACCACTGACCCTACCAACTGGTCGAACAAGTCGTCTATCCGAGGAATTGGATACTTATTCTTGACGGTCAGTTTATTCAGCTCTCGGTAGTTTATGCACAGTCGCATGCTACCGTCTTTCTTCTTTACAAACAACACCGGCGCACTCCACGGCGAAGAACTGGGTCTGATATACCCTTGCTCCAACAGTTCCTGCAACTGCACCTTGAGTTCTGCCAACTCCTTTGGTGCCATCCCAAACGGAGGACGTGACACCGGCCTAGCCTCCGGCACTAACTCGATCGAGAAATCGATCTCCCTCCGAGGAGGTGCTCCAGGAAGTTCATCCGGAAACACATCCTTGACCTCTGCCACAACGGACACTTCCTCAATAGTCAGCTGGGAGAGATGAACCTCCAATAACGTTACAAGCGCTACACCACCCTGGTTAACCACCCGCATCAACTGCATGACCGAAATCAGGGAACAGGCCACTCCACAAAGGCCCTCAAATTTGACCTCCGCCTGCCCTTTGCTCTTTAGGGTCACTACCTTAGATAGGCAATCAATACTGGCGCGTTGCTCTGCAAGCCAGTCCATGCCCAAAATGACTTCGAACTCAACCAATGGTAAAATCACTGCTACCAAAATGAAGTCAACTCCGTCTAGCTCCCAACAGATGCGCCCTTTGGCCCCAGTGGTCATGGATGACCCATTGGGCATGCGCACTTTCAACTCCGCGTCCGCCGAGAAAGACTCAACTCCTATTCTCCGGATGAAGCTCTCCGCAAGAAAGGAGTGCGATGCTCCCGTATCGAACAATACCCTAGCAGGGTATCCAGAAACTAACACGAAGCCTACAACATAAACATCACACAAAAGTCTAAAAGTATGAAGCACAAAATTTAAACTTAAATTTTCTTCATACCTGTCACCACATCGATCTGGCGGATCGCTTCTTGCTGTCCAAGGTTGTAAGCCCTTGGTTGTACCGGTTGGAACTGAGAAGCGCTCGACTCCGCCATCTTCCCTTTCTCTGCAGCACTGGGGCCGGAGCGCACAGTCTGCTCCTGCCTTGTCTCTTGCCCCGCACCTCCTTGGGGACAAACACGAGCTATGTGCCCCACCTTACCGCAGTTGTAACACGTGGGCGGTCCCCTAGAGTGAGAACCTCCAGGCGTCCAATTGCTCTTCTCACCGGATCTGGAAGTGTGAGGATTCTTCCTCCACCTACTCCCTTCAGACTTTCCATGAGATTGGGAAGGCTTCCCTTCCCCTTGCTTGGGAGTAAAACCCTTACGGCGTTGAGTTCGCTCCAAATCACTTTCCAAAATCCTGGCAGCCTCAACTAGTTCATTGAATCCCGCTCTTTTCATGGAGATGAGGGGTTGTCTCAGGTTCTCCCTCAGCCCCTAGTAGAAGAGGTTATCCCTTTCTACATCATCTGCCCGTCGTTCCCGCGTAACGACCCAAACGGGTGAACTCCTGCACATACTCATCCACTGTCTTGTCTCGCTGCATTAAATGCAGAAACTGCCTCTAAAGGGCCAATCGTGTAGAAACTGGAATATACCTCTTTAGAAACGCATCCCCAAACTCCTCCATTGACGGGGTGCGTCCCGGGAACTGGCGGTCGCTATGGCTCACCCACCACAACTTGGCGTCTCCTTCCAACATGAATGCCGCATATTCAGATTTCTTTTCTTCTGGCGTCTCTACCGCCCTCATAAGCTCTTGAATGCGAACCCATCAATCCTCTGCATCCGTTGGCGTACCAACTCCCTTGAATGACGGGGGATGGAAGCTCAAGAAATACTTCAAGTGCCGGTCTCCATGTCCGACAACTACCCTCTCCGCCAAAGGCTCCACTCGCCTGGCTTCTCCTCCTGGCACGGCCGTCGCCGTATCTGGTGTAGCAGGGGTTGCTACTTGGGCTGCTGCTGCAGCTTGGGCTGCTACCATCGCTTCCGCAAGCATGCGGCAGAAGTCGGCCGGGTTAACACCCGTGCCCAAAAGACCTGGAGCAGTAGCACTGCTCGCTGAAAGCTCTTCTCTAGCTCTCGACGTACCCGCCTCGTTGCTTGCACTCTTCAAGAAAACAAGAAACAAGGAATCAGTCTCAACTCTCAAGACTTAAACATAAGGACACTCATGGTCCCGCGTTACTCTTATGTGGATAACTTCTCTACGCACTGACCTTGAATCTAACATCCCTCTGATACCAAATTGTAACACTTCCCCTATAATGAACGTATAATATGGGTCCGGCCGGGGCCCCACAACATACGAACGTCACAGCTTTAGTATTAAAAGTTGATATAGCTACCCACGCTCAAAACACTTTGCACAACACAGCGGAAACACAAGCAAGACAAGAAGTTATCCACCACTAGAAGAGTAAAACAAATGGCCTTATGGCCTTACAACAAGTGTCCAAAATCAAATAATACAACAGTCATGAATGTGCTTAGCACTCTTAGTATACCTCGACATGCAAGCCGGACAACATGAGTCTCAAACATACAACATCATATAAGTAGAGCTACAAAAAGAAAAGCACTTCATGAGGCTTGGGCCTTTCTGGCCGGCGAGCTAACTCCTGCATGCGATCCTTGCCCTGTAAAATTTATTAGTAACGTGGGTCAGCAAAGGCTGACCTCAAACTGTGTAACAACACATCTCCTCCCGGCCGCCCCTAACGGACCCCGGGGTACCCCTCCAACCTGCAAGTTAGCACTTCATATGCAAAAATCATAAGCAAGAAAAGCAACTACTAAAACAGGCTTGGATCTCACACGCATCATACATGTTCTCTACGGGTTGAGAATATAACAAAAAGGGCCTACTTATGCAATCATGTATGCAATAACCCGGGATTCACCCAAGGCACCCTAACTCGTATGCATCTAGCACATCATCACATCATATGGGTACTCATCGATTCCCCATCGGAATAAAGCCGCAAACAAAGGGGGTGACACCATCCCCCCCAACGGCTCACAGGCCGCCTCATGGAACTCTTGTCAAGGCCCCACCCGCTCAAGGTCTTAGACCCGGGCTTGCCTACAAGCTCTGACGTCTCATGTCAGGGTTCCAACAACCACACAAAACTGACCGATTCTAAGAAGCCTTGCCGGACCCCACCCGCTCATGGCCTCATTGCCCGGGCTTGCCCCCATGCTTGGCATTCTCGTTAGTCTCACAGAAGGGGAGTAGTCTCGCCGGGACACTCTCCGCACATGACGTGAACGTCACGGGATAGCCAGCCGACCACGGAGACATAGCCATGCCTTGGCGCATCACAAATCAAGACAATTCCACCCTACTCCCTCATTTGTACTGAAGCGTTCCCGCTCACCAAGGAAACCATCTCCAACTCATGCAGAGCTAACCTTGTCCACCAAGGAAAACATCTACCGCCACGAGGAGCTAACCTTGCCCGGTTCCGACTACACGTACTCACTCGAGAAAAAGGGGGAAAAACATCACCACATCACAAATGACGTCTTGCTGCAACGAAATCTCTACGAATCCTTAACGTTCGTATGCAACATCACCGAGTCGGACTAACGGTCGCGACTACGGCTTCACCCACCATGCCTAATCCACTAACGGAGCGGATCTCTAATGCAAAATATGCCGGGGACGGACTCAATCAACCCGGAGGTTCCACTTGAACCTTGGCGACCCAAAACCCCTCTCATTTGAGAGTTTGGTGCCCAAGAACTAGAAAAGAAAAATGATGCTAAATACATGCATCCTAAGACCGCGAGGAGAAGTGTCGTTACCTTCCGACTCCTCTTCCTTGCCATGGCAAAATATCCGGATGAAAACCTTCGCAAAGATCTAGCCTCCACGGATCTGAACTCGGCTCACGATTTGGAGCACCGAAGTTTCTCCTACAGCCCAAACCCTCCTTCACCTTCTTCCTTGTTCTCCCTTCTCTCTAGAAATTAGTAAGAGAAAAGCTTGAAGAAGAATGAGGGTTTCCAACCCTATTCTCGGACTTAACTCCCCAAGAACAATTCTAAACCGTCAGATCCTAAAATCAGGAAAAGAATGACCACGATCCGCCTGAAAAATAAAACACCTGGGCCGAACACGGCCTGACACACGCCCGTGTCCAGGGCCGTGTGCCGCATTCGCCGTCTCAAATCGACGCGCCTGGAACAGCACACGGGCATCTGACACGCCCGTGTTCGATCCGACACGCCCGTGTCCCCAATGACACGGCCGTGTGGTCGGCCGTGTGCCTCCATTGACACGGCCCCGAAAACATTCTGAGAGGTGACACGGCCTGGGACACGCCCGTGTCCCAAACCGTGTGCCAAGTCTCGACACTCGTCGACAGCCTTTGTGTCGACACCGCGGAAAAACGTCGAGCGAAGATCGTCGACCAAGCGGGACACGCCCTGTGACACGCCCGTGTCACAGGCCGTGTGCCCCAGTCTCGACACTCGACACTCGACACTCGTCGAGTGAACATCGTCGACTGAAGATCGTCGACAGACCCACACGGCCTTGGACACGCCCGTGTCCTAGGCCGTGTGCCTTGTCTCGACACAAAGTCGAGCGAAAATGTCGACACCCCGGGCCGAGTGTCGACACGGGCTCGACACGCCATGCGACACGACCGTGTCGCAGGTCGTGTGCCCTCACTCGACACTTCGTCGAGCGCAAAGTGTCGACCACGGCCAAGACGTCGACACGGCTTGACACGGCCGGGGACACGCCCGTGTCCTGGGCCGTGTGCCCCTGCCAGAAACCAAAAAGAAAGTCCAGAAACGTAAAACGACCCCTCTCTCCAAAACTGGGGTGTTACACATGCACCGGGCGGTTCGGGAGGCTCGGGCAGGTTGCCCTGCGATGGTGGTGGCGGTGGCCGGCGGTGGACGGCGGTGCGTGTGGCGCGCGCGTCTGCGCTGCACATGCGTTGTGTGTGTGTTGCGTGTTCGGGTTGGTCGAATTTCTTCTGGTCTGACTCCGGAATCTTCAGGGGGAACCCATCAATTTTCAAAATAGATAAACGAACAAAGAAATTTGGCTGTACATAAATAAGATAGGAAACATTTTTTACACAGACAATGAACAAAGCATTTCATATACATAGATGATGTAGAAAACTTTTTATTATTATTATCATTCAATTCATACAAAATAATTTCCTTGATACATAGCACTACCATCTGTACGTCTTTAAAATAAAAATCATTTCTCTTAAAAAAATCAAACAGTGTATGGTTTCATAAATCAAACTAGCGACATCACCTAATAACATAACATCAAGTATATGATATCTGAGAATAAAAATCTTCTAAATAAAGATCAGAGAATCCACCTCATTCCACATTCAACAGAAAACAAATTGTTACGGGTCTGCTACCATAATAGTGGTAACTCGCCGGAATAGTGATCGGAGGCGAAGAAGATGACGGTGGTGGAGGATACCGTGGAGCCGGAACCGCGGTTGCCTAGGCAGGGTTGCTTGTTGGAGGAGAGAGCCACCAAGATCTCACAACAAGGGACAGAAACTAGATTTCATTTCATAGCTATCCAAACATACAATACCCATGCCTTTATATAGGCTACAACTTATAAGAAAACAAAACACTAATGATGACACATAATATTAGACCCGAGGCTCAAAGCTCCTAAATAATAAATAATAATCCGCAGCACGACACCATCATAACTCATAACTCATAACACATAACTCATAACACATCTCATAACATACTCATAACACATAACTCATAACATCTCACTCTTACTCCAAAAAAAGCTTGACCTCAAGCTTTATCTGATATCCTCGTCGTTAGAATCCTCAACGTGTAGGTAGAAAAACTGGTTTCTCTCCGCATATCCCTTCTGGGAGACGAGCACACCACTCTTTTTACTCTCCACTTCCAAACCAAGGAAATGATGAACCTTGCCAAGATCCTTCATCTCGAATCAAATAGATTGTTCAGCCCTAAGCTTTGCTACCTATTTATCAGAGTTCTCTATCACGATCATGTCGTCAACATATAGCAGTACCAAGACTCGAAGCTACCCCCTCTTCTTGACAAACATGCTCGAGTCTGATTCAGATGCAAAATACCCATAAAACTGTAGATACTCTGCAATCTTCCCTAACCAGGCCCGAGATGGCTGCTTCAAATCATAGAGGGCCTTCTTTAGTTTACAGATATGTCTTGGATGAGTCTTTGACACATACCCTGGTGGTTGCATCTTGAATATATCCTTGTCAATCTCATCATAAAGAAAGACATCTTCACATTGAGTTGTCAAATCATCCATACCTTGCATGCCGCCAAGTCAATCACCGTCCTTACCGGCATCATTTTGGCCACATAACTTAATGTCTATTAATTGTGATATCCATACTACTGTGAGAATCCTCAAGCAATAAGGCGAGCCTTGTATCACTTGATACTATCATCTACTTTCATCTTCAACATGTAGACCCATTTGCAAGTAATAGGAGTTATGCCTTCTACCTTGGGCACAAGATCCTAAGTTTAGTTCTTATTAAGTGAGATCATCTCTTTATTCACTGCATCTTCCCACTCATTTACTCTACGGGCGTTCTCATAGCAAGACGAATCCCACTCATCTAGAGGTCTAACAAAGAAACATGAGACCAAGCTCACCATGTGACCATCTCTCTACCATGTCGGGGGTATGATGGTCCTCTTTGATCTTCGCATGGCTTGACCATACTCCACCACTTTAGCTACCTATTTTGCATCACTTCTTCTATTGGGCACAATAGTAGCATCGCTCCCCCTGCTTCTAGAAACAGAAACATCTACACCTAAGCTTGATGCGACCGGAGCTCCTAGAGACACAGGCAGCTCCATCAACAGCTTCCTATCTTCTTCTTTCTTCACATGCTCTCTTGTAGTTCCATAAAAGAACTACCCTGGTATGACATCAACTCATCAAATACCACATCTCTTGAGATAACAAATTTCCTTATCTCAGGATCCATCCACTTCCAACTCTTTTTCCGCTCATCATAGCTAATGAAGACAAGTTTTCTTGCATTAGCATCTAACTTTGTCCTGAGAGGATCTGTAACGTGCACAAAGTAGGTAGAACCAAATACTCGAAGGTGAGTCATGATGGGCTTTTCCTTGAACATTAGTTAATGTGGAGACTTCATGCTGACGGGACTCAAGGGCATCATGTTGATGATGTATGCCGCATAGGTCATTCCCTCTGTCTAAAATACCTGGTGAGTGCCTTTGGAAAAAAGCCAGCTATTGTTGGTCTATTTTATATGGTTGATCTTCATTTCTACAACTTCATTCTGTTGAGGAGTGTATGCACAAGAGAGCTATCTCTTGATCTCATGCTTTCTGCGAAAATTGAAGAACTCAGAAGAAGTAAACTCTCCCTCATTGTCTATCATCAACCTCTTTATCCGCAGATTAAGCCTGCCTTCAACGAGCTCCTTGAACTCCAAGAACTTTTTGAAGAATTCTGACTTCTCTTTCACTAAGTACACTCGAGTATACTTAGTGAAGTTATCAACAAGGACAAACATGTATTTCTTACCTGAACAAGAAGGAGTGAAACACGGTCCAATCAAGTCGCTATGAATGCACTCCAAAGGTGTCATGCACCTGGACAACGACTTGTCAAATAGAAGATGATGTGCCTTTTCATATTGATATCTCGCATATACATGACTGTCGCCTAGGGAGGAAAGACTAGGCAAGCTATTCACCAGGCTCTTCATTTCTTTAACCTTCAGCTTATCCATCCCTACATGCACAAACATGTTTTTACCCTTCTCCCAATGTGGGTAACATCAACCTTAACCGCTTACAAGTTCTTCAAGAAATTCACTTATGTTGGACTGAACAGAACGTGATAGCCAACATCAACCGCATTGGTCACCGAAAACAAGTTTTTCTTCATCCCAGGCAGGTGATATACACTCCTCAAAGTGAGTGGACTCCTATCACTACCTAAAGTAACTATTCATGCCTTCTCAACTGGATGAATAATGTCGTCAACTGTAATAATAACATCATTACATGTGTGCACCTACAAAGTGGAAAACTTTGACTCGTCACCGGTGAGATGATGACCACATCCGGAGTCAACAATTCAATCCTCCTAGAAGTTGATGGAGGCCAAGACACCAACAGACGCCGTCGTCATGTCTGTCATGAAGTAGTTCCCCCACTCACCTTCCCTATTAGATTTATAACCTTTCTCTGCATCGTGTCTTGGCTGCAGGTTCACCTTGCAGTTCTTCTTAAATTTACTAGTCTTATTGCATCAGAAGCATCTGAGCCCTCCCTTCTTACCTTCATCATGCTTAGGAGGCTTGCTCCTCTCATGCTGTGATGAGGTAAAAGCATCATCTCCTCCATGAGACTTCTACTTGTCCCACCTCTTCTTCTTCACAGAGTACATAACTTTATTATCTCCTTCTGAGATAGAGACTTCAGCCATCTGTTTTGCTAAGCTCTCTTGAGAGGCAAACAAATTCTCCAACTCCAGCAGAGACGGTTGAGTAGCCCACCCCTGTACTGAAGTGATGAAAGCAAGATTCTCCTTCTGCAAGACGCGGATGATGTACCTCTTTAACTTAGCCTCGGAGATAGGCTCATCTGGGTTGAGTGTTGATATGTTCACACATAAGTTCTTCATCTTTAAGAAGAAAGAAGAGATATATATATCTCCTTAAGTTGCCCTTGCCAACTCATTTTCAAAAAACTATACCCTAGCTACATTCTTCTTATTGAACACACCATCCAAGGCTGTCCAAATCTTTGTAGCTAACCTACACCCAATGATGTGGTCGAATAACTCCGATGAATAGCCCTCTTGAGGGTAACTCTGTCATAGCATTGGTTCTCCTCCAAGCTCTCACCTCCTGAGCATTAAATCCACCAGTAATCACTTCTTGTCTATTATCTCCATCAATGGCCTCCCATAGGTCCTTGCCAAGTAAATAGCTCTCAATGCAAGACTTTCACTTCTTGTTGTTAACCTGAGTTAACAGCTCAATACCAAGATCTCTTACATATCCATCTTCCATTACTAGAGACCTGGTTCACTTCACTTACAAAGGTACTTAGCAAGGTTCAGATAGCTGATGATTATTAAAACCTATATCCCTCTGATACCATGTAAAATTTTATGAATGAGGATGTCGCAGGACCACTCTCAACCAAACAAGTAGACCACTAGTAGATATAAAAAAGCAATAACAACACTTGTATTATTTTAAGCTTTACAAGGCGAGATATACATTGCGAGACATGATTTTGCAATGCACCAGATGGAGATAAAAAAAATAAACAAAGTACAAAAAACTGGTAGCCTGAAGATTGAGACCGCCTGGCCGCCTGACCGCACCTCTAACCGCGAGGTCGGACGAACTGACTTATTGGAAACTGCTGGATAACCACCTGTCCGGATTTCTGGTCGCCTGACCGCTAAAGTCTCCTAACTGCAGAATCCTCACGAACTGACACTGCTCTACTGAACTTGAAAATAGTCAACCCGCAAGGAACAGACGAACTAACTTATTGAACGGCTTACGAACTGCTAAGGAATAAGACACTGAAGTAGTCGCTCAACCCACGACCTAGCCGCTTAATCGCTAACTGTTGCCCGCTTTCCACACTAAGAATTCACTAACAGACCACCAAAACTATTCACCTAGTCGTCTAGTGCTAGCCGCACAGCCTGTAAACATAGATACACAAGTTACTTCTCCTTGTTGTGCAGTTCAAGAAAATTTAATCGCAAGCTTAACCCAAGTTATAGTTCTCACACTTCCAGTTAAGAATAACCGGGCTGGGGCCCCTATTTATATGCGGGCATGGGAATGCTGTTACCGCCATAGGAGAAAGGGAAACCACCGACAGAAGGAGCGGTTAGAAAGCTCTAACCACATAGCAATGCGGTCTGCCGGAACCAGACCAAGCGGGCAGTTACCAGCACCGGTTTACATTGCTGTGCGGACTGCCAAACCAGTCTGCGCAAACTCAATTAATTAACAGACTGTTGCTGACTCCGCAGTCTGTGAGGTCTCCGAGGTCTGAACGGTTTGAACATCCAAACCGCCGACTTCACTTTAACATTTTCAACATAATTCTCATTATTTCTATGGGAATAGGAAATAATGTGGAGTGGGCGATTCTGAGAACACAATTTAATCAATTCTTATATTAAGTTGAGAAAAGTCGATGCATGTTTATGTCATCTCATACCTAATGCGTTGCAGTAATGCCCTTGATTGTTGAGTGGTGTCCCGGCCTCAACCAAAAAGTTGTTTTCTCTGAGAGCATAAAGAAATACTACTGTGTCATGGGATATTAACCGTCAATAAGGGAGTGTTATCACAAAAATGCGTTGTTGCATGTCCTTGATATTTTGCATCATGCCCCTTGACCAGATCTCTCTTCATGAGTAGAAATGACAACATGAGCAATCTTCCTCTATGTGCTTAATTTGTACTAAATTGAAGGTGTCATGCATTTGACATTTTGTAGAGGGGAATTTCAGTGAAGGACATGTATGAAATATGCAATGAAGTGAAGCTCTCAAATTGCTTCTTTCAATCTATCGTGGGTCACTCGACGCTCCTGCGGATTAGTCTTAGCTTGAGAGTAGATCGAACGCGCAAATAGTCAAAGTAGTGACCAACCGTAGGTAAAGAAACTTTTTATATGAAAAACTTAATAAAGTGAGAAAAAGAACATGGGTCCGGATCGGTGCGGACTAAGTTTCACTAGTTCTCTGAGTATTACAAGCGATACAATGCTCAAAGGTGACATGTCACCGCTCGTTACAAGTAGTAGAATGCTCGAGGGTGATATTGGGAAAGTGAGCACACAATCCCGACCAGAGCACCTGTTCTAAAATTTGAGCGAGCAGCCTGTGCGACCGCGTTGAGCGGTATGCAAAAGAAAACAACAATACAATGCAAAACAAATAAAGCACACAGAAAATTTTTAACGTGGAAAACCCAAACGGGTGAAAAATCACGGGACGATCGGAGTCCAACCCGGAAAGCCTCCACTAAAAGTGTGTGAAAAATCACACGCATGGATTACAGGCTTTCCCTCCACCGATCCACAAAGGATCTCCACTCCTCCAACACAAGCACGATCCACAAAGGATCTACAACACTACAACCAAACTCATCCAACAAACCACACAGACACAATATCTGAAAGAGAAATACAACAAAGGTAGAGAAGTCGTTACCCGGACGGATTGAACAATCCGTCCCAACGTCAAAGATGACGTTCCACCAAAGCCACGAACAAGGCGGCTATGCACAACCCTTCCAAACTGAGATCACGAACGGCGGACCTCCTCCTCTCAAGGGAAGGGGCGGCAGATCTCCTTCGGCTCCAGCAAATCAGAAACGGGCGGCCGGTCTTGCGGTTCCAGCAGACCGGGATGCTCAAACTCCCGGACTAGCAGCCCTTTACTTTGATTCCACCGGCAATCACCCCGACAAACGATCCTCAGATGGATCTCCTTCAGTGCAACACGGAGACGTCGCTCCTCCTTCGTGCCCGCACAGAAGTTGCACAGGAAACACCGCTCCTGCTTCGCACCTGCGCACAAACTGCCGGAGACGCCTCTCCTTCTCTTACTGGCTTGCAGTAGGTGATGCACCAGCAAACAAATGAACGGAGACGGGGCTCCCTTGCGGTGAAGAACGACGAGCCCTAGCTTCTCGCGATTTCTTCTTGGACGGCCACTCTTTTTACTGCCCCACTTCCTCTTTCTGATTTTTTAGGGTTGTTATATTTTCTTGTGGTGGGTTTATTATATATATATATATATATATATATATATATATATATATATATATATATATATATATATATATATATATATATATATATATGGAGAAAACACAAGAATAGAATCACGAGCCGTAACTAGCGCGTCCGGTGGTTTTTACTGACTCAGATGGGAACCACACCCAATAAGTGATAGATCACCACTCGTTATAATAAGATTTCAAAAATTGCCGAAGTTGCTAAGGGCAGAGCTCAGAGAAGCTTGCTGTGAAGCGTTTGAGAAATCTAACACAACAACTGTAGTTCTAGACTCAGGGCTTGAATTCGTTTGAATGACAAATGTAGTGACATGAGTTCTCTGCTCGGATCCAAACACCAAGTGCGATCTTCGATCCGCCTTCTGAGTTTGGCGTTGAAAGCTAAGTGACATCTTCCAGTAACCTTTGGAGCTTGGCGTTGAAATCTTCAACTCGTCTTCTAAGATTGATGTTGGAAGTCGAGTGAGATCTTTAAATTACCTTCAAAGGAACGAATGAAATCTTCAAGTATGAAGGAGATCTTTGATGCGCTTGATGGAGATCTTCGTGGGTCTTTAGGGAGATCTTCAAGTCCCGAAGTAGATCTTCGAGGAACTGAAAGAAATCTTCAAGCATCGAAGGAGAATTCTGAGGAATCTTCTAACGAGGCCTCTCTAATGTATAATACAACTTGTCTTCAAATGAGGGTTCATGACCCTTTTTATAGCATCTTAGAGGGGTGTTTTGGTAATTGTACCACTAAGGGGTTCAGATATATCTGCACCCCCAGGAAAAAAAGTTTTTACTATTTGCACCACCATGATGTAGGATTTTATTGTGCGCACCCACGTGATGAGGGGATTTTACCATACACACCTCATATTGATCAAAGATTTAACTATGCACACCATCAGTCATATGGCGTCATATGTAAAGCGATTTTTCTTGAGCAATTTTATGTGCAAACAGGTTTTGGTTACGTGCAAATTATTCTTCCAAAAAAATTACCAGGACAGCTAGGTGCAGACCGGCTTTTACGGGTTCACAATTATTTATGATTATTTAGTTTGATTTGCACTTAATCTATTGTGCACGTAACCGAACTTTATTTGCACATAACAACCTTTTTCTTCGAATGGACAATTTTTTTTGGCTCTTATCCCTATGTAATTATAAGCGGGCATCGGAGCGAAATATTTCTATAGACACGGTGGCCGCCGGTGGGAGCGGAAGTTAAAATGACAGGGGGGTCGCCGACGGCCGACCGGCGCAGAATCTTTCACTTAATCCAAGACAAAAAAAAGTGTCTTAGTTTAAGCCAAAAAGATGCTCTACCATATCGCCTCGTCCCTCTCGTCGTCCGCGCGGTCGGCAGCTTTTATCGGCGGTGTTTTTGTATTGATTTTTAGTGGTAGTCTCGGCCTCACGGGATTGGTCGATTAATAGAGTATTCATGCATAGTTGAGTTTGGCCATATTTACAATTAACCCCTCCCTTGTGGAGTCCACGTGGAGGCAGCTCCACGTGGACGCAAACTGATGCCACGTGACTGTCGACGGCGCTGGCCAGACAAGGCCGGCCCGTCTCCATAATGACGGCCATGGGTGGAGAGCTCGGCCACCGGTTGGCCAATACCTGAAAGCCGGTAAACTGGACCGCAAGGGCAAAATAGGAATTGTGTAAGAGAAGGGGGCAAACTATTCATTCACGTGCAATAATAAAAAGGTGTTTGCTATTAACACCGCAGTTCTTGCTAGTCGCACCGTATTTTTTCCTAATTTTTTGCTTTTTAGGAAAAGTGTTCAACATGAAAGTTATAGATCTACATGATCAGACTTCGCGGCTTTTAAAAATACGCCTTGTACATGCATTTTTAGAAAACATGTTCACCACGAAAGTTGTATATCTCGTCGAGATCTAGAACTTTTGTCGGGAACGTTTTTCCTAAAAATGCATATATAAGACGTATTTCTAAAAGACATGAAAAATTTAAACAAAGTACGGTGCGTCTAACCAAAATTACGATGATAATAACAATCACCTAATAAAATGATCAAGCGCCTAAATTTTCTCGCACAATATCATCTTCGAAAAAACAAACGATGGTATCCAGTTGCCGGCGACCATTTTAATCGCTCTTTTTGACCGTGGGAGATGGAAAATGATCGCGCATAATAATCACGCTTACATGAAAATTTCACTTTTAGAATGTGAAGGCTTCCGCTTGTAGTCACCCACATGGGTGTCGCCGGGTTTGCTTCCTTGTAATTGGCAAGATATTGACTTTCACTGTTCTCTATCGCACGCGCGAGTTTGCCACAACGGCGGCGTGAATGCGTTGGTTAAGAACTGTTACTTGTTTGACACAACATAAATCGCATAAATGTCATAAGACACGACAATGACTGTCGGTAATTATAAATTGTTGTTCGTGAACGTCCGACCTCTCCAAAGTGACTTCATCTACTTTCATGTTCAAAACTACTTTTTTTGTCTTGGTGACGGTCATAACTGTTGCGAGCTAACTCGATGTCCCGGTCGGGCCGGATTCAATTGAACCATCTTAGCTTGCGGAGCGATCGAGCGGGCAGACAGTCAGAGAAAATGAAAGGTTGACTCAAGATGTGATGACGTGGAAAAACCCCTCAACTGAGTAAAAAACCACGTGACCGAATCTTTGCCGACCAAAGTCCACTAGCTGCTTGTGATTATAATGCGTTTGGAGAATCGGGGCGGCAGGCCGCTCCCGTTACAGCTTGGGGCGAGAGAGAAAGACTTTGGCCCCCCAGCGGGCAACAGGCTGCGCCGTGGGAACGACTTGGACACTGGAATTCGAGAGGTGGCTTTGGTGTTCTGAAGCTTGGAGCGCAGCTTCGGCTCTTGTTCGATTGTCGTGGTCCTCCTCCTCCTACTTTTGCCCGCTCCGAGACTTGGGAGTTTCCCTGCTGGTGGCACACTGGTGGCTCGAGGTGGCTGGAGAATGATCCGAGGGAGGAGTCTGGCAGAGCTATCACCTGAGAAAAAAGATGACCGGACGCCAAAAGGTGAATTATAAGGAGACCCTGGGGCTCCTTTTATAGCCTCCTGGAGAGACTCATGTCGAGCCCCACCACTAATGTAGTGGGTTAGTGGGTGGTTACCCACTGGAGCGGACGGCAGGGAGAGCCCACCACGATCGGTCGGTGGGCAATTCGTCGACGGCGGTGGGGCACCCGTGCGTAGGCGGCGGTCGGCCAGGCAGCGGCCTGTACCACGGCCTGGCCGGCGGCCACAGTCAGGCCTGCGGTGGCCTGTCGCGCAGCAGCCTGGGCGTAGGCCGCCTGGCCGGTGGCCGCGGCCTGGCCGGTGGCCGCGGCCTGGCCGGCGACGGCCTGGCCGGTGGCGGCCTGGCTTGAGGCGGACTGGCCGGCGGTTTCCCCCCAAAGGGGGCAATTCTCCTTAGTGGGGAGATGGAGTGGGTCCCACCCCCATGTTTCCCTCATTATGTGGAGTTCATGGGAGGTGGGGTTGACTAGTCAACCCCATGTTCTCCCATTTTGGGAGGAGATCATGGAGGAATTATCCCTATAAATGGTGGTGCAACCTAACAATTTCCCCCCAAATTCTTATTGTTGGAGAGCGAAGCGAGCGAGAGAAGAAGGATATTTCTACTGTCATCCTCTTTTCCGCAGTCATGACAACCTGCGGTCAGAAGGTGAAGGCGGCGAAGGGCAGTGTTTCGAAGGTACCCAGAGTAAACTCGACGAAGGAGAGTCGGCCGGCGAAGGAGCCAAACGCGGCCGCCCGCTCCTCGGGCCGCGCATGCGCCAGGCTGCAGCAGCTTGCGCACGCGCAGGCCGCGTGCATGCACCCAGGCTACGCGCGCACGCCTAGTCCACACGCGTGGCAGGCCGCGTGCGCGTGCGGCAGGCCGAGCGCGCCAGGTCGCGCTCGCGCGGCAGGCCGAGCGCGCCAGGTCGCGCTCGCGCGGCAGGCCGAGCGCGCCAGGTCGCGCTCGCGCGGCAGGCCGAGCGCGCCCAGGTCGCGCGTGCGCGGCAAGCTAAGCGCGCACGGGCCCAAAGTCGCGGGCGCTCGACATGCCGCGCGCACCCAGGCCATGCTCGCACCAGGCCGCGTGCGAGGGGGGGGGGGTGACTGCGGTCTTCATCTTTGATCGTGCGCGCTCTTGTACGCGGGTGCATACTCATTTTGCGCGCGGCTTAGGCTGCATGTGCTTGGATGCGCGACTCCAAGCCTTCACCTTTTAGGAAAACCTGACCCTTTTATCCTTGTGTTGTGCAGGTCTCGAAGCGCTCTTCCTTTCTGATGCGCATGTGCTTCTCTTTAACCGACGACGGTGTGGAAATTTGGAGGAAGAGATACGGGCTTCCTGCTGATTTGGAGGTGAGGATCTCACGCTACGAGAAGCAAGTCCAGAATCCTCCTCGTGGCTGGTTGACGATTTGCTAAGTTTCCCTGAGGTCCGGCTTTCGCTTCCCACCATGTGAGGAGGTGATCGAGACCTTGAAGTTCTGTGGGGTGCCAATTTCCCAGTTTATCCCAGTTGGAATTTCCTGAATTATGGCCTTAGTTGCCTTCTTTCGCGAGCATGAAGGACGGTTTTCCTTGGACCAATTTTGAGATTGGTGCGATGTTCACTCCGATGGTGGCGAGCGGGTGGAGGTCTGCGACAACAAAAGTTGGTTGGAGTTTGAGGCTCGAAAAGATCATCGACATGGGAACACTCTGTTTGGGTATGTTAGGAATTTGTGGGGCCTTCCCAAGGCATGGGACACACTGCCTGACCGCTGTCGCCGCGTGAGGGGGAAGGAACGAGAATTTTCTCCGGTGCTTGGGGTTTTAGAGCCTCGTGAACTATCAAACCGTCTCTTTAATATTTTTGTCTATGTGGAGGAGAAGTGCTTGCTGCGGTGTGATATCTCTTCGGATGCAACCCAGATTGTTGGGACTTCTCAGGGAGGGGGCCGAAAGAGGAAAGCTGGGGCGGCCCCTCTTTGCGACCTTGATATGGCGGCGGCGGCGGCTCCTTCTGATGCCTGTCCTGAGTCGACTCTCAAGGTGCAGATACTTGCGTCCCCAGTTCCTCAGGCGTCTTCGGAGGAAGCGGCCTGCGGATGTCCTCTTCCTTGAGGTCAATGAGTGATGCGGTAAGTGCCCTGACTTGTTGTGAAGATTCTTTTCTTCATTTTTTCCCTTTATTATTTGGTGTTAATCTCGACCTTTTCCTTGTGCAGATAGAGACCCAGGCCCAGATTGCAGTAACCTGGAATGACCATTATGTGAGTTTGAAAGATGGGTATCTTGCTCTTCAAGAGAAGCTCCGGTTGACGTCGAGCTCGCTCGCCTCCTTGAAGGAGGAACATGATCGGGACATTGCGTGGTTCAGTCGGATCGGGCCGGTGCTGAAATCCGAGCTAGAGGATGCACATGTAGCCTTGGAGGTGGAGAAAACCCTAGTGGATAGGACCACCCAGATGCTGAAGCACTCAAAGGAGGAGACTCTGGGATTGGAGACCCAGTTTCATGCGGCACAGGAGGAAGCCACCGGACTTGAGACTCAGCTATGGGCAGCGAAGGCCCAAGTGGAGATGTTGTCTTCTGATAGCCACGTGTCGGAGTTGAAGGCTACGGGACTTGCAGAATACCTGGAATCATTGGACTGCATGCGAGACCGTAGTTTGATTGCGGAGGAGGTTCGTGGCGAGATTTGGTCCAAGGAGGTGGAGCCTTAGATGAACGATGTTCGTGAGCTAGCGCTCGGGTGCGGTGTCTCGAAGGCCCTCCACCTAGTTAGCAAGAGTTTGGGATGTGACATATCCGGCTTCAGCTTTGTAGATGTTTCCTAAGACGAGCATTCTAGCTCAGATGATGAGTAGTAGTCTTATTTACATTTAGTTGTCTCGTTAGTCGTATTGTATTTTGCTTTTTGTTCAGCATTTGTTGTTGTTGTCCGTAGGCGCTGATTGCTCCTTTTGCATTATTCTAGCTATTTTGTATGACATTATTTTTATGCCCTCTTAGCTGTTTTTGTTCACATGGCTCAGGTCCACGATTTTGCATGCACGGCTTTGGTCCGCTGCTTAGTTTGCATGGCTCAGGTCCGTGGCTTTGTCTCGAAAGGGGGCAGGCCCCTGCGAGGTTGCCCGAGTCAGGCTCGCGGCTTAGTTTGCATGGCTCATGTCCTTGGATTTGTTTGTGAAAGGGGCTGCTCGCGGCTTTGTTTGCACGAGGGCTGCTCGCGACTTTGTTTGCACGGCTCAGGTCCATGAGGCGACAGACCTCCTTTTGGTCTTCCGGCAGCTGCTGGCTCTCTAAGTAGTCTACCAACGGAGTAATCCATGATTCCTTAGATTCTTCGATCTCGACCACCTCCCATGACCCATGGATGCTGGGAAAGATAATTTCTTCAACACGACGTCTTCTTGACTGATAGCGAGAGGGAGATGTGACCAGCTTTGACAGGGCATCTGCTCGTCTGTTCTGCTCTCTAGGGATGTGGAGGATTTGGGCTTGCGGTATCCAAAGAAGGTGAGATTTCACAAGTTGGAGGTACTGGACAAGCTGCTCACTTTTTGCCTCAAAATCTCCTTCCACTTGGGAGACGATGAGCTGGGAGTCTGAGTAGATTGTTAACCTCTTGACGTGACAATCGATGGCGAGCCTGAGTCCTACGATTAAGGCTTCATATTCTACTATGTTATTAGTGGCAGGAAACTTCAACCGGAGTCCGTACTCTAAAGTGACAAGCTCTGGGCTTATGAGAAGCAGTCCGGCTTCAGCGCCTTCTATTCTGGAAGCTCCATCAACGTACATAGTCCACCCTTGTGCTGGATCTGTTGGTGCGACTCCTGGCTCCGTTGGCAAGGTATTTTCAACGATGAAGTCTGCTAAGACCTGAGATTTAATGACGGGCGCGGCAGGAAGTGGATGTCAAATTCACCTAGCTCGACCGCCCATTTAACCAGCCGGCGAGATGCATCAGGCTTTTGAAGAATAGCGCAGAAAGGTAGCTCGGTCAATACTTTGATGGTGTGGGCCTGGAAGTAGGGACAAAGTTTCCTAGCTGAGAAAATGAGTGTCAGAGCTGTCTTATCTGCGACCAAATACTGAGTTTCAGTGTCCGAGAGGAGTTTCAGTGTCCGAGAGGATCTTACTAAGGTAGTAGATGGGGCGTTGAATCCCTCCTTCATCTTTTACCAACACGGAGTTTAACGCGACCGGTGTGATAGCGAGGTACAGAAAAAGAGTCTCTCCTGGGGCCAGTTTTGATAGAAACGAAGGGGAGGCCAGGTATTGCTTCAGTGACTCAAAAGCTGATTGACATTCATCTGTCCACTAAAAACCCGTGGTTCTGGCTCCCTGGAGAATCTTGAAGAAGGAAAGGTATTTATCCCAGGTCCGTGCCAAGAACCCAGAGAGCGCTATGATTCTCCCATTCAATCGTTGCACTTCTTTAAGGGAACGAGGTGGTGACATGTCTTCCAGGGACTTAATCTTCTCGGGGTTTGCCTCTATCCCCTGCTGGGGCCCATGAAACCTAGGAATTTCCCTGACGTTACCCCGAAGGCACACTTAATGGGGTTAAGCCTCATGTCATACTATCGAAGGATCTTAAAACACTTCTCCAGATCTTCAAGTGACCTTCCCGATGGATGCTCTTAACCAACATATCGTCAACATATACCTCCATCGTCTTGCCAATAAGGTCTTTAAAAGCCTTGTTCATGAGCCGTTGATAGGTAGCTCCCGCGTTCTTGAGTCCAAAGGGCATTACTTTGTAACAGTAAACCCCTTTGTAAGTTCGGAATGCGGTATGCTTCTCGTCCGTAGGATTCATTCGAATATGGTTGTACCCAGAGTATGCATCCATGAAGCGGGGAGCACGAAAATGTATTGTGATATGAAAAAGTTGTTCTGGTGGTCAGGACTTAAGAAGGACGTAGCACTTTAAGTGGCGAAGTGTCAAACGTGCGCCTTGGTGAAGGAGGAGTGCTAAAAGCCTGGAAGTTTCTCGAAGTCCTTACCGATCCCAGAGTGGAAGTTCGATGATATTTCAATGGATTTTGTGCATGGGTTGCCAAGGTCGCAGAAGGGAAACGACGCCATCTGGGTGATCGTAGATAGATTGATGAAAGTGTCGCACTTCATTCCGAATAGGAAGGATGATTCGGTGGATAAACTAGTGTTAGAAACGAACAAAAACAAACCGGAAGTGGTTTAACAGAAACTTTATTATCTGAAAAAGGTATCTATTACAAAGGTATGACATCCCTTATATAGAATGGAGGAGAGATGAGAGAATACAAATAAGATATGTGGGACTAGAAATTTACAGGACTAAGCGGACTTATACAGAACAATTTGCACAAGCCGCGCGGTTAGACAGAAGGGCTAACCGCTCGGCTACAACCAGAGAGAGAGATCACCATGGGAGACCGCTAGACCGCCCGGTTTCCAAGTCTCCAGAGGCAAGCCGCTAGACCGCTCGGACTCCAGACAGCAACAACACGACAACCAAACCACTAAAGGGAAACCGCCAGACCGCGCGGTCTTCAACCCGCCAAGACAGACCGCCAGACCGCCCGATCACCAACTTCAACACTCCCCCTCAAGCTGGAGCATATATATCGATCATGCCCAGCTTGTCACAAATATGATGAAACGAGGCGGAGACTGGCTTGGTGAAGATGTCAGCCAGCTCTTTATCAGAAGTGACGAAGGGAGTACAAATTTGTTCCTTCAGAATCTCCTCACGAATGAAATGACAGTCGACCTCAATGTGCTTGGTTCTTTCATGGAAGACCGGATTTTTGGAGATGTATATGTCAGCCTTGTTATCACAGAACATAGGTAGAGGATGGTTGTACACCTCTCCTAAATCCAGCAGGAGAGCCCGTAGCCACTTTAACTCACAAGTGGTCGATGTCATACTACGATACTCTGCTTCAGCACTAGACCTGGAAACAACCGACTACTTCTTGCTCTTCCAGCTCAACAAATTTCCCCCAACAAAGGTGCAAAAACCAGAGGTT
Organism: Platanthera guangdongensis; assembly: GCA_039583875.1. NCBI lineage: Eukaryota > Viridiplantae > Streptophyta > Magnoliopsida > Asparagales > Orchidaceae > Platanthera > Platanthera guangdongensis. Next base: position 143,847,960 of record CM077165.1, read on the forward strand.
GACTTGCGATCCCCTTTATCATCAGCGTAACTCGCATCTGAGTATGCTTCAACCCTCAAATGACCATTCTTCTGAAAGAGTAATCCTTTCTCAGGCGCTGCTTTGACATATTCCAAGATCCTCAAGGCGGACTGTAGATGGCACTCCCTAGGTGCTTGGATGAACTGACTCACTTTGCCCACAACATAGGAAATGTCGGGCCTGGTCACGGTGAGATATATGAGCTTACCAACCAGACGCCGGTACCGCGTAATATCTGAAAGAGGAGGCGAATCATCTGTCCAAGTTTTGTCTTCTCCAGTTGCCATGGGGCATCGGGCAGGTTTAGCTCCACTCAATCCTGCCTCTTTTAAAAGATCAAGGACATACTTACGTTGGGAGAGGACTAAGAAGTTGGGCTTCCGAGAGATTTCGATCCCCAGAAAATACTTTGGAGAGCCCATATATTTCGTGACCAGATGTTGACGAAGATGCCGCTGTGTCAAGGCTACCACTTCCTGGTCATCGCCAATGAGAAGGATGTCATCGACGTACACAGCAAGAACCACCAGTCCTGAGGAGGTTTTGCGAATAAATAACGAGTGATCGGCAGAGCTTCGCACAAAACTGACGGCTGCCACGATGCCGCTGAACTTGTCGAACCAAGCTCGAGGGCTCTGCTTGAGGCCATAGATTGTCTTCTTCAGCCGGCATACTCGTGTCTCCCCCTGAGCAACATACCCAGGAGGTTGCTCCATGCGGACAGCCTCCTGAAGATCACCATAAAGGAAGACATTCTTGACATCCAGATGGGAAATCAGACAATCTCTATTGACCGCCACAGAGAGAAGGACCCGGATAGTGCTGAGACGAGACACGGGAGAGAAGGTGTCAAAGTAATCAACCCGATAGGTCTGAGTAAAGCCCTTAGCAACAAGGCGAGCCTTATAACGATCCACAGTGCCGTCTGGGCCAAATTTTACCACAAATACCTAGCGACAGCCAACGACATCAGTACCGAGGGGAGGAGGAACAAGAGTACAGGTACCCCGCTCAGTTAGGGTCGCCATTTCCTCATCCATGATCATCTTCCAATGAGGAATAACAAGGGCCTCCTGGTAGGAACGGGGTGTGGTAGTGGCAGAGATAGATAGTGCAAAGGCCCTGCGAGAAGAGGTGAGACGATCATATGAAACAACAGCAGCAAGGGGGTGTAGGGTAAACGTCTGCACCCCTTTACGAAGAGCTATAGGAAGATCCAGGTCAGCAGGTCCCTCGACATCCGGAGCATTAATGGCAGAGAGTGCTGGCCTGGGAGGAGAGAGCGGCAGCGGCGGAGATGAGGGAGATGGTGGCGGAGAAGAGAGAGATAGAGGTGGAGGGAGAGGAGTGGACGGAGATGGTGGAGGGGTGGAGATCGCAGTAGGAGACAAGGGAACGAAGGGAATAGCAGGAGAATCAGAAGCTGGGGGAAGAGGAGAGGAGACATCCGAGAAGTAGGAGGCATTCTCGAAGAATGTGACGTCAGCAGAGACGAATTGCTTACGAAGAACAGGATCAAAGAAACAATATCCTTTTTGAGTTGTGGAGTACCCCAGAAAGACACATTTGGTGGAGCGAGGGGAGAGCTTATCACGGGTGGCAGAGGGGGGCATGCACAAAGGCAGTGCACCCAAAGATGCGGAGAGGGAGAGGAAAAGGCTCCTTGTCCGGATACAGAATGGAAAATGGGGTTTTCCCGTGGAGAACCGTGGAGGGGATGCGATTGATGAGGTAGCCGACAAGGAGAACAGCCTATCCCCAATAGGAGCGAGGAACATGCATCTGGGTCATCAAGATGCGAGCGACATCGAGGAGATGACGGTTTTTGCGTTCCGCCACCCCATTTTGCTGGGAGGTATAAACACAGCTAGTCTGATAAATAATGTCATGTTGCACACAGAAAGAAGTAAAATCATGACTCAAATATTCTGTAGCATTGTCTGAGCGAAAGGTTTTAATACAAACACCAAACTGAGTTTTGATTAATTGATAAAAAGAAACTCATACATCCAAAAGTTCAGAGCGATCTCGTAAGAGATACACCCAAGTACATCTAGAAAAGTCATCAATAAAAGTAACAAAATAAGAACTACCCCGACCAATGGTGAGGGTAGGAGCAGGTCCCCAGACATCGGAGTGGATTAGATCAAACGGACGGGTAGAGCCCCGACCTTGCTTTGGCGGGAAGGAGGAACAGTGATGCTTGCTAAGCTGACAAGCGTCGCAGTTGAGAGGAGGACTGAAGAGGGAGGTGGGGCAGAAGTTGATGTAGAAGCCGTGGAGGGGGATGACCGAGGCGGAGATGCCACTAAAGAAGATCCGTACAAGAGGAGGAGAAGGCGGACAAGGCGGAAACGTTGTCAAGGAAGTAGAGGCCTCCGCTCTCAGTCACAGTAGCAATCGTCCGGTGGGAGCTCGGATCCTGAAAAGAACAAGCAGTCGGAGTAAACGTTACAGAGCACTGAAGCTGCTTGCATAAAGAGGTAACCGACAACAAATTGCACGGAAATTTGGGCACATAGAGAGTGTCCGCTAGGCGAAGAGACAGAGTAACATGGACCACTCCCGACCCATGAACCGGGGAGGGAGAACCATCTGCAACAAGAATCGGGGGCACCCGATCATACTGTTCGAGGAGAGTGAAGCAGTGAGGATTGTCCGTCATGTGATTAGTTGCTCCAGAGTCGATAAGTCATTTACCTTGAGTTACCACGTCGACACTACCTGATGACGTGACCATGGAGGCAGACAGCTTGGAAGAGGATGCAGAAGAGTCACCCGAGGGGCGAAGATGGGGATGCTTCGTCCAGCAGCAGTCAAAAGTATGGCTGGTGCGGCCATAGTGAGAGCAGAGGTACCAGGAAAGAGCACATCCGCCAGACTGGTGACTACGGCTACCAGAGCCACTCCGTTGAGTTTGGTGAGTATAGTTGGTCGGTGGAGGAGGAGCGGGCAGAATCGGGTGCTGAAGGAGAGAGGTGACAGCGGCGATGCGGGCAGTGGTGACATCTAAGGTAGGAGATTCCGCCTCACCCAGAATTTGCTGGCGGATCATATCATAAGTATCAGGAAGCCGGAGCAGATAACACACAACCAAAAGCTGCTGGAAGTGCTTGTGTTGTTGAGCCAAATCCGCAGAAAAGGGGCGATTCTGAAGAATCTCAGCCCTAAGAGCCTGAACATGTTGGTAGGCAGCAGCAGGGGACAAGATAGGACGGGCAAAGAGGTCCGCATACAACATATAGATGTGGGACGTCTGAGCCCCCTTGGAGTACAAAGCGGCAAGATGAAGCCAAGCGGCCTTGACCGTCTCATCATGACGGATGACGGGAAGACACTCATCAGATAGGCTATTAGCAAGCCAAGTATGCACAAGCGCATCACTCGCATCCCAGTCATCAAAGAGAGGTGAAGTGGTTGGAGGAGGGTCATCAACGAGATGGTGGCGTTTGCATTGTGAGCGAAGGAGGAAGGTGAAGGAGAGGCTCCAATCCGGGTAGTTGGAGCCGACATGCTTGGAAACGGTCCCAAGGTTCCCGGAAGGAGTAGTAGGAAGAGGCAGAGCCAGATTGGCTACAGGAGTGGCAGTAGGAGTGGTGGTAGTAGAAGCATCAGAAAGAGCCATAGAGGAATACAATAGGAAGTCGTGCAGTTAGAAAACAAGACGTGCGATTAGGAAACAAGTCGCGCGAACAGGGAGATATCACAGCGGTAGGAGAAGGAGATCTACAGCGGTCACGATGATTGACACCAGCGGCCAGAAAAGCCACGACCAAGCTGTAGAACCAAGCTGAGGGAAAGAAGTCGAGCGGCTATAAGGTAGTCCGCGCGAACAGAAGAAGAAGGAGAAGGAGAAGGCCGCGCAAAAGAGACCAATGCGTATGAGCCGAACAGAGATCGCACACAGAGGCCGCGCACACAAAGGGCATTGGCAAGAGACCGCGCGAACAAGAAAAGAAAATGAATCCGGTGGAAAAGATCGTTTCCTCTGATACCATGTTAGAAACGAACAAAAACAAATCAGAAGTGGTTTAACAGAAACTTTATTATCTGAAAAAGGTATCTATTACAAAAGTATGGCCTCCCTTATATAGAATGGAAGAGAGATGAGAGAATACAAATAAGAGATGTGAGACTAAAAATTTGCAGGACTAAGCGGACTTATACAGAACAATTCGCACAAGCCGCGCGGTTAGACAGAAGGGCTAACCGCTCGGCTACCACCAGAGAGAGAGATCACCATGGGAGACCGCTAGACTGCCCGGTTTCCAGGTCTCCAGAGGCAAGCCGCTAGATCGCTCGGACTCCAGACAGTAACAGCACAACAACCAAACCACTGAAGGGAAACCTCCAGACCGCGTGGTCTTCAACCCGCCAAGACAGACCGCCAGACCGCCTGGTGACCAACTTCAACAGCTAGCAAAACTCTATGTAGATAACATTGTTCGACTGCACGGTGTGCCCCGCAATATCGTGAGTGACCGAGATGGGCGCTTCACGTCTAATAACTGGAGGTTGGTGCAACAAATGTTGGGAACTAAGCTGAGTTTTAGCATGACCTTTCATCCACAGATGGATGGTCAGGCCGAGAGGGTCAACAGGACGATGGAGGACATGTTTCACATGTGCGTGTTGGATTTCGGAAAGAGGTGGGAAGATCACCTGTATATGTTGGAGTTTGCTTATAACAATAGCTACCAAGCGAGTATTCAAATGACGCCCTTCGAGACCCTTTACGTTAGAAAATGCTGCACGTCGCTGTCTTGGTTGGAGACGGGTGAGTCGAAGCTGTACAAGCGACAAGAAGTGGAAGACACCACTTCGTTGGTACAAATAATACAAGAACGATTGCTGATCGCTTATGACAGGCAGGCTAAATACTATAATGTCAAGCATAGGAACGTTGAGTTCGCTGTTGGTGATTGGGTACATTTGAAAATTAAGTCATTCAAGGGTGTCTCACGGGTACGACGCTTGAAGAAGCTGAGTCCGAGGTACCTTGGACCGTTTGAGATTCTAGAGCGAATTGGTGAAGCGGCTTATCGACTAAAGTTATCAGTGGAACTGAGTGGTCTACACGACGTATTCCACATATCGGTATTGCGGGTACGACGCTTGAAGGTCTAAAACTGAGTGGTCTAGAATCTCAAACGGTCCAAGGTACCTCAGACTCAGCTTCTTCAAGCGTCGTACCCGTGAGACACCCTTGAATGACTTAATTTTCAAATGTACCCAATCACCAACAGCGAATTGGTGAAGCGGCTTATCGACTAAAGTTATCAGTGGAACTGAGTGGTCTACACGACGTATTCCACATATCGGTATTGCGGAAGACGGTGCAAGAGCCTTCGCAAGTGATTGCGGTTGATCTGGTACCTGTTGATAGTGGGTTGACAGCGAAGGTCACGCTCATTCGTATTGAGTACTTTGAAGTCAAGCGACTTCGTAACAAAGACATCATGATGGTCAAATTAAGATGGAACAACTGCTTCCGTGAGGAGCTTTCGTGGGAGCAAGAGTAGACCATGCTTGAGGAGTATTCCGAGCTCTTCTACTCAGGTACCGTTTAAGTTTGAGTACTTTCTATTCCATAATATTGGGACAAAATTCTTTTAAGGGGGAGCATTGTAACGCCCCAAAACTCGGAAATGATCTAGTAACGTCTTAAGGCCAATCTAGGGCCTGATAAGGGTTACACGGCCAGGGACACGGGCGTGTCCATGGCCGTGTCCTGCTACGAGTTCAATGATTTTCCGTGTGGTCGACAAAATGCATTCGATGATCCTTGGAGATCGGACGCACGACCTAAGACACGGGCGTGTCCAGGGCCCTGTCCTGCTCTATGTTAGCCGGGCTGTGTCGGGTGAGGAACACGACCTGGAACACAGGCGTGTTTTGGTCGACACGGGCGTGTCAAGCGTAACACGGGCGTGTCTTATGGCCGTTTCCTGGTCGGGACATGACGGTTTCCTGTGTTGCTTGAGGAACACGCCCTACGACACGGGCGTGTCAGAGGCTGACACGGGTGTGTCAAGCAGTATACGGGTGTATCTGAGCTCGTGTCTTGTTCTGTGTTCGACGATCGTTTTCAGATCGTGAGACACGGCCTGTGACACGGGCGTGTCATAGGCCGTGTTTGGCCCAAGAAAGTGTTTTTAGGTGTGAATCGTGGCCGTTCATTTTCTTAAAATGGGATCCAACGGCCCAGAGATCTCACTGCTGTTATAAGGCCGGGAGTTGAAGGTTAAACCCTCATTTCTCTTAGGTTTTATCTTTCTAAAGTGTTATAGAGAGGGGAGAGCAAGGAAGAAGGAGAAGGAGAAATCCGACCGCCGGTGGAGCTTCAGAGCTCCGAATCGTAAACGGAGTTCAGATCCGCAGAGGCGAGGCCGTTGCGGTGCTTTTCATCCGGTTAGTTTTCCATGGGGCCGAAGCTAACCTCTGGGGTAACGATTCTCTTCTTGGACATGTGAATTCCTCTTCCTTTTTTGCATAGGAAACCCGCTCTCATGAGTGTGTGGTGAGTGCGCGTATTTCCTTTGGGTGGACACGAATAGTCCCCGTAATCTTGCATGTAGAATCCTGAATCGAAGTACAAACATAGGCATGGTGTGTGAAGCCTACCAGGACAAGTTGGTATGGATCGGTGATGTTTCATTATGCATGAATAGCCGGAGAATACTCCATGCCGATGGATGTTTTCGGGTTTTCTACGTGGTAGATTGCAACAGGGAGTCTTGAGGATTAACTCCAAGGTGCACCCAAAAATCTGGGCAGAAGCAAGTTTATGTCGTATCGGTGGCCTGGGAGCCAGCCGTGTACATAACTAGGTTATGTACGATTATATGATCGATACTTTGGGATTGGGGGAAACTTGGCTTGCGCCGATGGCTAAATTGTCGTGGCGAAGTGAGCAATGGGCAGGTGAAACCCTACCCACCCCATTTGCTTCGGTTAAAGCGACCTAAGGTACATGAGACTTACCGATAATTTGGAGAGCGAGTCTAGGCTGTGGCTGAAAGGACTTTAATGCTCCCGTTGTTTGCCGTCCTGGGGGCGGTGGTGGACTGCGGAACAAGTTGGGTTCGGACCGAGTTCACCGAGTAAGTGCCCTGAGAGCACGGGGTGTGAGGCCGCGCGAGCCTACACCTGTGGTGAAGTGTGCTGATGTTGTACTTTCATTTTAATGTTTGACTATGCTAATAAATTGCAGGGAAGGAGCACCGCCACCCCATGTAAGGGGTGAGATCGTTATAATTTGGTCAGCTTTAGCTGACCGTTGCTTTTGTTTGCCACCGCTGTAGTAGAATGTGTTGAAGTTGGTGACCAGGCGGTCTGTCTTGGCGGGTTGAAGACCGCGCGGTCTGGCGGTTTGACTCGTCGGCTTGTAAACCGGGCGGTCTAGTGATCTTCACAGGCGACCTCTCTGCTTCTCTTGTTGTAGCCGTGCGGTTAGCCCTTCTGTCTAACCGCGCGGCTTGTGTGGTTTACTTTGTATAGTCCGCTTAGCTTGTAAATTTTTAGTCCCACATCTCTTATTTGTATTCTCTCATCTCTCCTCCATTCTATATAAGGGAGGGCATACCTTTGTAATAGCTACCTTTTTCGGATAATAAAATTTCAGTTAAAACCATTTCAGTTTGTTTTCTGTTCGGTGTCTAACCGTGTATCAGAGCACACGGTCATCTCCTCCTGATTCTGTACGCTCTCTATTGATCGCGGCTTGTTTTCCGCTTTCTGCGACCTGTCTCGCGGCTTGCCTTCTCTTCTGTCCGCTACCCTGTTCGAGCGGCTTGTTTCTGTCCGCTGCCCTGTTCGCGCGGCTTGCTTCTTCTTGGTTCTCTTCTCCTACTGCTATTCGTCGCAGCGACCTGTTTCCTTGTCGCCGCGCTCCTTGCTCTTTCTTGCCTCTCCGACTTCCTAGTCTTTGCGGCTTGTCTCTACCCGCTGCGGACTTCTTCTCCCTGTCCGCTTCTGCTTTCCCCATATCCGCTTGTCCCTATACTCGCGGTTTGCCGCTGTGATCTGCCTGACCGTGCGGGTTGTTCCTTTCTCACCCGCATCTTGATCGCGGTCACCTGCTCTTCTCCTCTCTTCTGTTCGCTCGGCCTTTTCAGTCCGCGCGACCTCTTCCCTGCTGTGCCTTTGACCTCTTGCTAGTCGCTACTGTTCGCGCTCTACTTGTTGTTACCTTCTACCCGCTCCTGCTTGCTAGTCGCGCCGGCCTCATCTTTTGCCGTGCGACCTGTTCTCCTCTGTTCGCCCGACTTTTTCAAGCCGTGCGACTTCTTTCCCTCTGCTTTGCTCTGCTTCTTGGTAGCGGCCTTCCTAGCCGCCCGACCTGTTTTCTGTTCGCCCGGCTTGGTGCTCTTTTCTCTTCTCGCGGCTTGTTCTTATCGTCGCGGCTTGCTCCTCTCTTGCTTCCATGGCTTTCCCCTCCTCCAGCCTGTCCGCCTCCGTAGTCACCTCTTCTGGTAGTGCTCATGTTGTTACTCGCGGAAGATGGCTAATCGACTCTGGTGCAACCAATCATATGACAGGCAATCCTCAATGTTTCTCTCTTCTTGACACACATGCTCAGTTGCCCCCGGTCATTGTTGCTGATGGATCTCCCTCCCCGGTCCATGGGACGGGCATGGTTCAAGTCACTCCATCTCTCTGCCTGGCTGATACCCTCTATGTGTCCAAGTTTCCGTGCAATTTATTATCGGTTACTTCTTTATGCAAGCAACTACAGTGTTCTGTCATATTCACCCCTAGCTCTTGTGCTTTTCAGGATCCGGACTCCCAACGGACGATTGCTACCGGGACTGAGAGTGGTGGCCTCTACTTCCTCGACAACGTTTCTGCTCTATCCGCCTTCTCCTCCTCCTCTACAGATCTTCTCCAATGGCATCTTCGCCTTGGACATGCTCCTCCCCGAATTCTCCACTAGCTCCTGCCGCACCTCCCTCCTCATCATCCTCCTCTAAACTGTGATGCATGTCAACTTGACAAACATCACCGCTCATCCTTCCCACCAACGCAAAGTCGGGGCTCTTCCCGTCCGTTCGACCTCGTTCACTCTGACATATGGGGTCCCGCTCCTAACCTCACCATCGGTCGGGGTAGTTCCTATTTTGTCACCTTCATTGATGATTTCTCTCGATGTACGTGGGTATATCTTCTCAAAGATCGCTCCGAGCTGTTCTCTGTTTGGACCTCCTTTTATTCTATGGTTAAGACTCAGTTTGATACTTCTATTAAACTCCTTCGTTCAGACAATGCTAAGGAGTATCTTAGCCACGACTTCTCCTCCTTTTGTATTCACCATGGTGTTCTTCGTCAAACAAGTTGTGTCTACACCTCACAACAAAATGGGGTGGCGGAACGCAAAAACCGTCACCTCCTTGATGTCGCTCGCACTATGATGACTCAAATGCATGTTCCTCGCTCCTATTGGGGCTATGCTGTCCTCCTCTCCTGCTATCTCATCAATCGCCTTCCCTCCACAGTTCTCCACGGTGCTACCCCCTTCTCCATTCTTTATCCGGACAAGGATCTCTTTCCTCTTCCTCTACACATCTTTGGGTGCACCGCTTTTGTGCACTCTCCCGCTGCCACCCGTGATAAACTCTCACCACGTGCCACCAAATGTGTCTTTCTGGGCTACTCTCCCACTCAGAAAGGATATTGCTGCTTTGACCCTGTTACCCGCAAGCAATTTGTCTCTGCGGATGTCACCTTCTTTGCCAATGCCTCTTACTTCTCTCCCGCTTCCTCTTCTACTCCTCCTGATCCTACTTCTCATACCAACCCATCCATTCCCTCTGCTCCCACTAATGTTCCGCCCTCTCCACCCACTCCACCATCTTCCCCATCCTCATCATCTCCACCCTCTACTCCGCTTTCTCCCTCCACTCCGCTGCCATCTCTCTCTACTCCCGGGCCAGCTCTCTCCACCACGGATACTCCGGCTACTGAGGCACCTGCTGACCTGGATCTCCCGATTGCTCTTCGCAAAGGGGTTCGGGCCTGTACCCAACACCCGCTTGCTGTAGTTGTTTCCTACGATCGTCTTACCCCTGCTCGCAGAGCTTTTGCACTGGCTATCTCGGCCACTGCCACCCCTCGTTCCTATCAGGAGGCCCTTGCTATTCCCCACTGGAAGCTGGCCATGGATGAGGAAATGGCGACCCTCACAGAGCGGGGTACATGGACTCTTGTTCCTAATCCCTTCAGTACTGATGTTGTTGGCTGTCGCTGGGTCTTTGTGGTCAAATTTCGCCCAGACGGCACTGTGGATCGGTATAAGGCTCGCCTTGTTGCTAAGGGTTTTACTCAGACCTATGAGGTTGATTACTTTGACACCTTCTCCCATGTGGCTCGTCTCAGCACTATCCGGGTCCTTTTCTCTGTGGCCGTCAATCGGGATTGGCCGATTTCTCAGCTGGACGTCAAGAATGCCTTCCTTTATGGTGATCTTCACGAGGCCATTTACATGGAGCAACCTCCTGGGTATGTTGCTCAGGGGGAGACACGAGTATGCCGGCTGTAGAAGGCAATTTATGGCCTCAAGCAGAGTCCTCGAGCTTGGTTTGACAAGTTCAGCGGCATTGTGGCGGCTGTTGGTTTTGTGCGAAGCTCTGCTGATCACTCTCTCTTTATTCGCAAAACTCCTTCTGGGCTGGTTGTTCTTGCTGTGTACGTCGATGATATTCTTATCACTGGCGATGACCAGGAAGGGGTAGCCCTGACAAAGCGACATCTTCGCCAACATCTGATCACTAAAGATATGGGCTCTCCAAAGTACTTTCTGGGGATCGAACTCTCTCGGAAGCCCGACTCCTTAGTTCTCTCTCAGCGTAAGTATGCCCTTGATCTTTTAAAAGAGGCAGGATTAACTGGAGCAAAACCTGCCCGATGCCCCATGGCTACTGGGGAGGACAAAACCTGGACAGATGATTCGCCTCCTCTTTCAGATAGTTCGCGGTACAGGCGTCTGGTTGGTAAGCTCATATATCTCACAGTGACTAGATCCGACATTTCCTATGCTGTGGGCAAGGTGAGTCAATTCATGCAAGCGCCTAGGGAGTGTCATCTACAGTCCGTCTTGCGGATCTTGGAGTATGTCAAAGCAGCGCCTGGGAAAGGATTACTTTTTCAGAAGAATGGTCATCTGAGGATTGAAGCCTACTCAGATGCAAGTTATGCTGATGACAAAGGGGATCGCAAGTCAACCTCAGGTTTTTGCACCTTTGTTGGGGGAAATCTGGTGAGCTGGAAGAGCAAGAAGCAGTCTGTTGTCTCCAGGTCTAGTGCAGAAGCTGAGTATCGCAGTATGGCGTCAACCACTTGTGAGTTGAAATGGTTGCGGGCTCTCATGCTAGATTTAGGAGAGGTGTACAACCATCCTCTACCTATGTTCTGTGATAACAAGGACGACATATACATCTCCAAAAATCCAGTATTCCATGAAAGAATAAAGCACATTGAGGTTGACTGCCATTTCATTCGTGAAGAGATTTTAAAAGAACAAATTTGCACTCCGTTTGTCACGTCTGATAAAGAGCTGGCTGACATCTTCACCAAGCCAGTTTCCGCCTCGTTTCTGCATGTTTGCGACAAGCTGGGCATGATTGATATATATGCTCCAGCTTGAGGGGGAGTGTTGAAGTTGGTGACCGGGCGGTCTGTCTTGGCGGGTTGAAGACCGCGCGGTCTGGCGGTTTGACTCGCCGGCTTGTAAACCGGGCGGTCTAGCGATCTTCACAGGCGACCTCTCTGCTTCTCTTATTGTAGCCGTGCGGTTAGCCCTTCTGTCTAACCGCGCGGCTTGTGCGGTTTACTTTGTATAGTCCGCTTAGCTTGTAAATTTTTAGTCTCACATCTCTTATTTGTATTCTCTCATCTCTCCTCCATTCTATATAAGGGAGGGCATACCTTTGTAATAGTTACCTTTTTCGGATAATAAAATTTCAGTTAAAACCATTTCAGTTTGTTTTCTGTTCGGTTTCTAACAAAATGTTGATTGCAGGTGCTGCGGAGCCTAGTGGCAAGTAGCGGGCTGAAACCCTGGTTGCTGTGCATGACCTTGAAGGCTAAAGCGAATGTTTACTTTTTATGCTCATGTGTGACCGACCTGCGTCCCGATGTAGGGAAGATATTTATTGTTTAAGTAAACTCTTGTAAGGCCATAAGGCCAACGTTTTGGTGTATTTGGGCTATCATTCCTACTTTGGGTTTTAGTAAACATTCATGCTTTGGTTTGTGTTCTTATAACTGTTTTAAAAGATTCTGCTACAATGCTCTGAGTTAGGACGCATGCCCCTTTGGCGGTAATTTGGTATTAATACATAACACCACTAACTGTCTGTGGAATATGGCGTGGGGCCCCGACCGGAACTTCTGTTATATTTCATGTGACAGATGGGGGTGTTACATTTGACATCATCAAATAAGGGCCATTGAGATCAATGGACCCAACATTAGTGCTAGTTGTGTTGAGGGGAGTATAATCCCTGGGTGGTTGATCTCTCTGATGGTCCCATCGACACTGCCAGTTCCAGCACCCTTCTTGGAATCTTCCTTCTTGGTGCTGAGGGGCCGGCTCCTTCTCTCTCCTCCGTTTCTAGGCCCCCTCAAACTGCTGGCGATGGACTTCGATAGCTTCGTCAACATCGATCTACGCCTTCACCCGATACACGAGGTCAGGATAATTGGGGACAGTCTCCCTCATCATTGCTGACTAGAAGCCGCTTGGCCGAAGGCCTCCAAGGAATACCCCCCGCAACAACTCGGGGTCAACCCCCGGAATTTGACGGGCTTCTGCAGTAAAACGATGGAAGAAGTCCTTTAGGGTTTCTCCTTTTTTCTGGCGGATCCCAGACAAGTGGGAGTGGTCGCGGACGATCCTGCGATTGGTGATGAACTGATCAACAAACTACCTTATCAGCTCTGTGAAGTTGGAGATGGTTCCGACCCTTAATGAATGGAAGCATGTTTGGGCCTGGACTTTGAGAGTGGCTGGAAACACTTGGCCGAGCAACTGATCTGGTGTATTGTAGATCCTCATAATAGTGGTGAAGTGATTAACATTCTCTAGCGAATCGTCTGTCCCGTCGAACGTATCAATGTTCGGGAGCTTGAATCCGTGTGGGATTCGATGGTCGAGAATTTGTGGTGCCAAAGGGGAGCCTTGGCAGAGCGGTCGGTGGGCGTGAACATCTCTTCTTCCCTCCTGACGATATTCTTCAGCGATGACCTCTCAAATTTCCTCCCGAGTAAATCTTTCAAGCGGAGGAAGACAAACATCATTGAAGGGGTTGTGATGAAGGTGGTCTGCTCTCACCCCTCTCTGGGTCGGGAGAGCGGAGCTAGCAGCTTCAGAGTATTCTTCAGATCCTTCTTGCCTTGAAGGAACTTCCTAGGCCCTGCACTGATTCGGTTGTGGTGGAAGGTTAGCTGGTGTCGGTGGCAGCGGGGGAGCAAGAGGTGCTCCCAGGTTTCGGAGCAGGGTGATCATTTCAGTTTGTTGCTCTTTCATCTGGCGAACACACCCCTTCAGGGAGGTGACGGGGGAGAAAGCAGCTTCAGTCGTTAGTGGCACGTCCACAAAGAGTGGGAGCGTGTTGGTTCGACGTGTCCGCCAAGGGCAGATCCTTCAGTGGTGCGAGCGTTTCTTTTTGCCATTGGAGTAAGTCTTGGAAGTGGCAAGGCTGGTGATGTTCTTCTTTTGAAGGATGATGGGAATCGAGTTCCCACAGACGACACCAAATTGTTGCGGCCTAACTCGATGTCCCGGTCGGAACGGATTCAATTTGACCGTCTTAACTTGGGGAGCGATCGAGCACGCAAACAGTCAGAGAAAATGAAAGGTTGACCCAAGATGTGATGACGTGGGAAAACCCCTCAACCGGGTAAAAAATCACGTGACCGGATCTGTGTCGGTCAAAGTCCACTAGCTGCTTGTGATTACATTGTATTCAGAGAATCAGGGCAACAGGCCGCTCCCGTTACAGCTTGGGGGAGAGAGAAATAATTCGGCCCCCAGCGGACAACAGGCTGCGCCGCGAGAGCGACTTGAACATTGGAATTCGAGAGGTGGATATGGTGTTCTGAAGCTTGGAGCGCGGCTTCGGCTCTTGTCTGATTATCGTGGTGGTCCTCCTCCTACTTTTGCCCGCTCCGGGACTTGGGAGTTTCCCTGCTGGTGGCACAATGGTGGCTCGAGGTGGCTGGAGAATGATCCGAGGGAGGAGTCCGGCAGAGCTATCGCCTGAGGAAAAATATGACTGAGAGCCAAAATGTGAATTATGAGGAGACCCTGAGGCTCCTTTTATAGCCTCCTGGAGAGGACCATGGTGGGCCCCACCACTAACGTAGTGGTTAGTGGTTGGTTACCCACCAGATCGGACGACGAGGAGAGCCCAACACGATCGGTCGGCGGGCAAGTCGTCGACGGTGGTGGGGCGGCCGTGCGTCGGCGGTGGCCGGCCAGACGACGGCTTGGACCACAGCCAGGCCGGCGGCGGCTTTCCGGGCAGCGGCCTGGGCATCGGCGGCCTTGCCGGGGCCGGTGGTTTCCCCCTAAAGGGGGCAGTTTCCTTAGTGGGGAGAGGGAGTGGGCCTCACCCCCATGTTTCCCTCATTATGGGGAGTTCATGGGATGTGGGGTTGACTAGTCAACCCCATGATCTCCCATTTTGGGAGGAGATTATGAGGGAATTCTCCCTATAAATGATGGTGTAACCCATCAATAACCATTCTTGCTTAACATGCATTCTATGATGCTAGTATTTTTTTATTTAAACTCACAGGAGAAAACAACGCCAAACAGAACCTAAATTTACTTATGAGCTATGAACTAGACGGAATATATATAGTATAAGAATTTAATAAAATTTAGGGTTCATTTGGTTTAACTTTTTCGTTGGACGTTTCCCGCAAGCGCCGCCTTGACAGCGGGTTACCAAATGACCTCGACGGGCGTTTGCCACTTCTCCTCCCGCAGCAAGGACGAAAATTCTTCGTCTTCTTCTGTTTCGATCCCCGCCTCTCCCCCTCCATTTCGATCCCCGCTTCTCCGCCTGCCGTCTTACTTTTGGGTGCGTGCTTGTGTATATCCGCATAATACGAATATATCATATTTCTGCGCTACTGTATACGTCGTCCTATCACATCATTAACAGAGCTGCGGCCGGCGTGAATCTTGCGGGATCTGGACCCAATAATTTTGTCACTTATTGTCGCTCTTCGGCTTACAATTGGTGTGCTTGTGTGATGCTAGCGACACCTCTCTTTCAAATTTTCATTTCTGCTTATATTGTTCCCAGTTGAAGTTTATAAAGAGAGATGGTTAATTAATAAAGGGCGCTGATATTTGCAGGCCCATAATCGATATTTGCAGCCATTGGATATTTGCAACCCTCAAATCGATATTTGCAGGCCCAATGGATATTTGCAGCCCTTTTTTAAAAAAATAAAATTAATTTTTTTTTAATTTTTTTCCTCCTACTAATTAATAATATGAAATAAGCCAAAAAATACAAATATATCATTGAAACAAAATCTAAATTTTATCTTTCAAACAATTTTTTTGAAAATTAAAAATGACATTTCGAATTGTTGTCAATTCTCATTGAAAATCTTGAATTGATTTTAGTGATACTGGATTGATAAATAAGACTTTTGCCCCCTGCAAGACAGCAACTATTTTGAGTTCTCTTTTTCATGCTTGATGTCACCAGTTGGAAATCACTCATCTATATTATACTGTACATCGACATATCCATTTATATATCGTCATAATTTTTAGTTTATATGAAAAAATATAATTGAAAACGGAATAAAAGTGAAAGGCTTTGACCAATTTTTAATACATGTAAGAGTGAAATATTAATTTATTTTATATTTATGTTAATATGTATATGTCTATAATATATTTTAATAATAAAACGAAAAAGCCAATTGGCTTGGTGGTCCAACACTTTGACAGCTTTGTAGTTGGAAGGGGTTCAAATCTCACCCCCTCAACATTTTGGATATTTATTCTCTTTGGCCCGCCCGGTTTGGTAAACCTGTCCCCGGTTCCCGGCTCACCGACCCGCCCGTCCGTTTTCTGGTTCTTGGGCGGTCCTTTGTTCTAACGGGTCACTAGTCTTGACCGGACCGGGCGGTGGTCCGACCAGCGGCCCGACCGGTTGGACCGGTCCGAAGCTTGGTTTCAAGTTGGACGTGCAGATGAGAAATCGTGAAATGAGAATAGATGGGGTTGCAATTAGGATTTTTATTTATACTATAAATTAGGTGAATTTTTAAAAAATGGGCCTGCAAATATCCTTTTTAGACCTGCAAATATCAGCGCCCTTAATAAATTCACGTGCAACGCACGCAACAGAAAAAAATGCAGGCGCGTACATGTGCGATGGAATATGTTCACCATGAAGAATTAGGGTTACAATAAAAAATATAGGTAGATGATTTTGCGTGGTATGGATCGATACTACCTAGTAGGGAGCCTACATATTATTATTCTACAATAAAGTGAATTTATTTTAAATACTCCTTAATTTGAAAAATTAGAAGACATAGTTAAAATAATGGACAATATCCTCTCCAATTAGGCCTACATATTATTATTCTACAATAAAGTGAATTTATTTTAAATACTCCATAATTTAAAAAATTAGAAGACATATAGTTAAAATAATAGACAATATCCTCTCCAATTAGGCCTACATATTATTATTCTACAATAAAGTGAATTTATTTTAAATACTCCATAATTTAAAAAATTAGAAGACATATAGTTAAAATAATGGACAATATCCTCTCCAATTAGGCCTACATATTATTATTCTACAATAAAGTGAATTTATTTTAAAGACTCCATAATTTAAAAAATTAGAAGACATATAGTTAAAATAATGGACAATATCCTCTCCAATTAGGCCTACATATTATTATTCTACAATAAAGTGAATTTATTTTAAATACTCCATAATTTAAAAAATTAGAAGACATATAGTTAAAATAATGGACAATATCCTCTCCAATTAGGCCTACATATTATTATTCTACAATAAAGTGAATTTATTTTAAATACTCCATAATTTAAAAAATTAGAAGACATATAGTTAAAATAATGGACAATATCCTCTCCAATTAGGTCCATTTCATGGTGTAGTTGTATTCTCACTTGATCGAATAGTGTAGAAATTTTTGATTAAATGAAAATTAAAAAATGGATGGGATTAGTGAACCCATCAAATCAGTCAGAAATAAATCTGAACCGTAAAACTGAAGGGTTCAACTTATCATTAGCAAAACAATGATAGCTTTTGTGAATGAAGCATAAATTGAAGAGGCCAACGTAACGATCTTTGAAAATATTAGGATTAAGACACATGAATTAGGGTATGTTTGGTACAACGACAGCAGCTGTGAATACAGTGGTTATGAACTATTGTATGCGAACGCTCGAACTCACCGAAGGAACTGCTTGCACCCATTTTAGGTTTAAATTATTATTATTCTCAAAGTGATCATAGCTGTTGTTATGTCAAAACATATGCATACATTCATGATGGTGGCATCTTTTTTTTTTCAAACTCACTAGAGCAAAAACACCTCGCCAAACAGACGATAGTTCGTAACCCCCACGTTCATGATCGCCACCATCGTGCCAAACGGACCCTAAAACTTTCACGTTTGATTGAATCGTTTGCATCTACGTAGCTTCTGAAATTCTAACACCTAGTTGGAAACTTTAGCAAGTCCAAACAGTACATGAAGTTTCTCTTAGGAATGCGCTTAAATGGTGTAGCTAGATAAATTGCTCTCTGGTTGGCATCATGATAGATGCTGTGGTGTCACCCTCTATCCCAAGTAGAGATTTTAGAAAAAGGTGGGTCTCACTTTGCTTTGAGTTGATGAGCGGGATGCCCCATGTCATGAGGGAAAAAGAAAACCTTGATTTCTTTTTGTTGTCTGATGCAGTAGCCCCGAGCCGCCCCTCTCGGTCGACCCTACTCGGCCTAGCCAGAGGACCACGTTCTGGCGATCACTGCCGGGCTGCAGCCCAAGCACCCCACCCATGACCGCGCCTATTCTCAGCGCGGCGGGATGTTGAGGCGGGGTCTCGAACCCAGCCCCCTTGATAAAGAGCTTTCCTAACAGCTCTCATCACCAACTGAGCTGCAGCTCAGTTGGTGATGAGAGCTGTTAGGAAAGCTCTTTATCAAGGGGGCTGGGTTCGAGACCCCGCCTCAACATCCCGCCGCGCTGAGAATAGGCGCGGTCATGGGTGGGGTGCTTGGGCTGCAGCCCGGCAGTGGTCGCCAGAACGTGGTCCTCTGGCTAGGCCGAGTAGGGCCGACCGAGAGGGGCGGCTCGGGGCTACTGCATCAAAAAAGTGCACTTCGCAAAGGGGTTCGGGCCTGTACCCAACAACCGCTTGCTGCAGTTGTTTCCTACGATCGTCTTACCCCTGCTCGCAGAGCTTTTGCACTGGCTATCTCGGCTACTGCCACCCCTCGTTCCTATCAGGAGGCCCTTGCTATTCCCCACTGGAAGTTGGCCATGGATGAGGAAATGGCGACCCTCACGGAGCGGGGTATATGGACTCTTGTTCCTCCTCCCTTCGGTACTGATGTTGTTGGCTGTCGCTGGGTCTTTGTGGTCAAATTTCGCCCAGACGACACTGTGGATCGGTATAAGGCTCGCCTTGTTTCTAAGGGTTTTACTCAGACCTATGAGGTTGATTACTTTGACACCTTCTCCCCTGTGGCTCGTCTCAGCACTATCCGGGTCCTTCTCTCTGTGGCCGTCAATCGGGATTGGCCGATTTCTCAGCTGGACGTCAAGAATGCCTTCCTTTATGGTGATCTTCACGAGGCCGTTTACATGAAGCAACCTCCTGGGTATGTTACTCCTGGGGAGACACGAGTATGCCGGCTGCAGAAGGCAATTTATGGCCTCAAGCAGAGTCCTCGAGCTTGGTTTGACAAGTTCAGCGGCATTGTGGCGGATGTTGGTTTTGTGCGAAGCTCTGCTGATCACTCTCTCTTTATTCGCAAAACTCCTTCTGGGCTGGTTGTTCTTGCTGTGTACGTCGATGATATTCTTCTCACTGGCGATGACCAGGAAGGGGTAGCCCTGACAAAGCGACATCTTCGCCAACATCTGATCACTAAAGATATGGGCTCTCTAAAGTACTTTCTGGGGATCGAACTCTCTCGGAAGCCCGACTCCTTAGTTCTCTCTCAGCGTAAGTATGCCCTTGATCTTTTAAAAGAGGCAGGATTAACTGGAGCAAAACCTGCCCGATGCCCCATGGCTACTGGGGAGGACAAAACCTGGACAGATGATTCGCCTCCTCTTTCAGATAGTTCGCGGTGCAGGCGTCTGGTTGGTAAGCTCATATATCTCACAGTGACCAGACCCGACATTTCCTATGCTGTGGGCAAGGTGAGTCAATTCATGCAAGCGCCTAGGGAGTGTCATCTATAGTCCGCCTTGCGGATCTTGGAGTATGTCAAAGCAGCGCCTGAGAAAGGATTACTTTTTCAGAAGAATGGTCATCTGAGGATTGAAGCCTACTCAGATGCAAGTTATGCTGATGACAAAGGGGATCGCAAGTCAATCTCAGGTTTTTGCACCTTTGTTGGGGGAAATCTGGTGAGCTGGAAGAGCAAGAAGCAGTCTGTTGTCTCCAGGTCCAGTGCAGAAGCTGAGTATCGCAGTATGGCGTCAACCACTTGTGAGTTGAAATGGTTGCGGGCTCTCATGCTAGATTTAGGAGAGATGTACAACCATCCTCTACCTATGTTCTGTGATAACAAGGCCGCCATATACATCTCCAAAAATCCGGTATTCCATGAAAGAACAAAGTACATTGAGGTTGACTGCCATTTCATTCGTGAAGAAATTTTAAAAGAACAAATTTGCACTCCGTTTGTCACGTCTGATAAAGAGCTGGCTGACATCTTCACCAAGCCAGTTTCCGCCTCGTTTCTGCATGTTTGCGGCAAGCTGGGCATGATTTATATATATGCTCCAGCTTGAGGGGGAGTGTTGAAGTTGGTGACCGGGCGGTCTGTCTTGGCGGGTTGAAGACCGCGCGGTCTGGCGGTTTGACTCGCCGGCTTGTAAACCGGGCGGTCTAGCGATCTTCACAGGCGACCTCTCTGCTTCTCTTGTTGTAGCCGTGCGGTTAGCCCTTCTGTCTAACCGCGCGGCTTGTGCGGTTTACTTTGTATAGTCCGCTTAGCTTGTAAATTTTTAGTCTCACATCTCTTATTTGTATTCTCTCATCTCTCCTCCATTCTATATAAGGGAGGGCATACCTTTGTAATAGTTACCTTTTTCGGATAATAAAATTTCAGTTAAAACCATTTCAGTTTGTTTTCTGTTCGATTTCTAACAGAATATTGATTGCAGGTGCTGCGGAGCCTAGTGGCAAGTAGCGGGCTGAAACCCTGGTTGCTGTGCATGACCTTGAAGGCTAAAGCGAATGTTTACTTTTTATGCTCATGTGTGACCGACCTGCGTCCCGATGTAGGGAAGATATTTATTGTTTAAGTAAACTCTTGTAAGGCCATAAGGCCGAAGTTTTGGTGTATTTGGGCTATCATTCCTACTTTGGGTTTTAGTAAACATTCATGCTTTGGTTTGTGTTCTTATAACTGTTTTAAAAGCTTCTGCTAGAATGCTCTGAGTTAGGACGCGTGCCCCTTTGACGGTAATTTGGTATTAATACATAACACCACTAACTGTCTGTGGAATATGGCGTGGGGCCCCGACCGGAACTTTTGTTATATTTCATGTGACAGATGGGGGTGTTACATTTGGCATCATCAAATAAGGTCCATTGAGATCAATGGACCCAACATTAGTGCGAGTTGTGTTGAGGGGAGTATAATCCCTGGGTGGTTGATCTCTCTGATGGTCCCATCGACGCTGCCAGTTCCAGCGCCCTTCTTGGAATCTTCCTTCTTGGTGCTGAGGGGCCGGCTCCTTCTCTCTCCTCCGTTTCTGGGCCCCCTCAAACTGCTGGCGATGGACTTCGATAGCTTCGTCAACATCGATCTACGCCTTCACCCGATACACGAGGTCAGGATAATTGGGGACAGTCTCCCTCATCAGCGTTGACTAGAAGCCGCTAGGCCGAAGGCCTCCAAGGAATACCCCCCGCAACAACTCGGGGTCAACCCCCGGAATTTGACGGGCTTCTGCAGTAAAACGATGGAAGAAGTCCTTTAGGGTTTCTCCTTTGTTCTGGCGGATCCCAGACAAGTGGGAGTGGTCGCGGACGATCCTGCGATTGGTGATGAACTGATCAACAAACTACCTTATCAGCTCTGTGAAGTTGGAGATGGTTCCGACCCTTAATGAATGGAAGCATGTTTGGGCCTGGACTTTGAGAGTGGCTGGAAACACTTGGCCGAGCAACTGATCTGGTGTATTGTAGATCCTCATAATGGTGGTGAAGTGATTAACATGCTCTAGCGAATCGTCTGTCCCGTCGAACGTATCAATGTTCGGGAGCTTGAATCCGTGTGGGATTGGATGGTCGAGAATTTGTGGTGCCAAAGGGGAGCCTTGGCAGAGCGGTCGGTGGGCGTGAACATCTCTTCTTCCCTCCTGACGATATTCTTCAGCGATGACCTCTCAAATTTCCTCCCGAGTAAATCTTTCAAGTGGAGGAAGACAAACATCATTGAAGGGGTTGTGATGAAGGTGGTCTGCTCTCACCCCTCTCTAGGTCGGGAGAGTGGAACTAGCAGCTTCAGAGTATTCTTCGGATCCTTCTTGCCTTGAAGGAACTTCCTAGGCCCTGCACTGATTCGGTTGTGGTGGAAGGTTAGCTGGTGTCGGTGGCAGCGGGGGAGCAAGAGGTGCTCCCAGGTTTCGGAGCAGGGTGATCATTTCAGTTTGTTGCTCTTTCATCTTGCGAACACACCCCTTCAGGGAGGTGACGGGGGAGAAAGCAGCTTCAGTCGTTAGTGGCACGTCCACAAAGAGTGGGAGCATGTTGGTTCGACGTGTCCGCCAAGGGCAGATCCTTCAGTGGTGCGAGCGTTTCTTTTTGCCATTGGAGTATGACTTGGAAGTGGTAAGGCTGGTGATGTTCTTCTTTTGAAGGATGATGGGAATCAAGTTCCCACAGACGACACCAAATTGTTGCGGCCTAACTCGATGCCCCGGTCGGAACGGATTCAATTGGACCGTCTTAACTTGGGGAGCGATCGAGCACGCAAACAGTCAGAGAAAATGAAAGGTTGACTCAAGATGTGATGACGTGGGAAAACCACTCAACTGGGTAAAAAATCACGTGACCGGATCTGTGTCGGTCAAAGTCCACTAGCTGCTTGTGATTACATTGTATTCGGAGAATCAGGGCAACAGGCCGCTCCCGTTACAGCTTGGGGGAGAGAGAAATAATTCGGCCCCCAGCGGACAACAGGCTGCGCGCGAGAGCGACTTGAACATTGGAATTCGAGAGGTGGATCTGGTGTTCTGAAGCTTGGAGCGCGGCTTCGGCTCTTGTATGATTATCGTGGTGGTCCTCCTACTTTTGCCCGCTCCGGGACTTGGGAGTTTCCATGCTGGTGGCACACTGGTGGCTCGAGGTGGCTGGAGAATGATCCGAGGGAGGAGTCCGGCAGAGCTATCGCCTGAGGAAAATATGACTGAGAGCCAAAATGTGAATTATGAGGAGACCCTGAGGCTCCTTTTATAGCCTCCTGGAGAGGACCATGGCGGGCCCCACCACTAACGTAGTGGTTAGTGGTTGGTTACCCACCAGATCGGACGACGAGGAGAGCCCAACACGATCGGTCGGCGGGCAAGTCGTCGACGGTGGTGGGGCGGCCGTGCGTCGGCGGTGGCCGGCCAGACGACGGCTTGGACCACAGCCAGGCCGGCGGCGGCGGCTTTCGGGCAGCGGCCTGGGCATCGGCGGCCTTGCCGGGGGCCGGTGGTTTCCCCCTAAAGGGGGCAGTTTCCTTAGTGGGGAGAGGGAGTGGGCCTCACCCCCATGTTTCCCTCATTATGGGAGTTCATGGGATGTGGGGTTGACTAGTCAACCCCATGATCTTCCATTTTGGGAGGAGATTATGAGGGAATTCTCCCTATAAATGATGGTGTAACCCATCAATAACCATTCTTGCTGAACATGCATTCTATGATGCTAGTATTTTTTTATTTAAACTCACAGGAGAAAACAACGCCAAACAGAACCTAAATTACTTATGAGCTATGAACTAGACGGAAATATATATAGTATAAGAATTTAATAAAATTTAGGGTTCATTTGGTTTAACTTTTTCGTTGGACGTTTCCCGCAAGCGCCGCCTGGACAGCGGGTTACCAAATGGCCTCGACGGGCGTTTGCCACTTCTCCTCCCGCAGCAAGGACGAAAAGTCTTCGTCTTCTTCTGTTTCGATCCCCGCCTCTCCCCCTCCATTTCGATCCCCGCTTCTCCGCCCGCCGTCTTACTTTTGTGTGAGTGCTTGTGTATATCCGCATAACACGAATATATCATGTTTCCGCGCTACTGTATTCGCCGTCCGATCACATCATTAACAGAGCGGCGGCCGGCGTGAATCTTACGGGATCTGGACCCAATAATTTTGTCACTTATTGTCGCTCTTCGGCTTACAATTGGTGTGCTTGTGTGATGCTAGCGACACCTCTCTTTCAAATTTTTTTTTCTGCTTATATTGTTCCCAGTTGAAGTTTATGAAGGGAGATGGTTAATTAATAAATTCACGTGCAACGCACGCAACAGAAAAAAATGCAGGCGCGTACATGTGCGATGGTATATGTTCACCATGAAGAATTAGGGTTACAATAAAAAATATAGGTAGATGATTTTGCGTGGTATGGATCGATTCTACCTAGTAGGGAGCCTACATATTATTATTCTACAATAAAGTGAATTTATTTTAAAGACTCCATAATTTAAAAAATTAGAAGACATATAGTTAAAATAATGGACAATATCCTCTCCAATTAGGCCTACATATTATTATTCTACAATAAAGTGAATTTATTTTAAATACTCCATAATTTAAAAAAATTAGAAGACATATAGTTAAAATAATGGACAATATCCTCTCCAATTAGGTCCATTTCATGGTGTAGTTGTATTCTCTTTTGATCTAATATTGTAGAATTTTTTGATTAAATGAAAACAAAAAATGGATGGGATTAGTGAACCCATCAAATCAGTCAAAAATAAATTTGAACCGTAAAACTGAAGGGTTCAACTTATCATTAGCAAAACAATGATAACTTTTGTGAATGAAGCATAAATTGAAGAGGCCAACGTAACGATCTTTGAAAATATTAGGATTAAGACACATGAATTAGGGTATGTTTGGTACAACGGCAGCAGCTGTGAATGCAGTGGTTATGAACTATCGTATGTGAACGCTCGAACTCACCGAAGGAACTGCTTGCACCCATTTTAGGTTTAAATTATTATTATTCTCAAAGTGATCATAGCTGTTGTTATGTCAAAACATATGCATACATTCATGATGGTGGCATCTTTTTTTTTTCAAACTCACTAGAGCAAAAACACCTCGCCAAACAGACGATAGTTCGTAACCCCCACGTTGTTGATCGCCACCATCGTGCCAAACGGACCCTAAAACTTTCACGTATGATTGATTCTTTTGCATCGACGTACCCTCTGAGATTCTAACACCTAGTTGGAAACTTTAGCAAGTCCAAACAGTACATGAAGTTTCTCTTAGGAATGCGCTTAAATGGTGTAGCTAGATAAATTGCTCTCTGGTTGGCACCATGATAGATGCTGTGGTGTCACCCTCTATCCCAAGTAGAGATTTTAGAAAAAGGTGGGTCTCACTTTGCTTTGAGTTGATGAGCGGGATGCCCCATGTCATGAGGGAAAAAGAAAGTCTTGATTCCTTTTTGTTGACATATTTACGTGAGTCGGACGACAATGAATGACATTCCCCAAATTCTACCAGGTCCCCTTAAAGAAACATAAAAATGGGGGGAAATTTCTTGCGAGTCTGGCATTTTTCTCTGGTCGAAGATTCTCCTTCTGAATCTCTAACCCGCCTTGCTCTCTCGGGGGATTCTGGAAGAAGGCCTGATGCGAGAACAAAGGGGGTGGGTGACCAACTTCCTTCTAGATCGAAGGCTTGGGACCATTCTAATTCGTTTCTGATTTATGCATTTTGACAGATTTGGACTGAGAAACTATCACCCCATTCAATCTAATTGGGATGCTCCTAACTCTGACATGTATCTTGGGAGGAGGAACTTGAAGCTCAGAATTATGGGCGCATTCCATACTGAAAAATGGAAGAAAAGAAATTCATGAAAAAAGACTTGTTGAAATTTCTTTGAGAAAGAAAGGCATGATAGACTATGTGTGTGGTAACTTAGCCCACAATATGAGAGGAATCATCCATTTTGATTCAGTCAAATTCAAAGTTACTCTTACTTGAGGCTCACTTAATTTTGGAGTTCATAGCAGACGCAACAACTTGCAATGAAAATCATGTCTTTAATATTTGATATTCTAGATTACTGCCCATGCTTGATAAATATTAGTCAAATTATGATGTGTGATTCAATCCATTCTTACATCTACCTTCACCTCGAAGTATTTGTAAGGCTTGAAAGTTCTGGCTTTTATAGTCCTAGTCCATGACTTTATAAACCGAGGCCTAGAATTAAGTGTGGGGTGGGATCCAATTATTTGAATGAACGATGCCCGACAATTAAATGTTGGGAGATGCCCAACTTTTTAATGTTGTTAACTAGTAGGCCTGGCCAGGCCAGACATCATACCGGTTCTAACAATAGTATGGGTCCTTGGATCGGTCCGATCTGTATAGATCGAGCCTAACTGGCTTTTGATCCAACACTTCTTTGGGTCCGGTCATTATTTGCAACTCTACTTTTATCAAGAAGTCTGGTTTGCATCCTATAGGCTTGACATGACATTTTTTTGTCAGGGCTTCACTGGCTAGAGGCACTCTTGGCTCTTATCAAATTCAAGATATTACAATATGTTTTGCTCTGCAATATACAATGAAACATGTTATACATAGGGTGTGGGTGAGGAGTTACAGATAAGGCATTATAGCTAGATTGTTTGCAATCGAGTTGTCATGGATATGAGTCATGCACTTTCTAAAGGGAAGCCATCCAAATTTAGAAGAGGGTTGCTTAGAAAGCCTTCGCTATTAGTAAACTAGCTATTTTTCAAATGACTATTAACAAAATTAATTATGTCATTATTAACAAATTATTCAAAAAAAAATGTTTTGAGCAATCATACGAAAAATAGAGTATACATTATTGATGTTTTTTGACATTTCTAATTAATAATTAAAACAAGTTGCTTTTGACAAATTATTGATATGGAGTTTGATGGTATTGGCTATTCTTCCACTGCTTTTTACCGATCCCTAGACTGTGCAATTTAATTTGGGAGGGAAATTTATTTAATTTCATCATTAGGGAAGCTCTAGACTTCAAGTATAAAAGAGCTCTAATACATCTCACTTCCGTAACTAAAAATATGGCGGAGAAATTCTAGTGTGGCCGTTGTTAGAAATGTAATTGGCTATTTGTATTCATGTGTAAAGGGACCAATTTGGTCTTACATATATAGAAGAAGAGCAAGAGGAGAGTGCCCATTAAGACAATGTGGGACTAAAAGAGA
Organism: Platanthera guangdongensis; assembly: GCA_039583875.1. Classification (NCBI taxonomy): domain Eukaryota; kingdom Viridiplantae; phylum Streptophyta; class Magnoliopsida; order Asparagales; family Orchidaceae; genus Platanthera; species Platanthera guangdongensis. Next base: position 143,874,677 of record CM077165.1, read on the forward strand.
GAGACAATAAATGCACTATTAATTACAATCAATATAATATTTAACACGCCCCCTCAAACTCACGGTGGATCATGAACCGAGAGTTTGCTAATAAGATAACGGAATCTTGCAGTTGTGAGAGACTTGGTGAGGAAGTCTGCAACTTGTTCTTCAGAGGTAATGAACGGTAGAGAGATGGTGTTGGCGAGGAATTCCTGACGAGTAAAGTGACAATCGATCTCAATGTGTTTTGTCCGTTCATGGAACACCGGATTGGAGGCGATTTGAATGGCGCTTCGATTGTCACAAAATAGGGGAGTGGGGCCTGTTATCTGGACACCAAGGTCGCGAAGAAGACGACGAAGCCAAACTATTTCAGCAGTGGTGGAAGCCATGGCACGATACTCAGCCTCCGTGCTGGAGCGCGCAATGGATTCCTGTTTCTTACTACGCCAGGAGATCAGAGAGTCGCCCAGGAAAACACAGAACCCAGTAGTGGAGCGACGAGTGGTGGCATCCCCCGCCCAGTCAGCATCCGAAAATGCTCGGAGGGTGAGTGGCGAAGTGGCAGAGAGAAATAACGAGCGACTGACAGAGCCGCGTAGGTAGCGGAGTATCCGGAGTACCGCGGCATAGTGAGCAGAGCGAGGAGCTTGAACAAATTGACTGACGAAGCTAACAGCGTAAGCAATGTCTGGTCGAGTCATGGTGAGATAGACCAGCATCCCGACGAGGCGCCGATAGCGGGAGGCATCGGGCAGCGGTTCCCCATCTGTAGGAAGAAGTTTCAGATTGAGCTCAACGGGGGTGTCAACAGTGCGGGTGTCAGTGAGAGCGGCCACGGAGAGAATATCGGAGATGTATTTTTGCTGAGACACCAGAATCCCGCGGGTGGAGCGGGCAATCTCTAACCCAAGGAAGTAGCGAAGGGGGCCCATGTCCTTCATCTCGAACTGACTGCGGAGGTGTTTCTGAAGAGCGGCAATGGTGACGTGATCATCTCCAGTGATAATCATGTCGTCAACATACAGGAGCAGGATGGCGCAACCCTGAGCGGAGGTGCGGGTAAACAGGCATGATCAGTCTGGCGTTCAATGAAACCAGCCTTGAGAACGGCAGTGCGGAAGCGCTCAAACCAGGCACGAGGAGCCTGTTTGAGGCCATAGATGGCCCGGCGGAGGTGGCAGACATGGCCAGGGGGTGCGGAGAGACCCGGGGGAGGTGCCATGTAGACAACCTCAGTGAGATCGCCATGAAGAAAGGCATTGGTGACATCCATCTGATGGAGGGGCCAATTGCGGGCAGCTGCGACCGCAAGTAAGGTGCGGACGGAGGTCATCCGGGCAACCGGGGCAAAGGTTTCGTCATAATCGATGCCATGTTCCTGTGAAAACCCGCGAGCAACCAAGCGGGCTTTATGGCGCTCAATAGAACCGTGGACGAGTCTTAACTTTGAAAATCCATTTGCAGCTGATAGGAGTAACACCGGGAGGACACGGAACAAGATCCCAAGTATGAGTCCGGCGAAAGGCTTGAAGTTCAAGCTCCATGGCTTGCTGCCATTCGATTTTGCCAACTGCCTCTTGGTATGACTGGGGCTCCCGGTGGGCGTGGAGAGCGGTGAGGAAGGCCTGAAAGGCAGGAGAATAGGAGGTAGCCGCGGTGAGAGCGGAAGGAGTGTCGTAGCGAGCAGGGGGATGGCGATGGCGAGCAGGATTACGGCGAGGAGGAGCAGGATCCACGGTTGCAGGGCGGACGGAGCGTCAGACTGAGCCGTATCAGGGGCAGGAGCAGGAGGAGGGGGGTGTGGGCGACGGAGGAGGAGCCGATGTGGAAGGAGGGACCTCGGGCAGAGAACGAGGTGGAGATAGGGGAGGATGACAGGGTGAGTCCGGGGCGAGTTGGTATAGAAGGAAGAAGCGGAAGGGAAAGCGGTGGAGCAATGGAGGGTGAGGAGGGAAGGTGGGCCGGTGGGGAAGAGAAGAACATGTCATGTTCGACGAAGGAGACATGTCGAGAGATGCGAATGCGACGAGCCACCGGATCGTAACAACGATAACCTTTGTGGTGGGGGCTAAGACCGAGGTGAACACAACGAGTGGAGCGAGCGGAGAGTTTGTTACGTTCAGGAGGGGGAAGGAGAACGAAGCAGGTGCACCCAAAAGTGCGGAGAGAGGCATACTGCGGCGGCGGGAATGAAGGCGTTCATAAGGAGTGACGCCAGAGAGGGTCGTGGAAGGAGTGATGTTGATGAGGTGAACAGCGGTGAGAACGGCTTCAGCCCAGAAGGAGGAGGAGCGGAGGCAGAGAGAGATGAGGAGAGTACGAGCTGTTTCGATGATGTGGCGATGTTTGCGTTCAGCAACCCCATTTTGTTCATGGGTGTGCGGGCAAGACTGTTGGTGGAGGGTGCCATGCGAGTGGAGGATATCGCGCATGGTGGAGGAGAGAAATTCTTGAGCGCAGTCAGAGCGAAAGATCTTAATGCGACGCGCAAACTGAGTGTGAAGCATAGCGGTGAACGTGCGATACGCATTGGGTATGTCAGAACGATTGCGAAGGAGATACACCCAAGCACAACGGGAAAAATCATCAATAAAACTCACATAATAAAGATAGCCAGAATGAGAAGCAAGAGGCGCGGGGCCCCAAATATCAGAGTGAACTAAATCAAAAGGGGCTGTCGTTTGAGAAGCACTACTGGTAAATGGTAGAGCAAGGTGCTTTGACAAACGGCAGCCGGTACAAACAGAGAGGGGGGAAGGGGAGACACGACCCAAAGCTCCAGAGCGGATAACACTTCGGAGTCGATCAGGAGACAGATGTCCTAAACGTCTGTGCCACAAGTCGGCATCAGAGACAACAGAGAGGGCCGAAGCGGAGGTGGGGGGGGGGGGGGGGGGAACATGAAGATACTCCAGCTGATACAGGCCACCAGCCCTACGGCCCCGTCAATCCTCTGAGCTGTCCGGGAATCCTGCACAACACAATCAGAAGAAGAGAATAAAACCGTTAGACCGCGATCACAGAGGGAGCTGACAAAAATGAGGTTCATATGTAGCCGAGGGGCATGTGGACGTTGGAGAGAGTAAGGCGTCCAAGAGGGGCAGAAGTCGGGGTGATGGAGCCAGATCGCAGAATAGGGAGAGAGCCCCCATCAGCAGTGGTGACCTGAAGAGAAGGGGGGAAGAGGTGCAGTTGGTGAGGGTGCCGGAGTCGGAGAGTCGGAGGTGAGGTGGCAGGAGGCCCCAGAGTCGAAATACCAAGGTGCAGTCGGAGGAAGGCGAACAGCAACAGTACCAGAAGCAGCTGAGAGACTGTGTTCCGCAGAGGAGCTGGTAGAGGAGGCAGATTGAAATAGCGGAGACCGGAGGATCAGATCCTCTAAGCGTTGCAGAGGATCGGTAGCAGCAGCAGCAGTGTGGTGAGATCCGGAACTACGACCGCGGCCCCGACCACGGCCGTCACGGCGATGGTCAGAAGCGCGGTATTCATCAGCCGAGGGGACGAATAGGGCAAGCAGACTTCATGTGCCCCACCTTCTTGCAGTAGTGACAGGTAACAGCACTGGGACGCGGAGGAACGACAAGAGCATGATCCAGTGGGAGAGGGGGCTGGAGAGCCACGGGAGGTCGGAGACGAGTCTCTTCATCGAGCAGAGCGATCAGGGCATCATCCAGAGTAGGAAGCGGGACCCGGTGAAGGAGCTGAGCAGCAAGAAGAGAAAACTCAGGACGCAGAGCAGCAAGAAACTGATGAAGATGGCCCTCGGAGAGGTGGCGCTGAAATTCCAAGGAGCGAGGACAACCGCAGGGCAAGGGAATCAGAGAATCCAGTTCGTGCCAGTAGGCGCTCATCAGAGTGAAGAAGTCCTGAATGGAACGATCGTCTTGGCGGGCAGCCTGAGAATCGCAGATAAGACGGTGACGCCGAGCTCCACCACGGGGAACGAAACGGTCACGGAGATATTCCCACATGGCACGGGCGGAAGGAAGGCGACCGATAGACGTGAGAAGCGGGCGAGCAACGGACTCCAGGAGGTAAGCCCGGATAGCATGATCGCGCCGGTGCCAAAGAGTGAAGGCATCGAGAGAAGCGGCGTCAACAGAAGGTGTCGCGGAACCGGTGGCGGTGGCGAGCTTGGCGGCAGGGGCAGGAGGCGCACCAATAATGTGATCCCAAAGATCACGGGAGGAGAGAGCGGCCTCAACGGTAAGGGCCCAGTCAGGCCAGTCGCTAGCGCCGGCGAGCTGGAAGGACGTGGCCTTCAGCGGAGGCGAGATCAGAGGAGCAGCCATGGAGTCGCAAGGAAGAGGGCGGACTGGCGGGTTGGGGAGGGGCGGACTGGCGGACGGCGGGCTGGGGAGGGGCGGACTGGCGGGCTGGGGATGCGGGTTGGGGGGACTGGCGAACGGGTTGGCGGACTGGGGAGGGCGGACTGGCGGACTGGCGACTGGGTTGGGCGGACTGGCGGACTGGCGGACTGGGGAGGGCGGACTGGCGGATGGCGGATGGCGAACTGGGTTGGGCGGACTGGCGGACTGGCGGACTGGGGAGGGCGGACTGGCGGACTGGCGGGGACTGGCGGATGGCGAACGGGGTTGGGAGCTGGCGGACGGGGGGAAGGCGGACTGGGCGAACGGGGTTGGGGAGCTGGCGGACGGGGGGAAGGCGGCTGGGGCGAACGGGGGGTTGGCGAGCTGACGGACTGGGAGGGTGGCGGGTGGGGGGGCTGGGGAGGTGGCGGACTGCGGGGGGCAGACGGTTGGACTAGCGGACTGCTTGGAGGTGGCGGACTGCTGGGCAGGGGGCGGACTGAGCGGGAGAGCAGGCGGACTGAGCAGGGCTGAGCGGGCAGGAGACGGACGGGCCGGCAGAGGCGCGAGCAGAGAGGCGAGCGCGAAAAATTAAACCTGCTCTGATACCATGTTAGAAATGTAATTGGCTATTTGTATTCATGTGTAAAGGGACCAATTTGGTCTTACATATATAGAAGAAGAGCAAGGGGAGAGTGCCCATTTAGACAATGTGGGACTAAAAGAGAGAGACAATAAATGCACTATTAATTACAATCAATATAATATTTAACAGCCGTGAACGTAGGAAGATTGCAGAATCACGTAAATATGTGTGTTTTTTGCGTTGATTTTCTCGTGTTTTCTTTGTTGCTCTCAATCTTCGTTCCTAAGGACCGAGAGCTTAAGGTATTGATTGGGTTCCTTCCGGGATGATCTTGTTTAAAAAATTTTGATTTGCTATTATAACAAACAAAGGAGTTAAAAACATGCTTATAATGCAAAATAATTGTAGATTTATGTAATTTTTAAAATTTATATAAAAACAATATTGTGATTCATATCAATGATTAGTATTATAGGATCAAACATTTACCCAGCTGTTCCAAAAACCCGAATTTGTGGAAAGGACATTACTTTTTTTCCTTAAGAAAGTAACAATATGTCATGGGTCAATTCGCTCTGATGAGTTAGGCTAAAAACATAGCCATCATGGAATATATGTTTATCATGACAACAAATATGGCCGTCATCAAAAAAGAAAGTCAATTTTTGAGCATAAAAGTGAATGAAGATCCTTAGGTAAGATCTGGTGTTCACAAAAGACAGTTTGTAACCACTGTGTTCATAACCGTCACAACCGCGGAGCCAAATTTCTTGTTTTTCCCTCACATTGCAACATGAAAATTAGTGTTTAATTGCTAACTGTACTCTGCACCATTGTAAAGATGAAGGCTTCATTTGGTTTTGTTAAATTTTGATATAGCGGAAAACGGGAACCAGGCGCAGGAACACTCAACCATAAATCAAGCTTAATTGATCAGAAACAACAGAAAGCAACAACAAATCTTTTATTATCAACAATCTTCTTTACAATGCAGGACATACATGACGAGACATGTTTCATCGATGAACAAAAGAAGAGCATACAAACAAGCAAGACCAAGCCGGACGGATTGCCTCAGAGACCGCTGAGATCGCCGAGACCACTGAGACCGCCGATATCGCCAAACCAAGCTTAATTGATCAGAAACGCGGACTCCGTAGTTCAGTTCGGTGCAACAGAAGTGTACAACCCCATATTCGCTGAGTCAGACCAGGAGGCACCAACGGTCACAATTAGGGTAGCTAGAGGAGTTCCCGCCCTAAAGAGGTTCTCGCCCAAGTAGGCGGGAACGCTTGCGCTTGCGCCAAGCTCCTGTCTTGAAGGAGTTCTCGCCTATAAGCAGGCGAGACCGCTTGCGCCGGGCTCTGGACAGAAGGCTCTCGGTTCAGAGCTCTCGCCGAATGGGGCCCAGGGCCTTAGGTAAAATGACCTAATTGCCCTCAGGTAAAATTACCCCTATACCCTTAGGATAAACAGCGGGATTTGGCTATTGGCAGATCAACTAAGGGTATTTCAGTAATCTCAGGTCAGCAAAGGCCATAAATAGACCCATAAGGGCTCCTTAGAAAGCAAGCTTTAATAATCTTCCAACTTCCAGTGCTTTCTGAGGAGCTCCTAGCCCAGCTTTTAGCTTCGGAGGGGAAGCTCTCAGAGATCTTCCGGGTGTGAGGTGGGACCTCCCTACTGAGGCTTTGGGTCAGTTCAGGGACCTTTGAATCTAGTCGAGGGTTGAGGCTTGAGAGAAGTAGGTGTTGGCTGCGCCCCTGTTTTGAACTCCCGTTGAGGTCATTTTTGGCTTCAACAGTTCTGGTGCGGTGAGCGTGGAAAGCAGCTGATATAAGAAAGCCTTGAGTTTTGTCCCATGGATGGAGGTGAAGGTGAAGGGTTTGGTTCTAGAGGCTCCCCCACCCGGGGAGAGGAAGTGACGAGAAAGATGTTGTATGACTTCAGGCGAGAAGTCCTGCAGACCATCAGCTTGGCCTTCTCGGCCCGAAGCGAGTGGGCCACACCTCAGGTTCCGATAGAGGAGGTCCTGCTCTTGGGCGAGAATGCCCCTGGACAGCGCCGGGGAAGGAGGTCCCGGGGAGGCTGGCGAGAGAGACGTGGCGGCGCGGGAGCTCTTCCTCGGCCAGCGCCCGGGCAAGGAGGCTTTGATAGATTTGGGCGAGAGGGAGGCGGCAGTGCGAGAGCTCTTCCCTGGGCACGGTCACGCGGATCGGGCCAGCCAGCCGAGGCGCGGGACATGCCATCTCGCCAGGCAGGAGGCGAGAGCCCGTTCAGCAAGCTCGTCATCTCAGCTCCGGTACCGGAGGGGTTCCGGGATCCTGACATGTCATACTACTCAGGAAAGGATGACCCTGTACAACACGTGCAGTAGTTTGAAGATGTCATTTCGATAAGGCAGATGACGGATGCCTTCAAATGCCGGCTATTTGCCATCACGTTGAAGGAGAAGGCTCGGGACTGGTTCCACCAGTTGCCAGCAAGGTCGATCTACTGTTTTGAAGATCTGCGAAGAAATTTCCTGTTGAGGTTCTCAACATCTAAGAAGCGGAAGAAGAAGGGAGGCGGAGTGCTGTTTTGCGGTGAGGCAGAAGCCGATGAGACACTGGGTCACTATGTCGACCGGTTTCAGGAAGAGATCCTCCTGGTCCAGGAGGTCCCAAGGTACGCATTGATGCTTGCCTTTACCCTGGGGCTGAGGCCGGGATTCTTCAGTATGGAGTTGAAGAGAGTGCCCCCCTCTCCTTTGAGGAGCTCATGGAGAGGGTGGCAAAGGAGATAGACTTCGAGAGTGCAAACCTAGCATTCGCTAGGAAGTTGGCCAGGTTGGCGGAGGATGATGTGAAGGAACCTGCAGCGGGAAAGCAGAAGGAGCCGAGGGAGCAGAGAGAAGAAAGGAGAAGGGAAGAGCCGAAAGGTAGGGACCAGCAGCAGGGATGGGGGACCAGGGAGCCGAAACAACGGTTGGGTGGAGGCCCCAGGAGGGTCGCCCCAGGCCCAAGGAGGAGGCTATCAAGGAAGGGATAATCTACGGGAACCCAGGACGTTCGACCAACCGGCGTAGAGGCAGGAGCCAAGGGGTCGTCTCCCGCCGCCGCAAGAGGCATGGAGGTGGGCAGAGAAGATGAGCGAGGAGAGGAGTTCGAGGAGCAGGGAAGGAAGGGGAGAGGAGAAGGAAGAAGGGGTAGGGTGGCGTTGCTCTTTTGTGACTTCCACCAGGAGGAGGGTCACACAACGACCAATTGCCCTGAGTTCTTGAAGATGAGGGAAGCAAGAGGAGCAGGGAGGCAGGATCCGCCGGTTAGGATCGTGGAAGTACAGCATGGGGAGATGGAGGATAGGTGTGAAGATCGGGTAGACGTGGGAACCCGGGGAGGAATCGGGGTGATTCACGGAGGAGTGGGGATCGAGGCAACTCGCAAGGGGAGCCTGCAAACCATGTACCGAAGGGGGGTCGCCTCTACCTCCCAGGCTCCCCCACCAGAAGAAAAGATCACCTTCTCGTCAGCAGACATGCCGGACTACGAAGATCCATTCTGTGACGTCCTGCTGATCCAGACGGCGGTGGAGAATTTCACGGTCTCGAGGATACTGGTGGATACCGGGAGCTTGGTAAAGGTTATCTTCAAGAAGGCCTTCGATGAGATGAGGGTTGAAGGGAAGAGGATCTTGGCTTCGGATGGACCGCTGTTCGGGTTCTCTGGAGAGAGAAAGGAAGTGGAAGGGGGAGTAGGGCTACATGTGAAGTTGGGGGGCGTGTCACAGAACTGCAGGTTCATGATCGTGGATGCCCCAAGCAGCTATAACACCATCTTTGGGCGCCCCCTCATCGGCGCCTTTCGCTGCGTCCCCTCCTCGTTTCATCAGTGCCTTAAGTTCAACAATGGAGGGGTGCAGGTCAGGGTCAGAGGGGACCCGAAGGTGGCAAGACAGTGCTACGTTACTGTAGTTAACACCATATCTTGGATGTCAGAGGCGGATGAGTTGGAGAAGGAGATGGCGGCGCATTAAGAGGTTATCAGAGAAGAGGAGGTGAGCCTAGATGAGACGAGAGAGATAGCTGAAGAGGAAGTTAGGGGGAGGAGATTGAGGGGGAGCAGTAGGGAGGAGATGTACAGGAGGTCCAGGGACGAAGAGCAGGAGTGCCCGGAGGGGGCGATGGAGTTAGAAGTGCAAGAAGCAGGAGGAGCTGAGGGAGAGGCCCAGAGGGGCATGGAAGTCGAGCAGCAGCAGGAGGGGCCGGAGGAGGCAATGGAGATTGAGGAGGAGGTAGGAAGGGAGGAGCTGGAGCTGGAGGAAGAAGCAAGGGTCAGCTGGGAGCAGTCGCGGATGGAACTGGCCGAGGAAGTGGTGGAGATGGAGGTCTTCACCAGCGTGGGGCAGGTGCAAAGGGTGCGGGTCAGCAGGGGCTTGAGTCCCGAGGCCCGGGAGCGAGTGCGGGCCTGCATTCAAAGCAACATCGACATCTTCGCTTGGAGCGCGACAGACATGCCGGGCATCGACGCGGGCGTGGCCTGCCACCTCCTGAACCTGGACCCCTGCACTCGCCCCATACGCCAAACGATGAGAGCCATCGCCACCAAGCTGGAGGAGCCCATCCGCAAAGAGTTCAGGAAGCTCCTGGAGGCCGGCTTCATCTCAGAGATCCAGTATCCAGGCTGGATCTCCAATGTGGTTATCACCAGATCCAGATGCACCCTACCGACGTCAAGGATGTTTCCTTCATCACGAGGGAGGGGTGCTTCAGTTATAACATGATGCCCTTTGGGTTGAAGAACGCAGGGGCTACCTACCAACGCATGATGGATCGGGTCTTCCGAGATCAGAGGGGGAGAAACTTGGAGGTCTATGTCGATGACCTAATGATCAAGAGCAAGTGCGTGGATTCGCACCTGGAAGATCTAGAAGAGACGTTCGCCACCCTGAGGAGGTTCAAGATGAGGCTGAACCCCTTGAAGTGTGTCTTCAGGGCGAGCCGCGGGAAGTTCCTTGGGCACCTCTTGACTCCAGCAGTGGTGGAGCCTAAACCAGACAAGGTAAAGGCCATCCTGGATTTGGAATCACCTCGCGATGCCAAGGAGGTCCAGCGCTTGACAGGCAAGCTGGCTGGGCTGAGCAGGTTCCTCTCCAGGTCAGGGGACAAGTGTTCTTCGTTCTTTAAGGTGCTGCGAGGGAATCAAAGGTTTGATTGGACCGCAAGTCATAAGGAACTTCATCGGCTCTTGGCAGATCAAAGGCTCTGCGCCCCCTTCAGCTCTTGGCAGCTCAAAGGCTCCGAAGCATCACAACACCATGGCCGTTTGCCATCTGGGGGATGGATTTAGTTGGGCCTTTTCCTCCGGCTAGTGGACAGAGGAGGTTCCTCTTGGTCATGGTCGATTATTTATCAAAGTGGCTGGAGGTTAAGGCCTTGGCCAAGGTCACCTTGCAAGTCATAAGGAACTTCATCTGGGGGGAGATCATATGCAGACACGGGTTGCCTCAAGCAATAGTGACAAATAACGGCCCCCCAGTTTGCCAGTGAAGAGTTCATCAGCTTCTGCGCCCAACTGGGGATAGACCTTAGATTTGCCTCTGTCCACCACCCCCGGAGCAACGACCAGGTGGAAGCGGCAAACAAAATCATTGTAAACCTGCTCAAAAAGAAGGTGAAGAACTTATAGGGAAATTGGGTGGAGCAGCTCCCCTCGGTCCTATGGGCCTTGCGAACGACCCCGAACACGGCCACCGGTGAGACCCCCTTCAAGCTTTCTCACGGGTGTGAGGCGGTCCTACCAGTGGAGTTCGAGGTTCGGTCCCCCGGGTCATAGCCATGGGCGAAGGAGATGAGACTTGGAGATTGGAAAATGAAGAGGGGCTACGCCTCTCACTAGATATGGTGGAAGAACTGCGGGACGTAGCAGCTATCAGGCAAGAAGAGATCAAGAGGCGGATGGCCAAGTATTTTGATAAGCATGTCAGGGTCAAGTAGTTTACTGAAGGAGATCTGGTGCTGAGAAAGGTTGATGCGGAAGGAAGGTCGGCTCACGTGGGCAAGCTCAACCCGAACTGGGAAGGACCGTACATAGTGAAGGAAGTCCTTGGAATAGGAGGTTACTACCTCCAGGACGTGGAGGGAAGAGCCTTAAGCCACACCTGGAGCGGCGATGACCTGAAACGCTTCTACCCATGAAATGGGAAGGATGTAATTGTGTATCCAAAATTAAACTTATTATACTGCATCAGTTGTCTTGATTTTCCCTTGCCTGTTGTGAAATTTTTATAATAGGATGTAATCATGTGTTTTGTAATAGCAGAAGTTCGGCTCGGCCCCAGGTAGACCCGCTGCGCAGGCTCTCATCTAGCTGGTAGGTCCGAAGGCTCGCCTATGGGGGATAGGTTTGGTTTGAGAACTTCATCGGCACCCTGAGCTCGGCTCGGACCCAGGTAGACCCGCTGCGCAGGCTCTCATCTAGCTGGTAGGTCCGAAGGCTCGCCTGTGGGGGATAATTTTAGTGTGAGAACTTCATCGGCACCCCGAGCTCGACTCGGCCCCAAGTAGACCCGCTGCGCAGGCTACCATCTAGCTGGCAGGTCCAAAGGCTCGCCTATGGGGGATAGGTTTAGTTTGAGAACTTCATCAGCGTCCCGAGCTCGGCTCGGCCCCAGGTAGACCCGCTGCGCAGATTCTCATATAGTTGGCAGGCTTGAAGGCTCACCTAGGGGAGGGAAGTTTTTGATCCTAGGAGATGCTCCGACTCGGATGATCTGAGCAGGGCAAGAAACATACCCAGAACGCGGAATGAAAAATAGGAAAAGGCAGGAGAGGTCTCGGCCAGAATAGATCTCGGCGGGGAGGTCTCCGCCAAGGAGATCTCGCCAGAGGAAGTTCTCGGCGGGAAGGCTCCTGAAACTATTCTTAGTCAGACAGCGGGAGGCGCACGACGAAAGCTTCGAACAGTTCCCACAGGATAAAGAGGGACTGCCTCGTCCTGAAGGGCACACGAGCAATGTTCCCGGCGGGCGGTTTTCGGCGGAGCACGAAAACGAAACGTCTAAACCCTGAGCCCTTTCGACAGGTTTCCCGCCTATCCATCACTAAGGGAGACTACCCTAGGGAGGCCAAGGGCCCCAACGGAAGTGTGCTTGAGAAGCACTCGGCCACAACAATCGTATTAAGCGCACATGCAATAAGAAGAAAATGGCAATACATACAAAATGTTTACAAGGTATAACTACAAGTTTAGAGCGTCTCGCTCTTTACAATGAAGCGAAAAGGAAAGAAAGAAAAGGGGGCCCCCTCAGGGAGACACGCTATACCCCTCAGAGCTCTCGCTTGAGCTCCCGCTGGAGCTCTCGCTGGAGCTCTCGCCTGAGCTCTCCTCAGATGTCTTGCCACCCGCGGCAGGGGATCTCGGGACATCCGAGGGCGGGGAATCAAGCGCTCCTGGGGGCTTCGGGGCAGGCTCAAAGAGCCAGGGGACAAGCTGATGAGCGGTAATGGTCTTGCCCCTCCCATCCAAGCAACCGACATCCCGCAGCGTCTCCAGGGTCAGCTTGACCGTAGATTGCGCGTTGGCCTGGAGTAGATTGTCGATGTCGTAGACAGAATAGTATTGGTTTTTCAACCTTTCGTCTAGTGGAGGGGGCGCATTCGCCTCTAGCCGCAGGATCTGGTCCCTCAGCAGGACGTTCTTGTATCGTGCCTGGGCCAGCTCTGCGCGAAGCGCCACGGCCTGAGCGGAAGCCTGTAGAGCGAGAGGTTAACATGAAAGGAAAAGAAGGAAGTTGAAGTCTGCAGTGGCGAGAGCGAGTGTCGCGAAAGGTCTTGCTTACCTCTTCCGCCCGGCGCGAGGACAGCAGTTACGTGGCGTCTGCCAGCTCCTTCTTCAAGGTAGCCGCCTGAGCCATCGCCTCCTCCCTGGCCTTGAACATATCCTGGAAGTTGCGGTCAATGGTGATGCTCCGGCGAGCACACATATGCGCAAGCTCCATCCCGCACATCAGAGCCCGGGTGGAGTCATAGGCCAGGAGCCCGGTGGTCATCTTGTCATAGATGCCGACATTCTCCCGGCTGTAGAGGCCGTAGCCCAAGGAGAAGGCCTCGCTGGTGACTTCATCTCACTCCGCCCAGCTGGGTAGAAGAGACAAGATTGAGACCCTGTTGGTGTCAGGGTCCCACTGAAGCAGCAGCTTGTTCTCCCTATCTAGGCACTTCGTGCCGAGACCAAAATTGCGGTGACCCGACGGCACCTCTCCAGGCGGAGACTGAGCGGAGGTCTCGGCGACGGCTCCCTCGCCATCTACTCCACCAGGGGCTGGGGGGTTCTCGGCAGGTGTCTCGGCACCACCCCTGGAAACTGCGATCTCGCTGGCGGCCTGCAAGATCTCTTCGAAGGAGCGACCAGCAGCGGAAGGTTGGGAGGACGGCACCGCAGCGGCTTTACCCTTCTCGGCGGTAGTTATCTTGGGCCTCTTGAGCGGTGGGGGCAGAGGGGCACCGGGCTTTCGCTTCCCGGTGCCAGTCGAAGAAAGCGGGGCCGGCTCATCCCGGCAAGCTTGCGCCGCGGCCTTTGCGAGAGCCAGCGGGTCTCTGACAGGTTGCCGGGGTTTCGCGAGGTGAAGCCGACGGGAACGTAGCGAGTCTGGGTCAGTTGGAACTCCTCCACGGTCAGGCTGCAGGAGGGGAACAGATGATTCTGGAAGGCTTCTGCGCAATTCGAACGTCCCTCGCTTCCGCACGACATCGTGTTTGAAAGGTTGCAGGCGAGGTCTTCAGAAGACAGGCGAGAGCGAGGACAGCAAGAACAGGAGGATGAAGCCGAAGCAAGCGGGAGCTTTCGGCAAACCGCGAGAGCGACAAGAGAAAAGACAGTTCAGATCGGAGAAATAATATGGTAGGTGGAGTTCTCTTTTATAGAACCGTGATCATCATGATGTTTCCCAAAAGGCGGCGGGGGTACAGCCGTCATGCCCTAAGTCGGAGGCGCCTCGATTTCCCGCCCAAGATTGGCAGTGACTGACTGACAAATATGATTAGCGCAAACATTACGAGATGACACGCAATAAGTAAAACAAGCAGAAGCAGGGTTACTCTCGCCGCGCGAGAGCTGAATAAAATAATAATAATAATAATATAGAGTCAGGAGTTACTCTCGCCAAGCGAGAGCTGAATAAAAGGTAATAACAGCAATAATAGCAGAGTATTAGCTACAGACTGATGAAATAAATATGGTCACATGGGGAAGGGGAGGCCGGGGGCAAGGAAGGGCGAGATCTCGCGAATCAGTAGGGTTCCCACCGCCATCGTCCTCGCTCCCGCTGCCTAGTCCTCGATGGCGCCTGCGGGTTGAAGTAGGATGACAAGACAGTGCATCCTAGGTTGATCCGACGAGATAGGTCTCGGATCCGCGCGATGCACCTTTTGGGAGAGGACCCCGCGGTAGGCCCACCTGGCCGATCCATCTCGCCGATGAAGTAGTCTCGCTCCAGAGCCTCCAGCCTCTTCTCCACCGACTGGCGGAACTCTCTCGCCGCGGAGACATGGGCCCGCTCCCGCATGATAAGCTTTGACAGGATGGTGACAACCTTCTTCCTCGCCTTTTAGCGCTCCCGCACTGGTCAAGATTTCCTCCATCTCGTCATATGAAGGGAAGGGGGAGCTCTCGCCATCCTCCCCCTCTCTATCTTCGTCTTCTTCATCTCTTCTTCATCGTCTGCGTCAGCTCCCCCCGGGAGCCCTGATCTCCTAGCAAGAGAATTCCAGTCATGGAGAGAGCTAAGCGATAATTGTGATAAGCATACCGCATACCTGCAGTATGGCGAGAACCACCGGCCGATGGCAAGCGAGAAGGTCCCCCAGCCCCCCCCCCCCCCCCCCTCAGTTCCAAAGAGTAGGTGGATCGGCTTCACTTTTCCCGGGGGAAGATTTTGCGAGTGGTGATCCCGCTTGGCCGGAAGCGGGGGGGGGGGGGGGGGGGGGGAGGTCTCCGCTCCCGCGTATGGCTGGCATCATGTGGAGCTACGGAAGATTCTGCAGCCATTCCTCCCTCCGGTAGGGAGGAATCAACCGCGCGGGGGCAGGCCGATTAGCGACCCTTACTTCGTTCTCCCGGGTAGCAAGACCCGGCTGGGCGGGAGCTGGTGCTGCGAGAAGATAATTCAGCGTTCTTAGATTTGAGTTAAGAGCGAGAGTGGAAAAGATACCTGCAGTTCTTATGGAGTCAGGCGGAGGAGCGACCTTCGAGACCCGCGGTTGGTCCTCAGGAGGACGAGATGATGGGTCCAAGGGTTCCCGCGGGGACCTGACGTCGTCGGGGACCATTTCCTGCGAGAAGTATCGCGTCAGCGACAAGTCCTTCTGCATAAGCAACTAGTGGTTTCAATGATTAGCGAGTCAGACATACCTTCTGCGGAGAGGGATCATCCGTGCGGCTTGGGGTCGGGGTAGGCGAGCTCCTGTTCTCGTGAGGCAGGTCTCACTGTACCACCTTTGCCTTCTTCTTTTTCTTATTTGGTTGAGAAGGCTCAGCGGCTGACAACTTTCTCGCCAGCCAGGGGGCAACCAAGGCGCATTTAGCCTTGGCTTGCACCTGTGCCACATCGATGCAGTCTTGAAGATCCTGCGGAAGCGGTTTGTCGGCGCACTTGGGATGCATCACGAGAGGAGGCGAGAACTCAGGCGAAGAATGACGATTCGAGGGCAGAATTATGACCATCTATCAGCACATATATATAGCCACGGTACGGCCCACCAAAAGATTCCCTGACGTTAACACGTGCTCATCGAATATTTACGGGTTGGATGTGTCTTTTCGAGCGCAGAGCTAGCTCAAAAAGAGCGGGGATTGTGTACAACCCCATATTCGCTGACTCAGACCAGGAGGCACCAACGGTCACAATTAGGCTAGCTAGAGGAGTTCCCGCGCTAAAGAAGTTCTCGCCCAAGTAGGCAGGATGCTTGCGCTAC
>CM077165.1:144491008-144662745 GCA_039583875.1 Platanthera guangdongensis
TGGTGACCCAACACTATCCCTTCACGTACCATGAAGTGACACTTCTCCCAGTTCAACACCAAATTCGCCTCCACACACTGCGCCAGCACCCTCTCTAGACAAACCAAGCAAGCCTCAAATGACTTGCCAAATATAGAGAAATCGTCCATATAGACCTCGATTCCATAATCTTCAGGGTCTTCGCCCTCCTCTAGAAGATCTGCGATGAGTGCGATTATGCAACATTGGAAAGTAGTCGGTGCGTTACATAGGCCAAAAGGCAGCATTCTAAATGCGAACGTCCTGTAAGGATAGGTGAAGGTAGTCTTTTCTTGATCCGCTGGGTCCACCATAATCTGATTGTAACCAGAGTAACTATCTAGAAAGCAAAAGAAATCATTCCCTGCCAGTTTGTCTAATATTTGATCAATGAAGGGAAGGGGAAAATGATCCTTCTTGGTGGCTTTATTCAGCTTTCTATAATCGATACAAATTCGTCACCCGGTGATCGTCCTAGTGGATACTAACTCACCCTTCTCGTTCCTCACAACCACCATCCCTCCTTTCTTTGGGACACAATGCACCGACGACACCCATGAACTATCTGAGATTGGATAGATGATCCCCGCGTCTAGCCATTTAATAATTTCTTTCTTTACCACTTCCTTCATCGGTGGGCTTAGACGGCATTGAGGTTCAATCGATCCCTTACAAGATTCTTCAAGGCGGATCTTATGCGTGCATAATGATGGGCTGATCCCCCAAATATCTACTATGGTACAACCTATTGGATCCCTAGTTGATTTCGGCTAGGTTCACTGACTTAGGATGTGACCCATTATGTATTGCCAGGGTCAATTTGTGTCCTAGAGTATAGGTCAAGTCCTTAGGCTCAACTCCAGATGGACCATCTTTCAACAAGACCATCAGAGACTCTAGCTTAACAAGTTTTCAAGACTAAGTAAAGTGAGTTCGACGTTCGTCAAACTCAGCTCGACGAAAGGAGTTCTGCGCTCGACGATCGTGAGATAATTCTTAGTGCTGAGCTCGACGATCTGTGTTCTCTGTTCGACGAAGACTCAGTTTCTACATCAAGCCAAAGTCAGGAGAACTTCAAATGTTTCTAAGTCCAGCTTCAAACTTCGGTCGACGAATTATATTCTGAGCTCGACGAACTTGGATCTCAAGTTGTCAATTTCTCAGGTCGACGAAGTCAGCTTCTCAGGTCGACGAATTCTGTACTCTACTCAACGATTTCTGGACTCAGAGAATTTGTGTCGACACTTAGGGTTCGTGTCGACACCAGACAATATGTGTCGACACCAGCTTAGGTTGACACCAGAGGCTTTGTGTCGACACCAGGATATCAGTCGACACCCGCTTATGTCGACACCAGAGTACTTGTGTCGACACCAAGATCAATCTGTCGACACCAACTTATGTCGATACAGCATTTCAACAGATGCAGAGTATTTTGCCTAAGTCCAGAACTTTTCTCAGCTCGACGAATTTGGTTCTCAGCTCGACGAATAAAGTCTGCCTGTCTGACGAATGAAGATTGTCTGGTCGATGAACTCTCTCAAGCTCAGCTCGATGAACTCAAACTCAGCTCGACGAACACAAGTGCAGCTCGACGAATTGTGTTCTTCGCTCGACGAATCCAGACTAAGTTTTCTTCAAGTTTCCCATCCCGTTTCTTGGCGCTGATTCTTGAACATTTATTTCCAGATCTTCTCGGAATGTTACCGTTAGAACGCGCATTGACTATGGACTATTACATGCCGTTTTTCCATGCGACAGTTAGGAAAGTCATTGATTGTTGTTTCTTTCCAAAACCGACTACAATTACTGCTCGACATTTAAAAGTTTGAATGTTCCTCAGTCAGAAGAGGACACATACAGACACACAGTAAGAGAACAGAATCAAGCAGTGAAAGAGTTCAAGAATTACAGTACAGCAAACAATCAGACAGATACTCTGAAGTTGCAGAAAAGAACAATCTTTCTCAAATCAAAAGTTCTTGACTGCAATCAGCCTTGACTAGAGAATATTTTTCAAGGAGAAGAAGAATAAGCAAATTCTATCAAGAGTCTTCTTCTTCCAACTCACAGAATAACTTCAAAGGACAACAATTATTCAATCTGTCAAAGGAGTTCCTGAAACACATTCTGGTCCAGGCATTCTGGGTCCTTGAAGACCTATCACCATAAAGCAGTGCTCCAGTATTCCTGACCAATTCAAGAACTCAGGGGGAGCAAGATCTACTACAATCAATCCACAAGTCTTCTCTCTGATTGTTGACAGAGAAGACATTATCACCTTCTTACCAATTCCTGTACAGGGTTTTAAATACCTTCAAAATTATTCTGGTTGCAAGTCTCCCTCCAAAAGACTTGAGGTTTGGTTTTTGAGCACCTTATCAAAAGCTCATTGGTGCCCAGGACACCTAATCAACTCATCCTGCAGTGGATTCCTACCTAGGGTGGTAGAAGAGTGGACGTAACCCAGATTGATTGGGGAACCACTATAGCTCCTTGTGTCATCTAGTTGCTCATTTCTTTTGTTTTCTGGCTGTGGTCTGTGATTGCTCTGTGATTAGATAGTTGCTATGCTTGCTTTATTTTAGTTGCTTCCCTGTTCACCTAGGAATACAACAACAGTTGTAAAAAGTTTATAGTGATCACCATACTCTATTCACCCCCCTCTAGAGTATATCAGATCTAACCTGCACTTTCACAACCTACTGACGACTTATATCATTTTAAGAGTTCAATAAGCTTAACAGTTGTTGTAGTTCTAATTTAGAGTTAACAATTACCGGCAGAGTACCATTCTCACCTAGATACGCGTAAGTAAGGTGTTTGGGAAGTGGTTTTAACTCTAATGATGGTGGCTCAACAATGGAAGGCTTTACTGAGGTGGACTTCTCGGGCATCTCAAGTGGCTCCGGCTTACGAAGCCAATCATGTTGCTTCTCAAATGCTTGTATGAACGTCTTCGTCCTCCTCAGATAAATCCTCCTCTGTCAATACGTGAGTCAATAAAATATCTTGTTCATCAGACAATGGGAGAGTCGACTCATAATCATATATGGAGATATGATTTACCACCTCCATGTTGTCCTCCTCTCGATGGGGAAACTTCATTGCCTTAAGTAAGTTAAATGTCACTTGCTCGTCGTTCACCCTCATTATCAATTCTCCCTTATACACATCAATCAATGTTCTACCCGTGGCTAGGAAAGGTCTCCCAATGATAATAGGAACTTCCTTGTCTTCCTCCATATCTAAGACCACAAAATCTGTCAGAAAAATAAACTTATCCACCTTTACTAGTACGTCCTCAACTATGCCTTTCAGAAATGCCAGGGTTCCATCGGCCAGTTGTAAGGTTATGGAAGTCTTAAAGACTTCCCCCAACCCTAGATTCCTATATATTGAGAGCGGCATTAAGTTAATGCTTTCTCCAAGATCGCAGAGGGTCTTACCCTCAAACTTATATCCTATGAAACATGGTATCGTAAAGCTCCCCGGATCTTTTAACTTAGGTAGGAGTCTTTTTTGAAGAATGGCACTACACTCTCGATTGAGTGCCACCGTCTCATTCGTACCAAATTGTCTCTTTTTAGATAGAATATCTTTCATAAATTTCACGTAGTTTGGCATTTGTTCCAAAGCTTCCGCGAAAGGAATGTTGATTTGTACTTTCTTGAACATTTCAACAAATTTTTGAAATTGGTGGTCAAGTTTGCTCTTCTTCAACCATTGAGGGAATGATGGTGGAGGATAGACCATCGCACTACTCTTCTTCTTTAAGTTTTCAACGAGTGGCTCACTTGCCTTCTCTTCTAACACTTCCACTCCTTCGTCAACCTTATCATTTTGGTTCGGCTCCTCACTAGGCGCATTCGGACTAACCTCCTCCAATTCATTTTCTTCGCTTACCTTCCTTCTTTGTTCCCTTGCTGGCACACCCACTAACTCCTTACCATTTCTTAAAGTGACCGCCTTACAATGTTGATTATCTCCCTTTGGATTTTGAATGGTGTACGTTGGGAGTGTTCCTTGGGGTCTAAGGCTCAAAGCACTCGCAATCTGTCCTAATTGCATTTCAATCACTCGTAAGGAACCCTCTAAAGTAGTGATGCGGGCGTCACTCTTTTGGATTGATTCGGCAATCAACTCTTCAGAATATTTCCTAGAAGGTCCTTGTTGATTGTAGTTATTATGTTGGGGTGGACGTTGGTTTGAGTTGAAACCGGGTGGGTGTGCCATTCCGGTGTTGTTCTACCACAAGAAGTTAGGATAGTTACGCAACTCCGGGTTATAATAATTTGGGATCGCATTATTATTATTATTATACCTAGGTTGCCCTCCTATGTAGTTGATTTCTTCATTATAACTAGAGGTCAGGTTGCTTACTAGTTGTTCAATAGTAAATGAAAGGTTTGTAGTAAGAGGTGTCATAATGCTGTTCACATGTGGGTTCATCTGATTATGATTTAAAGTTAACGCATCTAACCTCTTGTTAATGGTGTTAAACAGGGCAGTCATTTGTGCAGCAAATGAGTTCAGTTAGTCTATTTGGTACATACCACTCTCGGATGAGGAAGGAACTTGTCTCTCGAACGATTGGTAGTTGTTAGAGGATAAGTCCTCTAAGATGGCATATGCATCCTCAGGGTATTTTCCCTTGAGAGATCATCCTGCAGCTCCATATACCTGAATCATGGTAGATGTCTGGAGGCCATTATAAAAGGTCCATATCTGTTGGTGTATGGCCAATCCGTGATGAGGACATTTACGCAACAACTCCTTAAGTCTCTACCACGCATCATAGAGCATCTCACCGTTCGCTTGAGTAAAGTTAGTTATATCCCGCATTAAGCTTGCGGTCTTAGCGGGTGGGACGTACTTGGCCAAGAATTTCTCTACCACTTGTAGCCAAGTGGTGAGACCATGTTGTGAATCAAGCCACTCTTTTGCTCTTCCACCCAAGGAGAACGAGAACAAGCGTAGTCTAATTGCCTCGTCTAATGCACCATTAATCTTGAATGTGTCACACACATCCATGAACGTCCGTATATGGGAATTCGGGTCCTCATGACTAAGCCCGCTAAATTGTTTTTGCTGAACTAAGTTCATAGCCATATATAGAATCAATTTTGAAATTGTTCGCCTCGATGGCCGGCTTAATGATGTTATGATGGACCCCTCCACTAAAAGGCATATTATATTCTCTACAGGTTCTCCTAACCTCAGTAGGTTGTACATTCTGTTATACCGCACCCTCCTAACCTAAATCCTCCTGATTATTATTAGCATTGACATTTTGATTATTAGGATTCATTGTTGCAGGTCGATTATGTTCTAATTGAGATGCTTTTCTATTCCGCCTACAAGTCCGTTCAATTTCTGGGTTTAGAGGTAATAATTCAGGCGATCGATACCTGGACATAAACTAAGCACGAAAGCAGAATGAAAATGACAAAACACAAACAAAACAATCAAGCAATGCAGCAGAAATAACTGTAAAATTGATAATAAACAACAGTACAGGCTTGAAATCTAAATACTAAAGCTTCACCAATATTGCAAGAAAAACACGCTAAATGTTCGCACCTCCCCGGCAACGGTGCCAAAAACTTGATATGCCAAAAACGGGTATACGTATTACACGCAAGTGCACGTGCCGGATCAAGTAATAAAAAGTGAGTAAAGTTCGTTTTCACGGAGAGGTGGTGGATGTAGTGCTCGTAACAACCAGTTGGTCCTTTTCTTTAAATCCAAGTCAGATTAAAATAGTGATTTGTTAAATGCTACAATTATGATTAACAAAGACTGCAAATGAAAATAGAATACTATTTGCTAAGAGAAAAATACTTGGTTATCGAAGAAATAATATTGTATTATGATTTTCTAAGTCTCGTGTGACGAATCTTGTGAAGATGGCTTTGTGATAGTGAGTGGTGACACATCTTGCAACGATTTTAAAGTAGAAGATCCGTACCTCTCGATATCGGAAATCCCTAGCCTCTATTTCCCCCTCAGGAGAGATAAGTACCGCATAAAGTTCAAAAATCAAAGTTGCTAATATTAAGGGGAAATCTCTTTCTCCCTTCAAATACTATACCGGATCTATAACACACTTACGCAACTCCTCTCTCGAATTATGAAGCATAGTAAAATGATAAAACCTTGGCCAAAAGTTTCAAAGTAAAGATTATAGATTCGATAAAAACATACACCAAACATTTACAAAGAAAAATTTAAGATTCATCAACACAAAAGACCAAGTACTTTCACAATACAAGATTAAAAATGTTTAGTTCATGGCGGCAGAGAAATCACACATAACAGTTGGAGAGATCTTACAATACATGATGAAATTGACAAATAAACGTTGTAGGATTCTCCTTTCGACATTCCTCGCTCGATCAACCCGAAGATCCGTCGTCTTCCTTGCTTCGGCCGCCGCTTGAATGGAGGATTTTTAAAAACCATAGATGAAGAACTCCCTCTCTCCTCAAGATGATGAATAATCAGCAACTCCGGAATAATCCTCCATAAAAACGTCCAACCCTTTCCCCAAAAGATGCCTCTTTTCATTTAGGTAAATAGTGCAACTTTTGAAATTTGAAATCTGAAATTCGTCCAGATGTTGCAACCCTTTTTAAGAGGTTATAACCTTTTTTCGAGCAAATGATATTTGGGCAGATTTTGATTCTCCAATAGGTTTTTCTTCGGCATTTCTTGCACCACACCTAGGAAAAAGACCACTTTAGTCATAAATAACATAAATATGAATTTACTTGCATTTAACTTCAATTAAATGTATTTTCTTCCAGGTCACCGAGCAGAAGGTCCGAAACTTAGGCTGGATAACTTCTTTTTAAGAAGTTATCAGCCACTGTCACCGATGGCCACATCGGTGAGGCCCGCAGGGCTCACTACCCTGCTTGAAAAGAAGCAGGTCATACTATGTCGACATAGGGTGTTATGCGCGGCTGTAAATTCCTGCGATGTGTATGCAGCTGCGAATCCCTATGATGTGTATACGGCTATGAATGCATGCGATGTTTGCATGGGTTGTGAATGTCTGCTATGTTGCTGTGCTAGTGGACCCTAAATTATAACTTGTGTATATTGTTGCTGCTAGTCCAGTTATACCATGCTTCACCTCTTTTTGGTTGCTCCTAGCTTAATTATGAAATGTTATGCTAACTCACTCTTACTTCGGCTATCTTATTCTGTTGGGTGTGTGCGCTCGCCCCCAGGAAATAGATCCGGGGAGGAGATTTGTTTCCACTTAGATCTGTGACTAACATTTATTTTAATAACCACTCATAGGAGATGGAGTAGTATAGTGACCAGCTGCTGCAAGCCAATCTGCCCGCTAATAGGACTACTCGAGCAGAGGCACCCCCATCGTCTCCAGAGTTTCGTGACGTGAGTACTTGCGAGTAGAGTAGAGAGAGGAGTTGCTAGTTGTAGTACTATTATATCCTAAGGGCTTCATGTATAAACAGTGGATACGACCTTCTGCGTTTTCTGTTAAATATATATTGTTATATATATTTGTTGTGGCTTCCTGTTAATGTTTCTGCTAAACTCTGTGATGAGATGTGAATGTTGTGATTCAAGCTGAGCAAGACGGCCAACTAGTGCTAAGTGGATTGGGTCATTACCCCTAGGGAGCATTGGGTGAACGTCTTGGGTAGTAAGATCCCCTCCGACCCAACCCCGGGCAAAGGTGGGGGGGGGGGGGGTTCTTACAAATGGATCAGAGTGATCACGATCTGCCATTGTGGAGCAGTCTTAGGATCCCTCCGTCCCTCGCTTCGTTCTTTAGTTCTGGATGAACCATGCAGCGGAAGCCTGGATACCCTAGTGTAGAGGCTTAGGGATTCTAGACTGTATGATAGAATGCCCGAACACCTTTATTTTCGCTTTGTTAGTCTTTTGCAAATATCCAATATTTTTGCAAAATACTGACACTTCTCGAGACATAACAGAGTGTAGTAACAGGAGATCCTCCTCTAGAGGATATATCCTTGTCACCCCACCTCCAGACCTAGTTACCCCTGCAGCTGTACCATTTGCCAACACTAACTTGGGGCAAACATTGACAACTATCCTGGAGACTTTCTGGATAGCTTTGGCACAACCACCATAGTAGTTGGTGGTACCCACTGACCTACTGATGACCTTTCGGGTGCTAAGGCCTCCCATCTTCAAAATGACGGAGACTGTCATACATACAAAAGAGTGGGTTGAGCGCATAGAGGAGCTGTTGGTAAGAACGATGTTCCTAATAGTAGCTGTAGTGTCACCAGTGGTGACCTTGTTAGAAGGAGATGCTAGAGACTGGTGTTGGCTACACCTCAGGTCCCAATAGAGGAGGTCCCACTCTTGGGAGAGAACGCCCCTGGACAGCGCCCGGGGAAGGAGGTCCCAACGGAGGCTGGCGAGAGGGACGTGGCGGCGAGAGAGATCTTCCCAGGACAGCGTCCTGGGAAGGAGATTCCGGTAGAAGGTGGCGATAAGGAGGCTGCTGTGCGAGAGCTCTTCCCTGGGCATGGTCTCGCGGATCGGGCCAGCCAGCCGAGGCCGCGAGATGTGCCCTCTCGGCAGGCAGGTGGTGAGAGCCCATTTAGTGAGCTCATCATCTCGGCTCCGGTGGCGGAGGGGTTCCGGGAGCCCGACATGTCCTACTACTCGGGGAAGGATGACCCTGTACAACATATGTAGTGGTTTGAAGATGTCATTTCAATAAGGCAGATGACAGATGCCTTCAAGTGTCGGCTGTTTGTCATCACGTTGAAGGAGAAGGCACGGGACTGGTTCCACTAGTTGTCGGCAAGGTCGATCTACTGTTTCGAAGATCTGCGAAGAAGTTTCCTCTTGAGGTTCTCAACATCGAAGAAGCGTAAGAAGGAGGCGGAGTGCCTATTTGCGGTGAGGCATAAGCAGGATGAGACGTTGGGACATTACGTGGACCGGTTTTAGGAAGAGGTCCTCCTGGTCTAGGAAGTTCCAGGGTATACGCTGATGCTCGTGTTTACTCTGGGATTGAGGTCGGGTGTCTTCAATATGGAGTTGAAGAGGGTGCCCCCGCTCTCCTTTGAGGAGCTCATGGAGAGGGCGGCAAAGGAGACAGACTTCGAGAGTTCCAATCCGGCGTTTGCAAGGAAGGTGTCCAGGTTGGCGGAGGATGATGTGAAGGAGCCAGAAGCAGGAAGGCAGAGGGAGCATAGAGAAGAGAGAAGGAGAGAGGAACCCCGAGGTCAGGGGCTGTAGGGACAGCATCAAGGACGGGGGGGGGGGGGGGGGGGGGGGGAGCCGAACAACCGGATAGGTTGGAGGCCTCAGGAGGGTCGCCCCCAGGAGCAAGGAGGAGGTTTTCAAGGAAGAGACAACTTCCACGAGCCAAGGAGGTTCGATCAACCGGCATGGAGGCAGGGGCCGAGGGATCGCTTCCAGCATCTGCAGGAGGCAATGGAGATTGGTCGAGGTAGAGGAGGAAGGAGAGGAGCTCGGGGAGGAGCTGGAAGGAGAGATGGTGGAGAAGGAAGAAGGGGTAGGGTGGCGTTGCCTTTCTGTGACTTCCATCAGGAGGAGGGTCACGCAACGACCACCTGCTCAGAGTTATTAGAAGTGAGAGAAGCCAGGGGGTGAGGAGGCCGGAGCCGCCGGTGAGGATCGTGGAAGCGCAGCATGGGGAGAAAGAGGATAGATACGAGGACCGGGTGGATGTAGGAACCCGGGGAGGGATCGGGGTGATCTACGGAGGAGTTAGGATAGAGGCTGCTCGTAAGGGTAGCCTCCAGACCATGTACCGAAGGGGGGTAGCCTCAACCTCCCAGGCTCCACCACCGAAAGAAAAAATTACCTTTTCTTCAGAGGATATGCCAGATTATGAAGACCCATTCTACGACGCCTTGGTGATCCAGACGGCGGTAGAAAACTTCACGGTCTCCAAGATCCTAGTGGACAACGGGAGCTCCGTAAATGTGATCTTCAAAAAGGCCTTCGATGAGATGCAGGTTGAGGGCAAGAGAGTGCTAGCTTCGGACAAACCATTGTTCGGTTTCTCAGGAGAAAGGAAGGAAGTGGAAGGGGGAGTAGTGCTGCACATGAAGTTGGGGGGCATGTCACGGAACTGCAGGTTCGTGATTGTGGATACCCCGAGCAGCTATAGCACCATCTTTGGGCGCCCCCTCATCAGCGCCTTTCACTGCGACCCCTCCTCATTTCATCAATGCCTCAAGTTCAACAATGGAGGGGTGCAGGTCAGGGTCAGAGTGGACCCGAAGGTGGCAAGACAGTGCTACGTTACGACAGTAAGCACCATATCATGGATGACAGAGGCAGAGGAGTTGGATAAGGAGATGGCGGCACATGAAGAGGTTATCGGAGAGGAGATGAGCCTAGAGGAGGCGAGAGAGGAGGCTGAAGAAGAAGTTGGAGAGGAGGAGATTGAGGAGCAGTAGGGAGGAGATGTGCAGGAGGTCCAGAGGGACGAAGAGTTGGAGCCGCAGGAGGGTCGACACGTGGAGGTGGAAGAAGGAGCTGAGAGGGAGGCCCAGAGAGGCGTGGAGATTAAGCAGCAGCAGCGTGAGAGCCTTGAGGAGGCGATGGAAGTTGATGGAGCAGGAGGAGAAGAGGAGTTGGGGCAGGAAGAGGAGGCAAGGGCCGACTGGGAGCAGTCATGGCTGGAGCCCGCGGAAGAGGTGGTGGAGATGGAAGTCTTCACCAGCGCCGGGAAGGTGCAAAAGGTGCGGATCAGTGGGGGGCTAAGCCCCGAGGACCAGGAGAGAGTGCAGGCTTGCATCCAGAGAAACATCGACACCTTTGCTTGGAGCGCGGCTGACATGCCGGGCATCGATGCGGATGTGTCCTGCCACCGCCTGAACCTGGATCCTAAGACGCTCCCAATATGCCAGAAGATGAGGACCATCGTAACTATGCTGGAAGAGCCAATTCGCGAGGAGGTCAAGAAGCTTCTAGAGGCCGGCTTCATCTCGGAAATCCAGTATCCAGGCTGGTCTCCAACGTGGTAATGGTGAAAGGGGGGAATGGAGCATGTGTATGGACTTTTCATTATTAAATAAATCGTTCCCCAAAGATTGCTACCCCTTGCCTCGAATCGACGGGCTGGTTGATTCAGCCGTTGGTTTTTCAATTATGTGTTTTTTGGATGCTTTTTCAGGTTACCATCAGATTCGAATGCACCCTCCCGACATCAAGGACGTCTCCTTCATCACAAGGGAGGGATGCTTTAGTTATAAAATGATTCCCTTATGGTTGAAAAATGCAGGGGCTACATACCAACGCATGATGGATCGAGTCTTCCAGGGCCAGAGGGGGAGGAACCTGGAGGTCTATGTTGATGACCTGATGGTCAAGAGTAAATGTGTGGACTTGCATCTCCGAGACCTGGAGGAGACGTTCGCCACCTTGCGGAGATTCAAGATGAGGCTGAACCCCTTAAAGTGCGTTTTTGGGGCAAGCCGTGGGAAGTTCCTCGGGCATCTTCTGACCCCGGAGGGGGTAGAACCCAACCCAGATAAGGTGAAGGCCATCCTAGAGCTAGAGTCACCATGCAATACTAAGGAGGTCCAGCGCTTGACAGGCAAGCTGGCCGACCTAAGTAGATTCCTCTCTAGGTCGGGAGAGAAATGCTCATCATTCTTCAAGGTGCTGTAGGGTAACCAAAGATTCGAGTGGACCGCCGAATGTGAAGCAGCTTTTCAAGGGCTTAAGAGGCAGCTCTCCCTGGCTCCTCTACTTCAAATCCCGAAGGAGGGGGAGGATCTGACCTTGTATCTCAGCGTGGGAGCAGAGGCAGTGAGCTCTGTCCTAGTTAGGGAGGAGGGGAGGAAGCAACTGCCAATCTACTATGTCAACAGGATCCTAAAGAAGGAGGAGCTTCGCTACCCTATCTTAGAAAAGCTGGCATACGCCTTAATCATTTCGGCCAGGAAGCTCCGGCCATATTTCCAAGAGCATTCCATCAGGGTGGTGACAGACCATCCCCTCCGTAAAATTTTTGAAGGAGTGGAGCACTCGGGTAAACTAGCCAAGTGGTCTATCTAGTTGAGTGAATTCGATATCTCATTCATACCAAGGCTCTCCATCAAGGCACAGGTAGTGGCCGACTTCTTGGCAGACTACGTTGTGGAGGTCGAGACAGAGGAGTCACGGCCACAGGAGGCTTGGAAGATGACGGTGGATGGGGCCTCGGGAAAGCACTCCCTTGGAGCAGGGGTGGTGTTGGCAAGTCCTCAAGGTGTCACCATAGAACAAGCAGTGGTCTTGCACTTTCCTGTAACTAACAACCAAGCAGAGTACGAGGCCTTGATAGCCGACCTTCATTTGGCAAGGGAACTTGAGATCCAGGATGTGGAGGCTTTCACGGACTCGCTGGTAGTGGCATCTTAAATTCGAGGAGAGTTCGAAGCTCGGGAACCCACCCTTGTGAGGTACTTTTCTAAGGTGAGGGCAATCATCAGGGGGTTACGGACATTCTCCATCCAACACATTCCAAGAGAGGAGAGTGCAGTAGCCGATCGGCTGGCCAAGTTTGGACCTCGAGGAGGAGGAACCTTGACGGAGCTATTCCGTCCAGCAATCGAGGAAGGGGAGCTCATAGAAGTAGATCGGTGACCCTCGTGGGTGGATCCCTTCATAACCTTCTTCGTCACAGGCAACCTCCCTAAGGGGATCAAGGAGGCAAAGAACTTTCGGCATAAGGCGGCTCATTATCTCATGCACGAAGGGAACCTACATCAGATGATGCTTTCAGGTCTTTTAGCGCGATGCATAACGAAAGGGGAGACCCGACGGATTCTGGAGGAGGTGCACTCTGGGGAATGTGGAAGCCATTCTGGAGGTAGGATGTTGGAAGCAAGGGTGGTCAGACAGGGGTAATTCTGGCCCACCCTAAGGAATGATGCTGCAGTGTTTGCGAGGAGGTGACAAAATGCCAGCTCTACGCCCCCCTCCAGCTCCAGGCAGCTTAGAGGCTCTGAAGCATCACAACACCGTGGACGTTTGCTATCTAGGGGATGGATTAGGTTGGGCCTTTCCCTCCAGCTAGTGGGCAAAGGAGGTTCCTCCTAGTTATGATCGATTACTTCTCAAAGTGGCTGGAGGTTAAGGCGCTGGCCAAAGTCACCTCCCAAGTCATCAGGAACTTCGTTTGGGGAGAGATCATCTGCAGGCACGGGCTGCCTCAGGCCATTGTTACAGACAATGGTCCTCAATTTGCAAGCGAGGAGTTTATAAGTTTCTGCACCCAGCTGGGCATCGACCGCAGGTTTGCTTCTATCCACCACCCAAGGAGCAACAGCCAGATGAAGGCGGCTAACAAAATTATCGTGAACTTGCTCAAGAAGAAGGTGGAGAACCTGAGGGGGAGCTGGGTGGGGCAGCTCCCCTCAGTTTTGTGGGCCTTGCGGACAACCCCGAACACGACCACCGGTGAGACCCCCTTCAAACTTTCCCATGGGTACGAGGCTGTCCTGCCTGTGGAATTTGAGGTCTGATCCCCACGAGTTGTGGCTGCAGGTGATGGAGACGAGGCTTGGCAGCTAGAAAATGAAGGAGGCCTATGCCTCTCACTGGACATGGTGGAGGAGCTGCGCGACGTGGTAGCTATCAGACCGGAAGAGGTCAAGCGACGGATGGCAAGATACTTCGACAAACATATCAGGGTCAAACAATTTACAGAAGGAGATCTGGTGCTAAAGAAGGTTGATGTTGCGGGGAGGTCCTCCCCCGTGGGCAAGCTCAACCCAAATTGGGAAGGGCCTTATATCGTTGAGAAGGTCCTGAGAGCAGGAGGATATCACCTCCAGGATGTGGAGGGTAGGACCATGAGACACACCTAGAGTGGCGATGACTTGAAGCGATTCTACCCATGAGAGGGGAGGACAAAAGTTGTATATTCAAATCAAGTTCATTATAATAAATTTCAAGTTACTTCTTGTCTTTATCTACCATGAAATTCTAATGACATGAAGATGATCGCTTCTGCACTACTCCGAGCGCGGCTCGGACCCAGGTAGACCCGCTGCGCAGGCTCCCATTAGCTGGCAGGTCCGAAGGCTCGCCTGTGGGGGAGAGGTCTGGTTCTTGGTCCTTGGTTCTACACTACTCCGAGCGCGGCTCAGCCCCATGTAGACCCGCTGCGCAGGCTTCCATTAGTTGGCAGGTCCGAAGGCTCGCCTGTGGGTGAGAGGTCTAGTTCTTGGTCCCTGGTTATGCAATACCCCGAGCGCAACTCGGCCCCAGGTAGACCCGCTGTGCAGGTTCCCATTAGCTGGCAGGTCCGAAGGCTCGCCTGTGGGGGAGAGGTCTGGTTCTTGGTCCTTGGTTCTGCACTACACCAAGCGCGGCTCAGCCCCAGGTAGACCCGCTGTGCAGGCTATCATTAGCTGGCAGGTCCGAAGGCTCGCCTGTCGGGGAGAGGTCTGGTTCTTGGTCCTTGGTTCTGAAATACCCCGATCGTGGCTCGGCCCCAGGTAGACCCGCTGCATAGGCTCTCATTAGCTGGCTGGTCCGATGGCTCGCCTGTGGGGGAGAGGTCTTGGTCCTTGGTTCTACACTACCCCGAGCATGGCTTGGCCCCAGGTAGACCCGCTGCGTAGGCTCTCATTAGCTAGCAGGTCCGAAGGCTCTCCTGTGGGGGAGAGGTCTGGTTCTTAGTCCTTGGTTCTGCACTACCACGAGCACGGCTCGGCCCTAGGTAGACCCGCTGCGTAGGCTCTCATTAGCTGGCAGGTCCGATGGCTCGCCTGTGGTGGAGAGGTCTGGTTCTTGGTCCTTGGTTCTGCACTACCCCGAGCGTGGCTTGGCCCCAGGTAGACCCGCTGCGCAGGCTCTCATTAGCTGGCAGGTCCGAAGGCTCGCCTATGGGGGAGAGGTCTGGTTCTTGGTCTTTGGTTCTGCATTATCCCGAGCGCGGCTCGGCCCCAGGTAGACCCGCAGTGCAGGCTCTCATTAGCTGGCAGGTCCGAAGGCTCGCATGTGGGGGAGAGGTCTGGTTCTTGGTCCTTGGTTCTGCAATACCCCGAGCACAGCTCATCCCCAGGTAGACCCGCTGTGCAGTCTCTCATTAGCTGGCAGGTTAGAAGGCTTGCCTGTGGGGGAGAGGTCTGGTTCTTGGTCCTTGGTTCTACACTACCCCGAGCGCGGCTCAGCCCCAGGTAGACCCGCTGCGCAGGCTCCCATTAGCTGGCAGGTCCGAAGGCTCGCCTGTGGGGGAGAGGTCAGGTTCTTGGTCATTGGTTCTGCACTACCCCGAGCGCGGCTCGGCTCCAGGTAGACCTGCTGCGCAGGCTCTCATTAGCTGGCAGGTCCGAAGGCTCGCTTGTGGGGGATATGTCTGGTTCTTGGTACTTGGTTCTGCACTACCCCGAGCGTAGCTCGGCCCCAGGTAGACCCGCTGCGCAGGCTCTCATTAACTGGCACATCCGAAGGCTCGCCTGTGGGGGAAAGGTCCGGTTCTTGAAGTTTTAATTCGTAGTTCTTGGGTATGGTTCTAGGTTCTAGGGAATTCTGCACCACTTCGAGCTCGGCACGGTCTCCGGTGGACTCGTTGCCCAGGCTCTCATCCATCTGGCAAGGCAGTAAACTCACTCGATGGCATGATGGTTGGGAAAAGCTCCTTGAAACAACATCCGAGTGCATCCCAGTTTAAACTTAGAAGAAAAGTAATAAAAGAAATAAACTAAGGCAAAACTTGAAACAGTGCGAGTGGAGGCACTCGCAACTGGCAGTTACAAGGATGGTTTCGTTTAGGCGAGTGGGCACTCGCGCGAGACGGAAGGCTCACTCTAATGTTCGGTGAGCAAGTTACACAGCTAAAGGCCACTCGTGCCGGGAGTACCCTGAGGCGAGCCGAGAAGGTTACGCTGTTTGAATCTCACAAGCAAAGGTAAAGGAAGTGACGACCCGCAACCAGGGCCAACTCTCCGGCAAGGCCGCGAGACAATGGGTAGCACCTTCTCGCGTGCGTAAGCGCATCAAAGTATCGTCTCGCAGTAAGCAAAATAAGGCAACATGTAAAGAATAAAGGCGAGACGGCGAGACGGGTGGATAGCACCGTCTCGCATGCCAAAGCAAACCAGAAATTCATTTCGCATAATAAAGAACAACAACACAACATATACATTTGATCATCTTTATGTAACACAAAAAGGCTTAAAAAAGATTGTCTTAGTTTTACAAGCAGCAGCAGAAGGAAGGGGAGAGAGGGATTCTGGATCGTGGAGGTGGCGCGTCATTCCTCCTCGCCGGATGAAGAATCCTCGCTCTCCTCGCCAAAGAGTTGGGGGACCAGGTCGCAAACGGTCACCATTTCTAAATCGTCCTTCACAACCCCTAGGTCCTTCATCATCTTCAGGATTAGCTCCGCTGCCCTGATGCTAGCATCTCGGCACTGCTCCTCGACCTCGTCAAAAGAATAGTGCTGTGGAGGTGTCCGAAAGGGCTCGCGGCGAGACGATGACGCAACGTCGGCCTGGAGGCGAGTATTCTGGGCTTTTAAGTCCTTGACCTCCTCCTCCAGGGCCGCTGCTTACGAGAGCAGCTGCTCCGCCGTCTCGGCATCCTGCGAAACGTCAGGTTTTTAGTTGGAAGCTCCTAAAGAATAAGGTTAAGGATATCACTTTAGCACTCCGCTTTGGGCTTTGGCGAGGAGACTCTCGGCATCAAACAACCTCTTGGCGAGATCTTCTGATCGCTCCCGCTCCGCCTCCAGGCTCGTCTCGCTCTCTGACCATTTTTTGTTGATATATATCAGACGGCGCGCGGCGCGGTGCGAGAACTACAAAGCCCGCATCTAGACATGGGAGGACTTCATAACGAGGTCTCGCGTAGACTCGCTCTCAGGGGAGACTGCGCTGAGGCCACCGTAGAGGCCGTATTCCACGGCGAAGGCATGACTGGTGGGCTCCTCCTGCTCCTTCCAAGGGGGAAGGAGGGTGGAGATGGAGACGCGGTTGGCGTCCTGCCCCCACAACAGAATAGGGTCCCCAGCCGCATCGGAAACCGCGGGACCCAAGTTATAATTCATGTGTGAAGAGGGGGTGGGACGTCTAAAGGAAGTGCCTTCACGAGAGGCGGTAGCGGCTAGTTGATTGGAGGCGGCAGCATGCTGGTTGGGAAGTGCCGTCTCGCGGGTCGGCGAGACGGCCTGTCGAGGAGGCGA
Organism: Platanthera guangdongensis; assembly: GCA_039583875.1. Lineage (NCBI taxonomy): Eukaryota > Viridiplantae > Streptophyta > Magnoliopsida > Asparagales > Orchidaceae > Platanthera > Platanthera guangdongensis. The sequence goes on from CM077165.1 coordinate 144,508,206, forward strand.
GCGGGGCGATTGAGACCCCAAAAAATAGGGCTCAAGGACCCCGACATCTCCTTTTCCTTCGGGGTCATCTTCTTCTTCCCCTTGGTGACCACCACAGCCTTCTTCATTCTCTTTAGAGGGCTGGAGCGAGAGGGCAACATGTCTCCTGGAGGCCTCTTGAGAGTGGCAGGAGTCAGGGACTCTCTCGCCGCCTCAACTGCCGCGTTGGCGAGATCAAGGCCCTTGGAAGGGTGGATGTTGCTTTTGTATGGAGGATGGGCTGGCACTACTCGCTCCCCTGAAAGACAAACAAAGGCGATGAGATGGCGAGACGGAGAAGCAATCAGACACTGCGAGACAGAAAAGAGAGAGTACCTTCACCAGGGAGCACCGGAGGCAGCGAGTCGAGGCCTCGCCGCAGGTAGTTGACCTCGAAGTTCTTGCCAACAAAATATTCATATAGCAACTTCTCTGGGCCGCTGACCTGCGGGGTGGCATAGAAGCTTTATGGGGGAGACACCGGCGCGAGAGGGATGGCCCCGAAGTAGCCACGGTCGCCGCAGATGAAGACGAACCGCGTAAGCTAGTGGTGATTTTTGTTGGGCGTATCGCACACCTTGAGCCCTTGGCCGGTGAAGTATGAGACGCCATCAGCGTTGGTGTGGTAGATAAAGAGCTTGTGGAAGACCATCAACCTGAACTCAATGCTCTCCCGGTGCATAAAGCAGGCAAAGGCGATCAACACCGAAATAGCATTCGGGTTGAACTGCGCCGGGACGACGCCGAAGTATTTGAAAACTTATTTTACCTCAGGCCATAGAGGCAGCCTCAACCCCGCCTCAAAGTGCGAGAAGGGGAAAGAGAGCTCTCCCGGGTAGTAAGTGTTGATGGACTCGCAAACTTTGGGAGGCCGCGAGTTGATCCCCTCCGCCAGGTACTCGCGGACGAATCCGCGGTAGTCTTCTTCAGGAAGCCTGCCGAGCGGGAAATCGTGGTCAGTGAATCGCTTCCCGCAGCGGCTGCACCCCTCGCCTTCCTCAAATCTTTCTTTCCCATCCTTGGCGAGACGGTGTTGGCGACACGGCTTTAGGCGAGAAGGGGAGAGAATGGAGTAACAAGCAAGAAGACCGGCGAGAAGGTCGGGAGAGAAGCGCGAGAAGAATCGGCGAGATGAGAGAAATAGAGGGACAAGAGTTTGGGTGCAGTATGAGTGAAGAATGCAGGTATCCTTTTGATCCAGGGTCGGGTGTGTTTATAGCAAATATGGTGAAATGATTGGTAGGCGGAAAAAGTATGGGGGAAGGGGAAGAGTCGGTGGTAGGCTCCCTCTCTCTCTCCTGAACCTCGATCGGCGTGACCCGTCACAATCACAAGGTGATTAATTAAAGAAATTAAAAGTAAAATAAAATTAACACAGCAATAAGAAATGATTCAGAAACACCGCCTCACATATGGCGGACACTAAGTTCTGACAAAGCCAACGAGACGACAACACAACATTATTTATTATTACAGAACTTAAATACAGAATAAAGAAGAAGGGGCGAGACAGACGGCCTTCAGTACGGGTGTCATTGCCAGCGGCCACCGCGAGCTCCCGCGCAGGGAGGTCTACTGCGCGAGTGGAAGGCGCGAACGGACTCAAGCCCACGACGCGTGAGACGGAGCTGCATGTCGGTCTCATTGATTATGGCATCAGGGTCGGTTCCATCAACATCTAACTCAGCATTAGTCTTGAAAGATAGGCGAGCACACTCGTTCTCCAGCCATTCGATGCGCCGATCCGCCGCCTTCTTATCCAGCGCCAACGAGTGGATGATGCGCGCGGGTTTTTGGAACAGATCGGCAGTCTTGCGCCTCATTTCCACCCGGTTCGCAGGGTCGCCAAGAAAATCTTCAATCCCGTCAAGAGGAGGAAGAGGCGGGACGACTGGTTGCCCAGGGTGCTCCTCAGCAGGCGAGTCGGTCTGGGCGCCTGCGGAAGAAGTAAAGGAGCAGGGTGAGAGCGGCTCCCGCAAGAGGGTGTGGGAGTAGCGAGTGGGACAGCGAAGTGAGAGGGAAGACTCCTTACCAGGGGGACGAGAGGTCCCGATAGCCTGGGAAGGTTCGTTCCTCCTATCGCTGGGAGGAGTAGTTGGAGGAGTGGAAGGTGGGTGCGAGTCAGAATCTTTGCGGTGGCCGGAGGAGTCATATCACGGGCTTTTTGGTAGGTCCATTGCCGCAGGAGCTCCCTGTAGAGAAACCATTAAGAAAGCAGATACAAATATTGGAGGAGTAATAAAGATTAGAAGCCAGAACTCACCTCTTTCTCTTTGGGAGGTGCGGGAGGAGGGGTAGGGCAGGTCTCCTGGACTGCGCGAGACGGATCCTCTGTAGGAGAGGGGCCACCTATTTTTTCCCTCTTCAAGCGAAACGGAGAGGATGGTACAGAAGGAAGGGGGCGAACTAGGGTTGAGGTATAAGCAGCCACGGTGGCCTTGTTCTGTCGGCGCACTTTGGCAAGGCGCTCGGGAAAGCTCTGGCTATGAGACATGGTGAACAGTGCTGCAAGGAAGGAGGAAGTGTGCAAAGGGGCAACCTCTATTCGTGATAGGAATCTCATATTTATAGGTTTTGATGGGGGGACCCAGAAGATTCTCTCATAAATACGTATTAATAGCGGGCCTCGGTTGGATGTTCTTTCCGAGCTTAGAATAATCTCGGAAAGAGCGGGGATTGTGTACAACCTCGGGCTCGCGAGAGGTCCTCAAAGCGCGTACAGTCGAGGCAGGCGAGTGGAATTGATGGGTGAGTGGGACCATGTGGTCCATTCGCAGGTGGCGAGATGAATGGCCTCTGTAGTAGGCGATACGCCCCTCCTGAGGGCGCGAGAAGGCCTATGACCGCGAGAAGGCCTCACGACATATAAGGTTGGCGAGACGGGAGGAAGATTCGTCTCGCCGATAGATACTCCCCCACTGGCCATTTAGAAGAAAGGCCATTTTGACAAATCTAGGCCCCAGGGGGATTTTACTCTTCTACCCCTAGTATTTCTACTCTTTTGCCCTTGGTGGTCTGCGTATAACTCCTCAGAACAGCGGAGTTTGGCTGTTGGCAGACCTAATCAAGGGTACTCTGGTAATTTCAGGTCAAACCAGTATGGTTATTTGCATATCCAATTCAGAAAACTATAAATAGACCCAGAGCGGTTCTTCAGACACAGATTTTTGCCCGGGGCTTAAAAGGATTTTTCTGTGCTTTCTGAGGAGCTCCGAGCCCAGCTTTTAGTTTTGGAGGGGAAGCTCTCAGAGATCTTCCGGGTAAGCGGTGGGACCTCCCTGCTGAGGCCTTGGGTCAGTTTCTAGTCCTTCACGACCAGTCGGAGGTCAGAGCTTGGGACGAGTAGGTGTTGGCTACACCCCTGAATTTCGAACTCTTGTCGAAGTCAGATTTTGGCTTCAATAGGTGTATAGCAGCCAACTACTCGATGATCAGAGGACGACCGTTGAGCACTATCCTGCGAGGGGAGTTTTTAGAGGCTTTCCTGGAGCACTTCATCTCGGAAGCCGACCGAGTGACACTACATGAGAGGTTCCTGCACATCCGTCAGGGTGATCGGACGATGCCGGACTACGAGAGAAAGTTTAACCACCTGGCACGTTTTGCTGGGAACCTAGCAGCCACAGACAGAGATAGAGCTGCTCACTTCTATGAGGCCTATGAGGTGACTTGAGATAGGTCTTGACAATGATCTCTCAGTCCACCTTCCACACTATAGCAACTCACTCTGCTGCATTGGAGTTAGACTATAGGATGGTGGCTCAGTAGTGTTGGGGATAGGTCGTGGTCCCCAGAGGTCAGAGACAAGATAGAGGAGCTGCTCCCCGCCGACAGGAAAAAGAGCGCAGATAGAGGCAGCGCAAGCAGCCTTATAGGCACCCACCAGCACACCCGCAACAACATAGTAGGAGCCCAAGCCAGCTCTAGTGCCACAGCCCGCTCCAGTAGCCTGACAATACGTTCCCCTTGCAAGGAACTGCTGTCTGTGCCAGCAGTCGGGATACATGAGAGCTTTCTGCTCGTAGGCGGCAGGAAGGCCAGGATTAAGAGCAGTTCAAGGAGGACAGACAGCACGTGGATAGGGCCAAAGACGCTGAAGGGGTAGAACTGGCAGGAAAGGTCAGTAGGGCTGAGCAGGGCCCTTGGAAGCTTATGCGTTGGACCTTTAGCATGTACCGGTCCCGATGCAGTGATAGGTATATATCTTAGACTCTAGAGTACGTCAGATACTGATACCTATGTTATAGATTATATATGTATGCCTACATCAGATGCATGTTTTTGTTTGATATGTATATACTCCTCATCTACATCAAAATGAAATCAAGTTCGAGTGCTCACCAATGTTCTGGTGGTGCAAAATTTACCGGATGTTTTCCCTGAGTCCCTCCCAGGTTTCCAACCATAGCGAGAGGTTGACCCTCAGATTGGGCTTATGTCCGGAGCTCGACCAGTGTCCCAAGCACCCTATAGAATGGCCCGTAAGGAATTGGTCGAGTTGAAGACCCAACTTCTGGAACTAATAGATGCTGGATTCGTCCGCCCAAGTTCCTCTCCCTGGGGAGCCCATGTATTGTTCATAAAGAAGAAAGACGGGACATTGCGTCTGTGTATAGACTACCGGGGAACTAAACAAACTCACTATACGGAATACATATCCACATCCAAGGATCAATTAGTTATTTGATCGATTGCAAGGTGCATCTGTATTCTCCAAGATGGACCTAAGATCAGGCTGCAATCAACTCCTATAGATCATAGCTCCTGTTATGATCTATAGGAGTTTATGGTGATGCCTTATGGACTCACTAACGCCCCCTCTACCTTTATGGATCTAATGAATAAGTTGTTTGAATCCTTTATAGATTTTTTTATGATCGTCTCCATCGATGACATCTTGATCTACTCAAAGACCAGGGCAGACCATTCTAGACATATGCAGATGATGTTACTTAAGCTTCGTGAGCACTCACTCTTCGCCAAGTTCTGTAAGTATGAATTCTGGTCAGAGGAGGTCGGATTTTTGGGCCATACCGTCAATAAGAATGGAGTGGCGGTAGATCAAGCCAAAATCCAGGCAGTTCAAAGCTGGTCGTCACTTAATACGGCAGCAGACATACAAAATTTCCTTGGTCTTGCCGGATATTACAGGAAATTTGTGGAAATTTTTCTAAGATTATGTTACCCTTAATAGCTCTTATGAGAAAGGATGTTGCATTTTGATGGATGCCGGAATGTGAGACTGCATTCGTTGAGTCAAAGAAGCGGCTAACTTCTGCCCCAATCCTTACGATCCCCTCGAGAATCGGAGGATTCCACATCTATACTAATGCCTCTCTGAAAGTATTGAGAGCTGTTCTGATGCACCATGGTAAGGTGGTGGCTTACACACCTCGCCAGCTAAAGTTGCACGTGCTGAATTACGCAATCCATGATCTAGAGTTGGGCGTTGTTGTTTTCGTCCTTTAGATTTGGAGACACTACTTGTACGAAGTAAGATGCGAGATCTTCTTCGACCACAAGAGCCTCAAATACATATTGACTCAAGTAGGGTTGAACCTTAGACAACACCGATAATTGGAATTTCGGTGTGATTATGATTTCGTTCTCCAGTACCATCCCGAGGAGGCTAATAAAGTTGCTGACGTGTTAAGCCGACAGCCCTTGATAGTCGATAGCTGGATAGAGCAGATTCCAAGGTAATTATTTAAGTCTTTATTATACTTGGAGATTACTCTTGTTGCTCGTAGGGATCCAGAAGAGTACCAGTCCCAGTTATACTGGATGGAAATATAGTGCGTCATCTGGGATCGAATACAAGAGGCCCAGAAAGTCGATACAGAAGTGGTTTCGATCATCCAGTCCCAACAAGATGGAGCACAAGATAAGTTGAACTTTCATGATGGAATCTTACAGTTCAGGCACCGTATTTTTATTCTATCTACCGAAGGAGTCGAAGATGAAATTCTTCGGGAATCGCACCAGTCGAGGTATTTTATTCACCTTGGTGTTGTTAAGATGTATATTGACCCGCACAGAACTATATACTGGTCAGGAATGAAAAGAGACATCACTATCGTCGTGACCCAGCACCAGACCTGTCAGAGGGTAAAAGTTGAATGACGCAATCCAAGAGGCCTGATACATCCCCTGCCCACGCTAAAATGGAAATTTGAGGATATTTTCATGGACTTTGACCACGACTTACCTCGATCCCATGTTGAAAATGACTCTATATGGGTTGTTGTGGATTGACTTACCAAGGTGGCATGGTTCGTTCCAAACCGACTTGGTAATGGAGTTGACATTCTTGTCAGATTATTCATAGAGCAAGCGGTTCGGTTTCATGGAGTGTCGAAGTCCTTTGTGTCGGATCGTGATGGACGTTTCACATCCAATGAGTGGTGGCGGGTGCATGCATACTTGGTGACCAGGTTGGCCTTTAGCATCACCTTCCACCCTCAGACAGATGGGCAGACAGAAGGGACGAACTGGATGATGGAGGATCTATGCCGACTTTGCATAGTAGAGCACAACGAGTTATGGGAAGATCCACTAGCTATAGTCAGGTTTCTTAAAATAACAACTATCAGGTGAGTATTAAGATGATACCGTACGAGACTTTGTATGGAAGGTGTTGCCGAACTCCATTGACTTGAGCTCAGGATGAGGACTCGAAAGCCTTAGGAGTGACTTATATTGATGATACTATGGTAGTGATATGAGTAATTCAGGGGAAAACGCGGGAAGCGCAGAGCCGACAGGCCAAATATTACGACGCGCGGAACCGACCAGTGGAGTTTAGCGTGGGAGAGATGGTATTTTTGAAAATTAAGCCCATGCATGGTGTCTCCCGGTTAAGGAAATAAAAGAAACTAGATATCTGCAATTTGGGCCCCTATAAGGTGATAGAGCGTGTTTGCCCTGTTTCCTATTGATTAGCCCTGCCCATAGAATTGGGAAATCTCCATGATGTGTTTCATGTCTCTTCCTTGAGACGAGTCCTCCAGCAACCAGAAACCTTCCTATACCGCCAGTATAGCTGCAGTCAGATAGATCCGTCCAACTTGAACCGATCAACATAATAGATTATAAAGTAAAGGATCTGCGCAATAAGACCATTCCGATGGTCAAGATTTTGTGGTCGAATTGCAGACGAGACGAGTATACATGGGAACCCGAAGCACTCGTCCGAGAAAAGCACTCGGAGCTCTTGACACAGAAATGTTACTTTTCCCCCTACTTTAAGCAAATTTTCGGGGACGAAAATCCTTTTATTTTTATTGGATTGTAACATCCCGACTTTTATTGTGCCACTAGAACCCTAATGGGCCAAATAAAAGTGACCCGAACCTCAATCCGTAACCCGGTAGAAGGCAATCCTAGGTAAGGTATAGAGCTAGGGAACTCTGATTTGAGTTCTATCAGTTCATGTGACCTCATATAGTCAATAAACGTGTGTTGCAACTCATTCCGTTGAATTCCGAGGTCATATGATGGATATGGTCGTTCCTCGCAAAACGTCGCGAAAATGAGTTTTTTGAATATTGACCTAAAGAACTCTGATTCGAGTTCTGTCAGTTCCTATGACTTCATATAGTCAATACGAACACATCAGAACTCGTTACATCGGGATTCAAAGCTTAACGATGATTATGAGCGTTTTGACCATTTTAGCGCGCCGCGACGCGCAGATTTTGAATACTTAGCAAATGAACTCCGATTTGACCCCGGTCAGTGGCATTGGATTCGTATGGTCAATAAAAAGTTAGCAAAGTTGGTCCCGGTCAATTTCGATGATGAGAGGTCAAACTGCGGTCAAATCAAGCTCAGTCGTGCACCGAAAAATGTGCACACACAAATTATGACATGACACCCCAACTTTGACCTGACCCCCGATGATTTGGATCTATTTTGACTTTTACCAATATGGGGGACCCACCCCACGGTTGACTTTTGGTCAGCCCCCCTGTAAAAACTCATTTCTCTCTTCATCCCTCTTTCCTTAACAAACTCACCATAGGCTCATTCTTTTGGCAATAAATGGGCCATGCATGGTGGTTGATATCATGGCTAAAAGGTGATTCAAAGCCCAACTTCTTTCTCCCTCCATCCACTTGTCCATACTAGCCACTCATTTCTTCCCCAAGAAACACAAATCCATATGATGGCCTTTGATTGTCTAGCAAGTACATGCCTCCAATAAATGAGTGCTAGCTGACTAACCATGGTTGGTGCAACCCAACCATGGTTCTCCTTGCCTTGGCCAAGAAGGAAGTAGGGGCTCACCCCCTCCCTCTATATATTCATCCCCTCATACCAAAGGACTGGAATCCTCTTCCAAGCCTCAAAATGACCCCAACCACCACCTTGCCGGAGCTCTGCCTCGCTGGAATCCTCCTACCCGAGACCACCACCACCTTGCCACCACTAATGGAGGAACTCGCCGAGAGCCTCTAGAGACCCCAAACAAGGTGAAAAACTTCTCCTCTCCTTCCTCTCTTCTTTCTGGATGTTTTGTATGCGAGCTCCGGCGGCCGGAGCGTCGCCGCCGTCAACCCCCACTCCTCAGATAAAAAAAGGCTCCGGCGGTGGCCGGCTACGGGAGGCTGCCAGACCACCGACGAAGGGAGCACCCGGCCTCGAAGAGTCAGCCGAGGGCGAAGCAATGGCCGGCCGGCTGCGGGGAAGGCCCGTAAGGGCGGCAGTCTTCTGTACAAGCGCGGGGAGAAGATGATTAATATTATAAATGTTATAATTTTATAATACTTTTGATTATTATAATATTATAACTAAAATGACTGTTATATTTTCTGAGGGGTTCTCTAGGCTCCTAGGAAAAAAGGTTTGAACATAAAAGTTATTTCCCTCGATGAGAAAAATCTCCACAAAAATTTTGGAAACTTTTGGAATTGATTTTTTATTTGTAAAAACCTAAATAACAAATATTAGTCCAATTTGGAGGTCCAAAATTACTCGGAAAATTTTGAAAAAATTACTAGACTCTTTTTAGACCCTCTTAAAAGTTGTATTAAAATTTGGGAACCTTTGAATAAAAATTAAATATTTTCCAATTACTTGGAACCTAGGGTCGCACTTGGAAATTTACGCGCTCAAATTCTTCGAAAACGAAAATCGAAGCGCGCGACCATTTTATATTTTAAAGTTCAATTTATTAGCCAACGAGGGTTATCGAGGAAAGATTTCCAGCTCTGAGTATTTCGAGATTTTTTCCAAAACCACCGAGCGCCTCGTTCTTAAAATAACTCTCAGACATTTTGGGTGAACTCGAAAGATGAAAGTATGAGCTTCAAATAATATAATCCCCAACCTCGTTTCGGGTAAAGAATTTCCCTCATGTGCTGGAAACGATTTTCGAGGTTGAAATTGGAGGAAGAATGTGCACTCTGACGAGATTTTCGGATTCGATCCGACGTAAACAAGTGAGTTGATATTTATTCTCGGATAAATAATAAAAATATATCTCATAATAAGCTTCCGCTGATCCGATTAAGCCGTGATTAAAAGGGCGCAACTGAATTATTATCAGATCTTAATAATTGGTGAAACTCATAGAAATCTCCTGAGAACATAGATGAAACTAAACATGCCTCCTGAGAACTGAGAAGGAACTGAATACACCTCCTGAGAACGGAGATGGAATTGAATCCTCCTAAATGGAGTGATTGGACTACTAACTATTTTTTTTATGATTATTCCAGTCTTGCACTGGTCTAGTTCCTTTATTTATTTCAGTTCAGTACTTTCAATTCAGTTCTACTCTAGTCTCGTACTGGTCAAGTTCAATTCAGTACTTTCAATTCAGTTCTACTCCAGTCCCATACTGGTCAAGTTCAATTCAGTACTTCCAATTCAGTACTACTCCAGTCTCGTACTGGTCAAGTTCATTTCAGTTCAGTACTTTTAATTCAGTACTACTTCAGTCACGTACTAGTAAAGTTCATTTCTGTTCAGTACTTTCAATTCAGTACTACTCCAGTCTCGAACTGGTCAAGTTCATCTCAGTTCAGTACTTTCAATTCAATACTACTCCAGTCTCATACTGGTCAAGTTCATTTCAGTTCAGTACTTTCAATTTAGTACTACTTCAGTCTCGTACTGTCAAGTTCATTTCAGTTCAGTACTTCCAATTCAGTACTACTCCAGTCTCGTATTGGTCAAGTTCATTTCAGTTCAGTACTTCTGTTTCAGTACTACTCTAGCTTCATACTGGTCACATCTCATTATGCAGCGTTTATTATCAGCAACTTTAATTACTGCATTTTCGTTACTGTAATTTACTATTATAAGCACAAGTCCTGCTTTCACAAGCAGTTGTTTGTTAAGGTTAAGTAGTAGTTGGGGATAATCGGAGTTGAGGTTGTTGGATCCCTAGTTTGAATTTGGGCTAGGTTCACTGAGTTAGGATGTCTTTGACCCATCTTGTATAGTCAGGGTCATTGGTTGTGTCCTAGAGTCTAGGGTTTGTCCTTAGAACATCATCTTATGGACCAGCCATCCTCCAGACTTCCAGAGAAACTCAAGACTTAGAGATATCTTCAGCTCGAGGAAATGTGTTCGATGTTCATCGATCTCAGCTCAGGGAAAAGTGTTCGATGTTCGTCGATCTCAGCTCAACGAACCATATTCTTTGGTCGACGATTTCTGGTCTTCTATTTGAATCCTTCTCAGGCAAAGAGTTCTCAGAATCTATCTTAGTCCACAATCATTCTTCATTCGACGAATTTGGATCTCTGTTCGACGAACGATAATTGTCAGCTCGACGAAGATTGTAGCAGAATTGACAAGTTTACCTTGAAGACTAATTGCTATTGTCTGGTCGACAAACTCATCAGCTCAGCTCGACGAACTCATCAGTTCAGCTCGACGAACTGTGAACTCAGCTCGACGATTTCTGTTGTTCGTTCGACGAATCTAGTCTTGGTCTTCTCCAGTTTTCTGTCCCTTTTTCTTGGCGATGATTCCTAAGTAATTAATGCTCAATCTTCTCGGAATGTTACCGTTAGAATGAGCATTGATCATGGATTATTACATGCCGTTTTTCCATGGGACAGTTAAGGAATTCATTCATTGTCGCTTCCTTCCCAGGCCGACTGCATTTACTGCTCAAGGATTCAAATTTCGTGTGTGTCATTTTTCAGTTAGTTTTCAGAAAAGAAAAGATTAAACAGTCCTGCTGATACAGAGATTACCTTCAAGAAGTCTTACAGAAATCTAAAGTTTCACACTGCAATCAGCCTAGGCCAGAGAACATCATCATCAAGAAGAAGAAGAACATAAAATCTCTATCAAGAGTCTTCTTCTCTCAACCCTATAGGACAACTTCAGAAGGACAACAATAACTCTATCTGTCAAAGAAGTTCCTGAAGCAATCTCTGGTCAAGGCAATCAAGTTTTTGAAGACCTGTCACCCTGAAGCAGAGCTCCAGATTTCCTGATCCATTAAAGATCTCAGGGGGAGCAATCTGCTGAAATCAATTCACTAGTCTTCTCAATTGTTATTGAGAAAGAGAAGACACCATCACTTTTTTCATCCTCTGTACAGGGTTTTAAGTCCCTTCAAATTACTCCTGGTTGCAAGTCTCCTACCAAAACACTTGAGGTTTTGGTTTTTGAGCACCTGAACAAAACCTCATTGGTGTCAGGCACCTGATTAAAACTCTGAGTGGATTCCTACCACGGTGGTAGAAGAGTGGATGTACCCAGATTGGAGAACCACTATAACTTCTTGTGTCATCTGGTTGCCCTTTTTCTTTTGTTTTTGGCTGTGTTCTGTGATTTGTTAGGTTGCTGTGTTTATTACTTTGTTTGCTAAACTGTTCACCTAGGATTACAGCAAAAGTTGTAAAGATTAGTAAGAGACCACAATACTCTATTCACCCCCCCCCCCTCTAGAGTATTTCAGATCTAACCTTCACTTTCAATTGGTATCAAAGCGAGGTTGGTTATTATTGGTTGCACAGGCTAACAAATGAACCATAAAGATCCCTCTTGTTAGATCTGATTGTTTTGTTTCCATTATTAGATTTATTTCTTCACAGAATGACTCAAAATAAAGATTATGCAAGCATCAGACCTCCAGTATGCAATCTTAACAGATTTGCCATCTAGAAGGCAAGAATCAAATTGTACATGAACTCTATTGATGAAGATATCTACAATTCTATTTTGACAGGTCTCCCCCAAACCTTCACATTTTCTGCAACATCTTCAAGCACAACAGCAGTGCCACCACCTGAGTGGACTGAAGCCTAGAGGAAAGCCAAAATTGCAGATGCAAAAGCAATGAAAATCTTGGCTCAGACTATGTCAGATGATAAGGTGGCTGAGTGCACCTCAGCCAAGGCCATTTGGGACTCCCTCAACCAAATGGTAGCTGGTTCAACTGATGAAAGGAAAGACATGAGATCAAATCTCATATCCCTGTATGAGAATTTTAAGAAGGATGAGGCTGAATCAGTTGCTGAAATATACAATAGGTTGAGCTCAATCATCAATGAGCTTAAAACCTTGGATAAAGATATCACCCTTACAGAGGTGAATGACAAAATATTGATGTGCTTCCCTAGCTCTTGGGACTCAAGAATCTGGCCTATCAAAGAAGCCAGAAGCCTAAATGAGATATCAACTAAATCACTGCTAGGCAAACTAAAATCTTATGAGCAGTTGATCAAATCAAGAGAAGTAGTTGAACAGAAATCAACAACTCCAGTGAGAAAAGATCACAGTATAGCTTTCATGGCATCAGAGGAAAGTGAGACCTCAACATCCAATGAAGAACTAATGAGCCTCTTTGCAAAAAGATTTTATAAGATGGCTAGAAAGGACTTCAGAAGAAAATCATCCAGGCAGGATGATAAGCCCAAATATGACAAGACACCAACCAAGGAGGTTGTGTTCTTTGGATGTAGAAAGCCTGAACATTACATCTCTGAATGTACAGAAAGCTAGAAGAAGGAGAAAAGTAGAGAAAAAGACTCCGGGAGAAAACACAGCAGCAGACCCTCCTCCAGCAAGTACAAAATGAGAGACAAAGGCTTTGTTGCTGAAACATGGAGTGATACTGAAGAAGAATCATCCTCCTCTAGCTCAAGTGAAGAAGAGGAAGAAGCAAGATCCAAGGAGGTTTTCCTTATGGCAATTGATGCCTCCAGGAGCAGTTCAGGATCAGAAAGTGAATCTGAAGATGAGGCAGCCTCAAAGTTAGAGGCAGATCAGGTTCTTTCAAGTTTTGATTATAATTCTGATTCATTTAAAATTGAATTCAAGACTATGTGTTTAGATTTAATTAGTTTAGAGAAATAAATAAAAACCCTTAGAGAAAAACAGGGAAACCTTGAATCTGTTAACTCAGAAAATCTTAAACTAAAAGATCAACTAACTTCAGCAAATGAGCAAATAATTAAATTAAAATCTGAATTATGTGAGGCTAAACAACTTGAGCAATCTCTCAATGGAAAAAGTCTCAAGCTGATGGACATAACAAGCACAGTAAATGCCAGATTAAATGGCAAGCTGTGCTTGGGTGCATCATCAGGTTTGCCCCCCATAATTAAGAAAAATATCCTTGCAACACCCATTAAATTTGTTTCTGCCAAGGGAAAAGAGAAGATAATAAACAAACCAATGTCTGAAAACAATCCAAAACCCATAGACAAGAGCAATAAAAATCAGAAAACAGCTAATAAAAACAAGATTCAGCAGCATTCGTCGAACTCAGATCGACGAAATGTGGCCCGTTCGTCGAACCTATATCGATGAACGCTGAACGCAAACTTTAGTAATAATAATTCGTCTAACTACGATCGACGAACTTTGTATGGTTCATTGAGCATAGGTCAACGAACATGGGGTGCATAAAATGACTATTGTCATTCTCTCAGCCATATTCGTCGAACTCTGGTCGACGAACTTACAGAAACCCGTCGAACCTAGAAGGACCAAATATAAATCATTTCTCTTACAGAAATTCTAAGCCAGCTGATAAACCATTCACTCCAATAGCTGATTGGGTTATTCCACCTAGGAGATATCACCCCTTAGGTTATAAATCTCAACCTACTTTGTCAGTTATATCCAGCTTTTCATTTCAACAAAATAAAGGACCCAAGGTAACCAGTGTCAAGAATAATTAATTTTTGTTTTTCATTACAGGTGAAGATCTGTCCAAGGGTGAGTCAGACCTGGTACTTGGACAGTGGTTGCTCCAAGCATATGACAGGCAGCAAGGACAATCTATCTAATTACAAGTCCAAGCTAGGACCAAAGGTGATCTTTGGTGATTCAAATAGTGGCCAGTCTGAAAGATATGGAGTAGTAAAGATTGGAACAGTTACTTTCAAGAGAGTAACATATGTAAGAGGACTCAAACATAACCTAATATCCATAAGTCAATTATATGATGAAGGTTATCAGGTACACATTAACTCTACCTCCTGTTCTATTATTAATAATGAAAACAAAACTATTTTAATTGGAACTAGACAAGGTAACATATATCCAGTAGATTTTATTTCTGCCAAAACTGATGTTTGTTTACTCAATATCACTAGTAACCAAAATGAGTTGTGGCATAAAAGATTAGGTCATGTAAACCTTAAAAATATAGCTAGGTTATCTAAAGACAACCTTGTTAGAGGCTTACCTTCTGGTCCCTACAAGAAGGAAAACCTATGCAGGGCTTGTCAATTAGGCAAGCAAACTAAAACTAGTTTCAAATCTATTAATAAGAGTGATTCACCTATGATTTTGTATTTGCTTCATGTGGACCTATTTGGACCCATTGCAGTACAAAGCCTAGGAGGGAAGTCTTATACTTTAGTAATTGTTAATGATTTCTCCAGATTCAGTTGGGTGGCCTTTCTGAGAACTAAGTCAGATACATTCAAGGTTCTTATAGATTTTCTCAGGACCATGCAGATTGAGTTCTCTACTCATATTGTATTGATCAGAAGTGATAATGGCATAGAGTTTGAGTCTCTTCTTATGCATGAGTTCTATGAGAATGAAGGTATCAGGCAGTGCTTCTCAGCTTCTAGAACTCCCCAACAAAATGGGGTAGCTGAAAGGAAAAATAGGACACTCATTGAAGCTACAGGTACATTATTGGCAGATGCTTACATGCCTCTATCCTTTTGGGCGGAAGTTGTAAACACTGCTAACTATGTCCTAAATAGAAGCCTCATACATAAGCTAAAAAATAAGACCCCATATGAATTGCTTAAAGGACAGAAACCTAAAATCACATATTTTAAAGTTTTTGGCTGCATATGTTATATTGACACAAACAACAAAAGATACATTAGAAAGTTTGAGGCTAAGGCTGAAGAAGGGATTTTTCTAGGATACTCCCAAGTAAGCAAGGTCTATAGGGTTTTTAATAAATCCTCTCTTAAAATTGAAGAGTCAGTCCATGTATCTTTTGATGAAATTAACATGTCTTATAAGGAGAAAGAGATTTCTACCAATAGCTCTTTGCAGGTTCCATAATTTTGTGAGTCTATGGATGGACTAAACCTTACCCAAGAGGTGTCAACCAATCCTTCTCCACAGGTTGCTGAAGACAGTGAAGAAGAAAATCAAGTGGAAGTGGCTGAACTTCCCTCAACAGCAAACAACATTCCTCAAGAGGAATTAATTATAGAAGCTGTTGCTGAACAAACTCCACCCACTGATCTTGTCACACTTAGAGATCACCATAGATCTCAAGTGATTGGAGACATTTCAGTAGGTGTACAAACAAGGCATCAACTCAACCAAGACTTGATGCATGCCTGTTTTCTCTCTCAGATTGAACCTCTCTCCATCCATGAAGCTGAGCAAGATACCCACTGGATCATTGCAATGCAAGAGGAACTAAATCAGTTTGAGAGATGTAGTGTTTGAGACTTGGTTCCAAGACCTCATAACTACCCAGTTATTGGAACCAAATGGGTCTACAGAAATAAGTTGGATTCTCAAGGAAACATTGTGAGAAATAAGGCTAGGCTTGTTGCTTAGGGCTACAAGCAAGATGAAGGAATTGACTATGACCAAACCTTTGCCCTATTGCAAGGTTAGAGGCCATAAGAATATTTCTTGCCTACGCAGCTCACAGGAGATTCAAAGTTTTCCAAATGGATGTCCAGAGTGCATTTTTGAATGGAGTGCTTCAAGAAGAGGTTTATGTGGAACAACCTCCAGGTTTTATCTCTCTAACTCAACCCTCTTTTGTGTTTAAATTGCATAAAACTCTCTATGGTTTAAAGCAAGCTCCAAGAGCTTGGTATGAGACATTAGCAAACTTTCTTTTAGAGCATAAATTTACAAGAGGAACCATAGATAAAACCCTTTTCACTAGACATCATAAGGACCAAATCTTATTAGTTCAAATATATGTGGATGACATCATCTTTGGGTATACTGATCCCAAATTATGCAAGAGGTTTGCTGACCTCGTGCATTCCAAATTTGAGATGAGTAGCATGGGTGAGCTTTCCTACTTCCTTGGTCTCCAAGTGAAGCAGCTCCCTGATGGTATCTTCATATCCCAAGATAAGTATGCTAAAGAGCTTATTAAGAAGTTTGGGATGGGTGATGCTTCAGGAATGAAAACACCTATGGAATGTTGTTGTGGATTCTGATGCAGTAGGGAAACCTGTAGATCAGAAGCTTTATAGGGGAATTGTTGGATCCCTATTATACCTAACAGCTAGCAGGCCTGATATCATGTTTGTCACATGCCTTTGTGCTAGGTTCCAAGTGAACCCCAAAGAATCTCACCTTATTTTCTTAAAAAGAATTTTGAGATATATAAAGAGTTGTCCAAATCTAGGACTCTGGTATCCTGTAGAGTCAGAGTTTGAGTTAACTGGATACTCAGATGCTGACTATGCTGGATGTAGAGTGGACAGGAAAAGTACCTCTGGAACTTTCCAGTTCCTGGGTACGAGACTTGTCTCTTGGTTTTGTAAAAAGCAAACATCTGTGTCTACATCAAGTGCAGAAGCAGAATATATGGATGCTGGCAGCTGCTGTTCACAAATGTTATGGATACAAAACCAACTCCTAGACTATGGTGTCAACTTAAATAATTCAACATTATTTTGTGATAACACTAGTGCTATTGCTATAACACAGAATCCTGTTCACCATAGTAGGACAAAACATATTGATATAAGGCATCATTTCATTAGAGATAATGTAGACAAAAAGAAAATTAACTTGATCCATATTCCTACTGATTTACAGAGAGCAGACATTTTCACCAAACCCCTGGATGAGAAAAATCATATGTTCTTTATAAACCAACTGAGAATGATCTATGGAGAAGAGTTAAATTAGTTTCTGTCTGCATTTGACGAATTCTCCAGAGTTCGTCGAACAGAGTTCGACGAATTAAGGAAAGTTTGAGAGATGCTCGTCGAGCGGTGATCGACGAATTCTCTGTGTGGAAACAATTTTCGTCGACCTGAGATCAACGAACTTTGCTTCAAAAGATATTTAGTCGAACGGAGTTCGACGAACTGTTTTCGTTTCTTCTGGATGAGATCGACGAATTATTTATCTATAATTTATTTCGTCGACCTCAGTTCGGAGAACTGTTTTCATTTTCGTGGAACGGAGTTTGTCGATTCATATTCAGGAAAATCCTATATTTAGGTTTTCTTCGACCTCCATCCCGCTCTTTTAGTTCCTGTTGCACTTGATCGTTGTTTGTCTCTCTTGTAGGTAATCAATGGCGGTTCCAGCGAGTACCCTGGCTGCAATGAAATTCGATACAGGCTTTGATATGGACTTTGATTCATTTCAACATTCTAATGCTATATTTCTTTACATTCTGGAACTTATAGAAGAGCTGGGTCTCAAGGATTTTATGACCAGGAGAATCAAACTGCATGCAACAGAGATTAAAGAATGGGTATATACTTCTTCTGCTTCTGAGGACAACATCTTGACAGGGAATATCGGGGGTAATGCTATTTCTATATCCCCCGCCGTTATTTCTGAGATTTTTGAGTTGATCAATGGAGAAGAAGATTTGGATATAGATTCTGATGAGTATAGTTCGATGCTGAAACTGATGTTGTTTACTAGGAGTAACCCTAATAAGATGTTAAAGAAATAGCTATCTGCCGTCTACCAGTTCTTGGCGGATGTTGTGGGAAAAGTGTTGATGGGCAAGCACACCGCGCACGATTACATAACAAGATATCAATTCCTTATCATGTGCGCGGTGGTCAACAAGAGTCACGTTGATTGGGGCAAGATCTTCTTTGGTTTGATAAAGAAGAAAAACAGTAAGAAAGAGGTATTCTTTGGAAGGATCCTGGGGATTTTCCTTCAAGCAAAAGCTGGTGAATTCATGGTCTCCCCGACCATCTTAATCAATGCCAGCAAGCGCCTCACATGCGCTTTGTTTGGCAGATGGGAGAGGACGATCTCCAAGCCATCCAAGGCTTCATCCTCTTCCATCCCATCTTCTTAGAGCAAAATGGTCATGCAGGCCACTACCCACCCTGCAGAAGCGGTAATCCCATCTCCACAACCTCTTCCAGCAACCCATCTTTCATCTTCCACCAGTCTTCCAATTCCTTCAGCTTCCCCCATTCATGTTTCTCCATCAACTCATGCATCCCCTCCTATGTCTCCTCCACCATCACCCCCTCCACCTTATCTGTCTAACATTCCACACTTTGATATACCATCCTTTTCTCCACCTCCACCAGACACCACCATGACAGATGCCATTCCACTTGTATCTCCTCCATTTGTTCCCCTCACTTCATCTACTTCTCTACCATCACCAACTACCTCTCCATCTTTGGACCCCCCACTGTATCTACCATCATAACCCTGCTCACTCCCATTCTAAAATCCCTAATCACCGAGGTCATTACAGCTCTTGTAAATTCTATCAATTCTTTATCTGCCCAAGTATCTCTTCTTTCTGCTGCCCCCTCTTCATTCAGGGGCCTGGCTCCAGGTTCTCCTGAAACCAGGCAGGGGGAGATGCTCTGTGATGAAGCAGCAGCAGATATAGCAGCAATTTCAGATGCAGCAGCAGTTCCTCCTACAGCAGTTTCAGATGCAGATGCAGCAATTTTGCCAGAATTTCATTCAGATTTGACTGAATTTATCCATTTCATGAATACTGACATTGAATAAGATGAGTCAGTTCTAGAGCAGATAACAACTGTTGGTGATTTCCGTTTGAATCCCACAGTTGATTTGGCTGTTTTGTTGAGATCTTTTGATACAATTTATGTACAGTTCCCTTCTACTAAGCCATCCTTGGCTATTATTCATGTCACCTCTCCAATAAGTCCTATAGTTGCTAAGCAACTTAGTGACAGCTTTGTTGTTCCAGAGTAAGCCATCTCTTCCCCCCATAAGAGATTTTTGCCCCTATTTTTGTTATGGATGATTCCCCAATGGCTGACCTGGATGCATTGATTTTGGCGGGCATTGAGGAAGAGAATAAAGCTCTAGAAGAGCGCTCAGTCTTAATTAGTTCTCTAGTTCCAGTTCAACCTGCCAAGCCCCAGATCTCTGCAGTTACCCTAAGAGCGATTGATGCTCTATATGCCAATCCTCAAGGGTCTAGCTCAGATGAGGAAGAGGAAGATGAAGGTTCAGATGAATAAGCCCAGAAGAGAGTCAGGTCAAAGAAGAGAAATGCTCCTCCTCCTCCTGCTCCTAAGCCCAATCCAACAGCTGACACTCCCTACTACATCTTGCATAACATCACTCCCTATGAGGGAATGTCTACTTGGATGTGGTTGTTAAAGAATCAATAAAAGGAAAGAAAGAAAAGAAGGAGATACTCCTCTTCACCAGTTTATAGATACAGAAGAGATCCTCCTCCTCCTCTAGCTGCTGGTACTTCCAGTTCCTCAATTCCAAAGCCTGCTCCTGTACAAACCTACTAAAGGCATCAGAGCAAGTATTCTGGAGGTTACCAGCAGAGGCAATAATATTCAAGCAGACAACAACCTCAACAGCAACAACCTTAGCAGCAATAGCAAAATATATCTGTAGAACAGAAGGCAAACAGTCCTGAAAGACCATATTCCCCTCCTATTTCTTTTGAGGATCCTGAAACATCTAACACTGCTAAAATGGCCAGATTCCAGGAACTGATTTGCCTCTCATTGATTAATAAAGCAAAAGCTGAGGGAAAGTACATTTCAGGATACTCTACTATGTCAAAATATAGAAAAGAAGAACTTAAAAGGTTTGACAAAGCAAACAAACTATTCAATGTTGATGACCATATGAAGCTCCATCCAGAGGCTCTTCCCAGAGCCTCTTCCCAGATCCTCTACTCAGAATATGCTTGGTATAGCTGATATGAAAATGACTATAGCTCAGGCAGCTAATCCAAACAGAGAGATCAAATTCTCAAAGCCTGGAGCTTGCAGCAGCAGCAGCAAAGAGAAAGACAATGATCAAATCAAGAAGAGCAAGATATGATCTAAGTTTTTCTTTCTTTTCCTTTTTTTTGCTTTTACAACTCTCTGGTTATGTTTCTGAACAAAGCTTTTATATATCTGCTACATGTGTTATAAATTCTCTGTCAGATATATGCTTTTACTGCTTTGTTTTGTTTCAGTCTGTGTCTTCACTTAGTGAACTCACCCAAATAGGGGGAGATTGTTGGATCCCTAGTTTGGATTTAGGTTAGGTTCACTGAGTTAAGATGTCTTTGACCCATCTTGTATAGTCAGGGTCATTGGTTGTGTCCTAGAGTCTAGGATTTGTCCTTAGAACATCATCTTGTGGACCAGCCATCCTCCAGACTGCCAGAGAAACTCAAGACTTAGAGATATCTTCAGCTCGAGGAAATGTGTTCGACATTCATCGATCTCAGCTCAGGGAAAAGTGTTCGACGTTTGTCGATCTCAGCTCAACGAACCATATTCTTTGGTCGACGATTTCTGGTCTTCTATTTGAATCCTTCTCAAGCAAAGACTTCTCAGAATCTGTCTTAGTCCACAATCATTCTTCGTTCGACGAATTTGGATCTCTGTTCGACGAATGATAATTGTCAGTTCGACGAAGATTGTAGCAGAATTGACAAGTTTCCCTTGAAGACTAATTGATATTGTCTGACGATGAACTCATCAGCTCAGCTCGACGAACTCATCAGCTCAGCTCGACAAACTGTGAACTTAGCTCGATGATTTCTGTTGCTCGTTCGACGAATCCAGTCTTGGTCTTCTCCAGTTTTCTGTCCCTTTTTCTTGGCGATGATTCCTGAGTAATTAATGCTCAATCTTCTCGGAATGTTACCGTTAGAAAGAGCATTGATCATGGATTATTACATGCCATTTTTCCATGGGACAGTTAGGGAATTCATTCATTGTCGCTTCCTTCCCAGGCTGACTGCATTTACTGCTCAAGGATTCAAATTTCGTGTGTGTCATTTTTCAGTCAGTTTTCAGAAAAGAAAAGATTAAGCAGTCTTGTTGATACAAAGATTACATTTAAGAAGTCTTACAGAAATCTAAAGTTTCACACTGCAATCAGCCTAGGCCAGAGAACATCATCATCAAGAAGAAGAAGAAAATACAATCTCTATCAAGAGTCTTCTTCTCTCAACCCTACAGGACAACTTCAGAAGGACAACAATAAATCTATCTGTCAAAGAAGTTCCTGAAGCAATCTCTGGTCAAGACAATCAAGCTTTTGAAGACCTGTCACCCTGAGGCAGAGCTCTAGATTTCCTGATCCATTCAAGATCTCAGGGGGAGCAATCTGCTGAAATCAATCCACTAGTCTTCTCAGTTGTTATTGAGAAAGAGAAGACACCATCACCTTTTTCATCCTCTGTACAGGGTTTTAAGTCCCTTCAAAATTATTCCGGGTTGCAAGTCTACTACCAAAAGACTTGAGGTTTTGGTTTTTGAGCACCTGAACAAAAGCTCATTGGTGTCAGGCACCTGATCAAAACTCTTAGTGGATTCCTACCAGGGTGGTAGAAGAGTGGATGTACCCAGGTTGGGGAACCACTATAATTTCTTGTGTCGTCTGGTTGCCCTTTTTCTTTTGTTTTTGGCTGTGTTCTGTGATTTGTTAAGTTGCTGTGTTTATTACTTTGTTTGCTAAACTGTTCACCTAGGATTACAGTAAAAGTTGTAAAGATTTAGTAAGAGACCACAATACTCTATTCACCCCCCTCTAGAGTATTTCAGATATAACCTTCACTTTCAGAGGTGTTCCTCTGAGTTTAGACTCAAATAAAGCGCTCCCACACTCTTGCTTCGGATATCTTATTTTATTGGATGTGTGCGCTTGTCCCCAGGATATGGATCTGGGGAGGAGATTTGTTTCCACTTAGCTCTATAACTAATGGTTATTTTAATAACCATTCACAAGAGATGAAGCACCATAGTGACCAGCTGCTGCAGGACGATATGCCTGCTGATAGGACTACCCGAGCAGAGGTACCCCCATCATATCCAGAGTTTCGAGAAGTGAGTACTTGCGAGCAGAGTTGAGAGAGAGAGGAGTTGCTAGTTGTAGTACTATTATAACCTACAGACTTTATGTATAAACAGTGGCTACGACCTTCTGTGTTTTTCTGTTAAATATATATTGTTATATATATTTGTTGTGGCTTCATGTTAGTGCTTCCGCTAAACTCTGTGATGAGATGTGAATGTTGTGATTCAAGCCGAGCAAGGCAGCCAACTAGTGCTTAGTGGAGTTGGTTGTTACCCCTAGGGAGCATTGGGTGGATGCCTTGGGCAGTAAGATCCCCTCCAACCCGACTTGGGGCAAAGGTTGGGGGGTCTTACATGTTCAACATCATATCAAATCTTCAAACCCTTGATCTCGGGGCTCCCGGTGATATAATATCCTTTGTGGCTAAAGCCAAGACTCTGGTTGAGGCCTGGATCCATCATCAGCCTACTACTACAGATCTGACTACTCAACGAGCCCAAAAAGAAGTTGTCGGGATTGCGATGATGATGTCCCGAGTTCCTTCTCACCTGCATAGTGTTTGGGCCCAGATTCCCTCATCTACTAGCACTCCATATATGTCAAATATGTACTCTATGCTTCTGAAGGTCATACTGCCCTAGGATGTTCCAGTAACTCCCTCCCCAACTCTCCTTCAACACTCTACACCTGCTCCGACAGCTCGGGGGTCCTCAGCTCGTAGGGGACACAAGATGTCGAGAGGGCGTGGCCGATCTGGAAGATCTCGGTTTAAGTGCACGTATTGCGGTCAGGATGGTCATTTGGAGGCCACCTTTATCGCAAACATGGACTGCCTCCATATCTTGTTGCTCCTGCTATGGCTAATCCTTCCACTTTGCCTGCCACAAACTCTGCAACTTCTACTTGGGATGATATTAATGCTCTCCACACTCAGCTCCAAAAACTATAAGGGGTGATCTCTTGCTCCTCTAGATCTGTGGCATCTATTTCAAATGAAGGTATATCTTGTCTCTCACAGGGCTCCCACTGGATTGTGGATTTGGGAGCCACACACCATATTACTTCGCAGCGCCTTCTGCAATATTCGATGACTGTGAAAGTAAGGGTTAGGTGTACAATACTCTAGAGGGGGGGGGGGGGGGTGAATAGAGTATATTTAAAATTTGTTAGGTCCCTATAGTAGTGATGTTACAGCTTTTGCTGTATACTGAAAGGGTGCAGCAATTAGAAAACAAAGAATAGAAAACAATAAACTTAATCACAGCCACACAACAAGAACAAAAAGAAAAAGGTTGGCAATCAGACGATACAAGAAATGTATAATGGTTCCCCAAATCTGGGTAGTCCACTCTTCTACCACCCTTAGTAGGAATCCACTCAGGTTTTTGATCAGGTGCCTGACACTAATGGGTTCTGATCAGGTCCCCAAAAACCAACTCAAGTCTTTTGGTTAGGAGACATGCAACCAGGAATCACTTTTGAAGGGAGATGACAACCCTTTATACAGGAGGGGGTGAGAGAGTGATTTTTGTCTTCTCTTTCTCAATAAACTGAGAAGACTTGTGGATTCAATGATGTTAGCAAATGCTCCCCCTGAAATGGAGAATGGTTCAGGTTTGCAGGAAGCTTTGCTGCAGGGCGATAGGCCTTCATAGTGATGATGTCTCCAGCAAGCTTTTAGACTGATATTGATTAGTTGTCTCTTGAAAGCTTGGAGCCGATGAAAAACTCAGATGATGATTATCTGAATGTTGCTACAGAGTTCTTCTTTTTCTCTAGAAAGCCTTTTCTGTCATTCTATTCACTGTATTCTTTTAGACTGAGTATATTATTGTTCTTCATCTAATTCACGATCTTCTTTTCTTCTATGTCTTTTCAAAAATTTGAATCCTCTGTAATTAATGCTGACGGCCTGAGAATAATCGGCATTAATGTATTTTCCCAACTGTCTTGTGGAAAATCAGCAAGTAATATTCCTGAGGAAGACTGTAATTAATGCTCCCCCTAACTGATACATTCAGAGAATGTTTGAGCATTAATCTGTCAGGAATTATTGCATATGAGTGAGGATTGAATGCCGGAAATGGCTAAGTTTGGAATCATCAAACAGTTGGCAGAATTCGTCGAACTGAATTACCAATTCGTCGAGCTGAGATATTGAATTCGTCGAAAAGACAACTTCCTGTTCATCGAGATGAGTTCCAAGATCGTCGAGCTGATAACAGAGTTGCATGATTCAGAGCCTTTGCCTTTTCTGTCTGAAGTTCGTCGAGCTGAGTTTGTAACTTCATCGACTGGAGTTTAGCAACAATGATATTGAATTCGTCGACCAGACAACTTCCTGTTTGTCGAGATGAGTTCCAAGATCATCGAGCTGATAACAGAGCTGCATGCTTCAGAGCCTTTGCCTTTTCTGTCTGAAGTTCGTCGAGCTGAGTTTGTAACTTCGTCGACTGAGAACTTGTGAACTTGAGGTCCAAGTTCGTCGAGCTCAGAATCTTGTTCGTCGACCAAAGTCTGAAGTTGGACTTAGAATAATCTGGAGTTTATCCTGACATTAGTTTGTTGAAGTATCCCAACTTTCGTCGATCAGAGAATGTAGATCGTCGAGCTCAGCTCAGAGAAATGTCTAAAGTTCATCGAGCTGAGAACTTCTTTCGTCGACCTAAGTTCGACGAACGTCGAACTCATTTTTACTTAATCTTGAAATCTTCTAAGTCTTGAGTCTCTGATAGTCTTGTTGATAGCTGGTCCATCTGATGTTGACTCTAAGGACTTGGCCTAGACTCTAGGACACATATTTGACCCTGGCTATACATGTTGGGTCACATCCTAAGTTAGTGAACCTAGCCCAAATCAACTAAGGATCCAACAATCTCCCCCTATTTGGGTGAGGTCACTAATAGACTCAAAACAAACATATACAAAGCAAGAAAAAGATATATCTAGCAGAGAATTACTTACACATGCAACAGATATATATATACATGAGCTTTGATTAAATAGATAACACAGTTTGAAGGCAAATGCAGAAAGAAAAATAAAGAAATTAAAACAAAGTAAGGATTACTTCTTCTGCTTCTTCTCCATGGACTTGTCTTCTTTAGTCTTTTCACTTGGCTTTGTAAAGATAATTTCTCTATTTGGATTCAAAGCATGTGTCTGTGTCATTTTCATGTCAGCTACCCCAATAATCTTCAGGGATGTAGCTCTGGGGACAACTGCTTTAGGATGTAGCTTCATGTAATCATCAACATTGAACAGTTTATTTGCTTTATCAAATCTTTTAAGCTCTTCCTTCCTGTATTTGGACATAGTGGAATATCCTGATATGTATTTCCCTTCACCTTTTACTTTATTTATCAAAGACAGACCAACAAGTTCCTAGAACCTGGCCATTTTAGCAATGTTTGCTGTTTCAGGATCCTCAAAAGAAATAGGAGATGAATCTGGCCTGTTGGGACTATCAGCTTTCTGTTCTGCAGAGAAACTTTGTTGTTGTTGCTGATGTTGTTGATATTGTTGATGTTGCTGTTGTTGATTTCCTAAAGAGTGATGTCTTTGCTGATTGCTTCCAGAAGATCTCTCTTGATGTCTCTAATAAGTTTGCATAGGGGCAGATCTCTGAGAGCTATTGCCAGTGGCACCAACTGATGGAGGAGGTGGAGGAGGTGGATCTCTTCTGTACTTATGAAATGGTGGAGGAGAATATTTTCTACTTCTTTTCTTCTCCTTTTGCTGATTTTTAGACAGCCACATCCATGCTGACATTCCTTTGTAAGGAGTAATATTTTGGAGAATGTAGAATGGAGTGTCATTCTTTGGGTTTGGCTTAACAGCAGCAGGAGGAGGGGCTTTCCTTTTCTTTGACAACATTTTCTTCTTCTTCTGAGCAGCTTCTTCATCTAAATCTTCATCATCATCATCATCATCTGAATCACTGGCAGAACCCTGAGGGTTATCATATAGAGCATCCAATGCTTTCAAGGCTTTATCATAAGCAGCAGTCTTTGCTGTAGCAGGAGCAGAGATTTCAAAGGCTGGAATTTCAGCAGGAGTTGAAGAAGACACTGTACAAGAATCAGAAGTGACTGGTACAGAGCTTTCAGCTGCTGCCTTATCCTTATTTGCTTCTTCAATGTCAGCCAAGATCAACTCATCTAGATCTGGCATAGGGGAGTCATCCATCAAAAAGATTGGTGCTGAGGTAGCTTCTGGATGGGATGGAATGACTGCTAAGGTTGGTGTAGAAACTGGAATTACAAAACTATTACATAGTTGCTTAACAACTGCTGGACTGACAGGAGAAGTATAAGGCACAATAGCCAAATGTGGCTTAGTGAATGTTGCTGGAAGAGGATGCATATATACAGTATCAAAAGTTTGCAGCAATTCTTCTAGGTTAACTGTGGGATTTAGGATAAAATCACCAACAGTGTTGAATCCTTCAGAATCTGACTCATCAAAATCCATGTCAGTATCAATGAAATCAATTAAATCTTTATCTATACAAGTTGTGTATGTTGTTGTGGGGACTGGAGTATCTGCCGGTGCTGGAGCTGAAGTGTCTGAAGCTATAGCTGCTGCTTCATCATCAGGCATCTCCCCCTGCCTGGTTTCAGTGGGAACTGAGGCCAGGCCCCCGACTGAGGAGGGGGCAGCATTGAGAGCAGAGATTTGGGCAGATAAAGAGGTAATGGTAGTAGCAAGAGGTGTAATGGCATCTGCTATAAGGGATTTAAGAAGAGGAGTGAGGATGGTGATGATAAAGGAGATGGTAGAGGGGTCCAATAAGACAGTGGTGGATGGTGTTGCAGCTGGTGTGGAAGAGGTGGCAACTAGTGAGGGAACAGAGGGTGGAACATCAGGGATGCGAATAGTAGATGGTGATGAGGATGGAGGGGTGGCATCTTGCATCATGGTGTCTGATGGTAGGATGTAAGATGGTATGGAAGATAGATGTGGGGAAAGTGGAGACTGTGGTAGTGTAGAAATGTAGGTGTCATGAGGGGATTCGGGGGGTGTGGGTGGTTGATTTTCCTGAAGGGAGGAAGATGGAATGTCAGTGATGGTGATTGGGAAAGAGGGAGTGACTAGGGATTGTGTGGTTGTTGGAAGAGGGGCTGGAAGAGAAGATGTGGAAGGAATGTTCTCTTCAGCGGGGTGGGGAGTGGCTTTGATAGCCCTTGTGCCTTCAGAAGCTTTGATGGAAGAGGTGGAAGCCTGAGATGGCTTAGTAATGGTCCTCTCCCATCTGCCAAATAGGGCACAGGTTAGCCTTTTACTGGCATTAATAAAAATGGTCTGGGAGACCAGTGATTCTACAGCCTTTTCCTGGAGAAAGATTCCTAGAATTCTTCCAAAGCAGACTTCCTTCTTTGAGTTCTTCTTCTTTATCAAATCAAACAGAAGTTGTGCCCAGTTGATTGGCTTCTTGTTGATGACTGCACACATCACCAGAAATTGATGTTTGGTGATATAGTCATGTGCAGTGTGTTTTCCAAGTATTACTTTATAAACCAAGTCTGCTAAGAATTTATAGGGAGCAGACAGGTGTTTCTTCAACAGTTTGTGGGGATTGTCTCCATCATATTCCATGAGGTTCAACATCATATCAGATTCCTCTGTCTCAATTTTGAGGTCCTCTACTCCATTTCTCAAGCCAAAAATCTTAGTTAAGATTGCGGGGGTTAAAGAAACCGAGTTACCCGCGATAGTTCCCGTCATGATGTTCTCTTTTGTTGAAGACAGTGTGTATACCCATTCCCTGATTTCCATAATATGTAGTTGGATCCTTTTCGTCATCAGGGTTTTGAGTTCCTGTTCTTCAAGAAGTTTCAGGATATAGAGAAAGATTGGATCGAAATGCTAAAAGGAATCGAAATCCACGTCGAATCCTGTATCAAACTTCATTCCGGTGAGAGTGCTTGCCAGAGTCGCCAATGAAATCACCTGCAAGAAAAACACGGAAAACGACAATCAAGTGCAAAGGAACAGAAAGTGCGGGATGGAGGTCGAAGAAAACCTAGATATAAGGTTTTCAGAATATGAATCGACAAACTCCATTCCACGAAAATAAAATTAATTCTTCGAACTGAGGTCGACGAAATAGTTTAAAGTTAAATAATTCGTCGAGCTCATCAAAAGAATTGAAGACAGTTCGTCGAACTTAGGTCGACGAATATCTTCTGAAGCAAAGTTCGTCGGACGCTGGTCGACGAAAATTGTTTCACTCACAGAGAATTCGTCGAGCTTCGTTCGACGAATATCTCTCAAACTTTCTCGGGTTCGTCGAACTCCGTTCGACAAACTCTAGAAAATTCATCGAATGCAGACAGAACTTAAACTAAGTCTTCTCCATTGATCATTCCGAGCTGATTTAGAAAGAAAGCATGATTTTTCTCATCCATAGGTTTGGTGAATATATCAGCTTTTTGTAAATCAGTGTAGATATAGACAAGCTTAATTTTATTTATATCTACACACTCCCTAATGAAATGATGTCTTATGTCAATATGTTTTGTCCCACTATGGTGAACTGGATTTTGTGCTATGGCTATAGCACTAGTATTATCACAGAATAGGGTTGAATTATTTAAGTTGAACCCATAATCTAGAAGCTGATTCTATATCCAGAGCATATGTGAACAACAGCTGCCTGCTGCAATATATTCTGCTTCAGCAGTTGATATTGACACTGATGTTTGCTTTTTATAGAACCATGATATTAATCTCATACCCAGGAACTGACAAGTTCCTGAAGTACTTTTTCTATCTACCCTGTATCCAGCAAAATCAGCATCAGAGTATCCAGTTAACTCAAATTCTGATTCTGCGGGATACCATAGGCCTAGATTAGGACAACTCTTTATATATCTTAAAATCTTTTTTAAGAAAATTAGATGAGATTCTTTAGGGTTCACTTGGAACCTAGCACAAAGGCATGTAGCAAACATAATATCTGGCCTACTTGCTGTGAGGTATAATAGGGACCCAACAATGCCCCTATAAAGTTTCTGATCTACAAGCTTTCCTGGTATATCAGAGTCCACAACAGTATTGGTGGCCATGAGAGTTTTCTTAGCTGAGGCATCAACCATCCCAAACTTCTTTAAAAGTTCTTTAGCATATTTTGCTTGAGAGATGAAGATGTCGTCAGGAAGCTGTTTCACTTTGAGACCAAGGAAATATGAAAGCTCTCCCATGCTACTCATTTCAAATTTAGAATGCATGAGGTCAGAAAACTTCTTGCACAATTTTAAATATGTAGAGCCAAATATAATGTCATCTACATAGATTTGTACTAACAGAATTTGGTCCTTATGATGTCTAGTGAAAAGGGTTTTATCTACAGTTCCTCTTGTAAATTTATGCTCTAATAGGAAACTTGCTAAGGTCTCATACCAAGCTCTTAGAGCTTGATTTAGACCATAAAGAGACTTATTTAATTTAAAAACATAAGAGGGATAAGTTGGAGAGACAAAACCTGGAGATTGTTCTACATAAACCTCTTCTTATAATACTCCATTTAAGAAGGCACTTTTCACATCCATTTGAAAGACTTTGAACCTTTTTAATGCTGCATAGGCAAGGAAGATCCTTATAGCTTCCAACCTTGCAATAGGTGCAAAGGTCTGATCATAGTCTATTCCTTCCTCTTGCCTATATCCTTGAGCAACAAGCCTAGCCTTGTTCCTCACAATGACTCCTTGGGCATTAAGCTTATTCCTGAAAACCCATTTGGTTCCAATAATTGGGTAGTTTTGAGGTCTTGGAACCAAATCCCAAACTCCATATCTCTCAAATTGGTTTAGTTCCTCTTGCATTGCAAGGATCTAGTGGGGATCTTGCTCAGTATCATGAATGGTTAGAGGTTCAACCTGAGAGAGAAAACAGGCATGCATCAAGTCTTTGTTGAGTTGATGCCTTGTCTGTACACCTACTGATATGTATCCAATTACTTGAGATCTGGGATGATCCCTAAGTGTGACATAATTAGTAGGTGGAGTTGGTTGAGCAACAGCATTTTGGTTAAATTCCTCTTGTGGTATTATGTTTGCTGTTGGTTGAGTCTTATGTTCTTCAGCTTCATCTTCTTCACTATCTTCAATAGCTTGTGGTGAGGGATGAGTGGGAACATCTTGGGTGAGGTTTAGTCCATCCAATGCCTCACACAAGTGGGGTACCTGCAAATTGCTGCTGGTAGAAACTTCTTTCTCCTTGCAATACATGTTAGTTTCATCAAAAGAAATATGAATTGACTCTTCTACTTTTAATGTTGATTTATTAAGTACCCTATAAGCCTTGCTTACTTGGGAGTATCCTAGAAAAACTCCCACTTCAGCCTTAGCTTCAAACTTTCTAATATATTTCTTGTTGTTATTATGTATATAGCATGTACAACCAAAAACTTTAAAATAGTCTTGTTGTTATTATGTATATAGCATATACAACCAAAAACTTTAAAATAGTTTATTTTAGGTTTCTTCCCCTTGAGCAATTCATAGGGAGTCTTGTTCTTTAGTTTGTGAATTAAACTCCTATTCAGGACATAGTTTGTAGTGCTTACAGCCTCTGCCCAAAAGGTAAGTGGCATGTATGCATCAGCAAGTAATGTACCTACAGCTTCAATGAGTGTCCTATTTTTCCTTTCAGCTACCCCATTTTGTTGGGGAGTTCTAGGAGCTGAGAAGCAATGCCTGATACCTTCCTTCTCACAGAACTCATGCATAAGAAAAGACTCAAACTCTGTGTCATGATCACTTCTGATCAATGCAATATGAGTAGAGAACTCAATCTGTATGGTCCTGAGAAAATCTGTAAGAACCTTGAATGTATCTGACTTTGTTCACAGAAATAATACCCAACTAAACCTGGAGAAGTCATCCACTATAACTAAAGTGTAAGATTTCCCTCCTAGGCTTTGTACAACAATGGGTCCAAAAAGATCCAAGTGTAGCAAGTACAAGATCCTAGGTGAATCACTCTTATTAATTGATTTAAAACTAATTTTAGTTTGTTTGCCTAATTGATAAGCCCTGCAGAGACCTTCCTTCTTATAGGGAGCAGAATGTATACCTCTAACAAGGTTGTGCTTAGATAACCTAGCAATGTTTTTCAGGTTTACATGTCCTAGTCTTTTGTGTCATAAGTGATTCTGATTACTAGTTAGATTCAGTTAACAGATATCAAATGTGGCAGAAATAAAGTTTACTAAATAAATGTTCCCTTGTCTACTTCCAGTTAAAACAGTTTGGTTATTTTTATCAATGATAGAGCAAGTAGATGGGTTAAAGTATACCTGATAACCATCATCACATAATTGACTTATGGAGATGAGGTTATGCTTCAGTCCACTTACATATGTCACCTTTCTGAATGTGACAGCTCCTATTCTCACTTCTCTCACTCCTTCTGACTGTCCACATTTTGAGTCACCAAAAATGACTTTTGGCCCCATCTTGGACTTATAGTTGAGTAGGATGTCCTTGCTGCCAGTCATATGCTTAGAGCAGCCACTGTCCAGGTACCAAGTTTGATTTTCCCTTGGACAATTTCTCACCTGCAATACACACAGTTAATGATTTTTGACCCAGGTATGGCTGATAAGAGAAACTAGAAATAATAGAAAATTCTGGCTGGGATTTATATCCTAGGGGGTGGTATCTCCTAGGTGGAATGGTCCAGTCAGCTAGGGGGTTAAATGATTTCTTAGAAGTATTTAAGTTTCTGTTAAAGTTATAGTTTTGGTTAAGTCTTCCTGGGTTCGACAAATTTATGTAAGTTCGTCGACCAGAGTTCGACGAATTGGGTTGAGATCGTCGATCTCTGCCCAGAGAATAAACAAGTTCATTCTCTGTGCCACACGTTCATCGAGCTCTGCTCGACAAACCATACAAATTCGTCGATCGCAGTTAGACGAATAATGATAATTATAGTTGGCGTTCAGAGTTTGTCGATCGGGGTTCGACGAACTGGCCCCTTTTCGTCGATCTGAGGTCGACGAAAATTGCTGAACTTTGTTTTATTGAATGTTTTCTGGTTTTCAATTTTGTCCTTAGTTTGAATTTGTTCAAGGATTTTATTTACTTTATATACTTGATCAGTATTCTTCTTTCCTTTCTCAGAAATAAAGTTTATGGGTTGTGACAGGTGGTTTTTCTGAATAATAGTTAGCTCACTAGATGATGCACCTAATCCTAACTTACTTCCATTAAATCTAGTATTAGATGTGTTAGTGATTTCTGCTAGTTGTTTGCTTCTTCCATTTAGTGATTCTTCTAGCTGTTTTGCCTTATTTAATTCATCTTTCAGAAGGGTGATTTGTTCACTAAACATATCTATTTCTTTTTTTTAATTTAGTGTTTTCTAATACTAAGCTATCATAGTTAACTTGTCTATCTCTGAGAAGTTTGATTTCCTTCTCAGAGTTGATTAAATCTAAACACATGGTCTTAAAATCTGATTTAAAAGATTCTGAATTATAATCAAACCAAGATAATACCTGATCAGCTTCTGATTCAGAAGCTTCCTCATTTTCTGACTCTCCTTCTTCTGAGTTGCTTCTTGAGGCATCAATTACCATGAGGCAAACCTCTTCTGCTCTTTCTTCTTCTTCATCTTCACTGGAGCTTGAAGATGTTGACTCTACTTCAATCTCACTCCAAGACTCAGCCACAAACCCCTTTTCCTTCCTCTTGTGTTTGCTGGAAGAGGGTTTGCTGGTGTACTGTCTCCTGGAATCCTTTTCCTTTTCTCTTCTCTTCTCTTTCTTCTGGTTCTCTGGACACTCAGAGAGAAAGTGTCCAGGCTTTCTGCATCCATAACACACCACTTCCTTTGTTGGTGTCTTGTCATACTTTGGCCTGTCATCCTTTCTTGCTGACTTCCTCCTGAAGTCATTTCTAGACATCTTGAAAAATCTCTTAGCCAAGAGACTTATAAGTTCTTCATTTGATGTTGAAGATTCTGATTCTTCTGAGGCTTTGAATGCTATGTTTTGATCTCTTCTGGCTGCAGGAGGTGTTCTTTGTTCAGCAGCCTCCCTTGTCTTTATCAACTGCTCATAAGATTTCAGTTTGCCCAATAGAGATTCAGTTGATATCTCATTCAGGCATCTGGCCTCCTTGATGGGCCAAATTCTTGTGTCCTGTGAGCTAGGGAAGCACATCAGAATTTTGTCATTCACTTCAGTGAGAGTGATGACCTTGTTCAGAGTCTTTAGCTCATTAATGATTGAGCTTAATCTGTTATACATCTCTGAAACTGTCTCAACTTCCTGTTTCTTGAAATTCTCATATTGGGATATGAGATTTGATCTCATATCCTTCCTTTCATCAGCTGATCCATCAACCATTTGGTTTAAGGAATCCCAAATGGCTTTTGCTGATGTGCATTCAACAACCTTCTGGAAAATATCATGAGACATTGTTTGTGCCAATATGTTCATGGCTTTTGCATCAGCCATCTTGGCTTTCCTGTAAGCATCATTGTAGTTTGGAGGAGGTACTGCAGTCATATTTTTAGAGCTACTTGGAGGAGCTGCAGGTACTCCTGTTAATATGGAAGCAAAAATATCTTCATCAATGGAATTCATGTATAGCTTGATTCTTGTCTTCCAGATTCCAAACTTTTGCAAGTTGCAAACTGGAGGTCTGGTGCTTGCATAATCTTTATTCTATGTCATGTCTGTGTTTTTACTTTAAAAATTAAATGTGAATGGAGGTGATGTGTAGATCTAACAAAGGATCTTTGGTTCAAGGGTTAACTTGTCCAACCAAAGGAACCTTCCTCTGATACCAATTGAAAGTAAGGGTTAGGTCTACAATACTCTAGAGGGGGGTGAATAAAGTATATTTAAAATTTGTTAGGTCCCTATAGTAGTGTTGTTACAGCTTTTGCTGTAAACTGAAAGGGTGCAGCAATTAGAAAACAAAGAATAGAAAATAATAAACTTAATCACAACCACACAGCAAGAACAAAAAGAAAAAGGTAGGCAACTGGAAGACACAAGAAATTTATAGTGGTTCCCCAAATCTGGGTAGTCCACTCTTCTACCACCCTTGGTAGGAATCCACTCAGGTTTTTGATCAGGTGCCTGATACCAATGGGTTTTGATCAGGTCCCCAAAAACCAACTCAAGTCTTTTGGTTAGGAGACTTACAACCAGGAATCACTTTTGAAGGGAGATGACAACCCTTTATACAGGAGGGGGTGAGAGAGTGATTTTTGTCTTCTCTTTCTCAATAAACTGAGAAGACTTGTGGATTCAATGATGTTAGCAAATGCTCCTCCTGAAATGGAGAATGGTTCAGGTTTGCAGGAAGATTTGTTGCAGGGTGATAGGCCTTCACAGTAATGATGTCTCCAGCAAGCTTTTAGACTGATATTGATTAGTTGTCTCTTGAAAGCTTGGAGTCGATGAAGAACTCTGATGATGATTATCTGAATGATGCTACAGAGTTCTTCTTTTTCTCTAGAAAGCCTTTTCTGTCGTTCTATTCACTGTATTCTTTTGGACTGAGTATATTATTGTTCTTCATCTAATTCACGATCTTCTTTTCTTCTATGTCTTTTCAAAAATTTGAATCCTCTGTAATTAATGCTGACGGCCTGAGAATAATCGGCATTAATATATTTCCCCAACTGTCTGGTGGAAAATCAGCAAGTAATATTTCTGAGGAAGACTGTAATTAATGCTCCCCCTAACGGATACATTCAGAGAATGTTTGAGCATTAATCTGTCAGGAATTATTGCATTTGAGTGAGGATTGAATGCCGGAAATGGCTAAGTCTGGAATCGTCAAACAGTTGGCAGAATTCCTCGAACTGAATTACCAATTCGTCGAGCTGGGATATTGAATTCATCGACCAGACAACTTCCTGTTCGTCGAGATGAGTTCCAAGATCGTCGTGCTGATAACAGAGCTGCATGCTTCAGAGCCTTTGTCTTTTCTGTCTGAAGTTCGTCGAGCTGAGTTTGTAACTTCGCCAACTGGACTTCAGCAACAATGGTATTGAATTCGTCGACCAGACAACTTCCTGTTCGTCGAGATGAGTTCCAAGATCGTCGAGCTGATAACAGAGTTGCATGCTTCAGAGCCTTTGCCTTTTCTGTCTGAAGTTCGTCGAGCTGAGTTTGTAACTTCGTCGACTGAGAAGTTGTGAACTTGAGGACCAAGTTCGTCGAGCTCAGAATCTTGTTCGTCGACCAAAGGCTGAAGTTGGACTTAGAATAATCTAGAGTTTATCCTGACATTAGTTTGTTGAAGTATCCCAACTTTTGTCGATCATAGAATAAAGATCGTCGAGCTCAGCTCAGAGAAATATCTAAAGTTCATCGAGCTGAGAACGTCTTTCGTCGACCTGAGTTCGACGAACATCGAACTCATTTTTACTTAGTCTTGAAATCTTCGAAGTCTTGAGTCTCTGATAGTCTTGTTGATAGCTGATCCATATGATGTTGACTCTAAGGACTTGGCCTAGACTCTAGGACACAGCTTTGACCCTGGCTATACATGTTGGGTCCCATCCTAAGTTAGTGAACCTAGCCCAAATCAACTAGTGATCCAACAGACTGCCCACCCCAAGTTCATTGTTGTGGTTATTGTTGATATCACCCCCGTATCTGGCACTGCTGATATCCTCCTCACACCCACTCTCCCTCTGACTTCTGCTCTTCATGTTTTTGGATCACCATTTAACTTGCTCTCTGTGGCCGCCTTACTAAAGACCTTAATTGTTGTGTTACTTTCTCACCCTCTACTTTTATTGTGCGGTATCGACAAACACAAAATATCATTGGTAAGGGGCGGCTGTCGAATGGGATCTACCTCCTTGATGTTCCTCCTTATAATCTCTTTGTTGTCTCCACTACCGATTGCCATCGTCGTCTTAAGCATGTTCCCCTCTAGATTATCAAGAAGGCTCTTCCGGATGTGTCCCTACAAGAGATTTCTTATGAATCTTGTATCTTCGACAAACATCATCATGTTTCCTTTCAGCCTACTTTTACTCAGAGTACTACTCCTTTATCATTAGTCCATTCTAATATTTGGGGACCATATAAAACCCCTAGCATGTTTAGCTATCGTTATTTTATTACTTTTATCTATGATTACTTTCACTTAACTTGGTTATACTTACTTCGAGATCGTGCTGAACTGACCACTACTTTTCGTGCCTTTATTATGGAAACTCGTACTCAGTTCTCCTCTCCTCTAAAAATTATTTACACTGATAATGTAAGGCAATACACTAGCCTGACATTCGCGAACCTATGCACAAAATTGGACATTATACATCAAATCTCATGTGCATATACACCTCAACAGAAAGGTGTGGCCAAACATAAGAATCGTCGTCTTTTGATGTGACTCAGTCACTCATGATTCAATGCTGGTTCCTACTCATTTTTGGAACTTTGTTGTATCTGCAGCATGTCACCTCATCAATCACGTGCCATCCTATGTGCTCAATTTTTCCACTTCGTTTAGTCTCCTCTTTCTTTCTAATCCCCGTTTACACTCACACTTCATATGTTTGGCTGTACTTGCTATGTTCGCAATCTTGGTCCAACCACGAATAAGTTTGCCCCTTGTGCCAACAAATGTATGTTTCTCGGGTACTCTCAGACTTAAAAAGGATATTTGTGATATTCTCCAATGACTAACAAAGTGATTGTCTCTGTCGATGTTACCTTTCGTGAGGCTCAACCATTCTATGAATCATCATCTGCATCTGCTCCTCTTCTCTCCCCTTCCATACATCTTCCAACTATTCCAGTCATGTCTTCCCAACCACCCCTTTTTCCCACTCCACTTCCGGTGCTTATTCCACCTCAACCACCCAAACCGCCTCTTCTCCGTGTATACACTCGTCGTACCCCGGTCTCTAGATCTTTATAACATCCCTCCTCCATCGGTGCTACCTGCGGACTGACTATCCAACATCAATATCTACCGTTCACACCATGACAAATTATATTTCACTACATCGATTGTCTCCACCTCTCCACAAATTTGCTCTCTCTCTCTCTCTCCTCCATCTCTATTCCTAACTCGGTGCAGGAGGATCTTCTTCATCCACGGTGGTGTGTGGCTATGGAAGAGGAAATAACTGCTCTTTGGTCTAACCAGACTCGGGATCTAGTTCCTCTTCCTCCTGGACAATCGTGTGTCAGTTGTATGGGTTTTTGCTATCAAACATGCTCTAGATGGGACATTTGATCGGCTCAAAACCCGACTTGTGGTTTGGGGGTTCACTCAACAACGGGGACTTGATTATGATGAAACCTTCTCTCTAGTCGCCAAGTTGAACTCTGTTCGGGTGTTGATCTCCTTGGTTGTTCATCGTCACTGACCTCTCCATCAGCTGGATATAAAGAATGCCTTTTTAAATGACGATCTTCAAGAAACGGTCTGCATGAACCAACATCCCGGGTTTGAGACTACGAGGGAGTCTCGTGTATGTCATCTTCGAAAATCTTTTTATGGTCTCAAACAATCTCCCAGAGCTTGGTTTAATAAATTCAGTAAGGCCATTTGCGAAGTTGGATTTAAGAGAAGCTCAACGGACTTTTCTCTCTTCACTCGTCATCAACCATCTGAGTCTGTCATTCTCTTGGTGTATGTGGATGATATTTTGATTATTGGCGATGACTCCGTAGGGATACAACAAATCAAACAACACTTAAACTTCGTCTTCCAAACAAAAGATCTGGGGCTCTCAGGTACTTTCTTGGACTTAAGGTTGCAAGATGACCAAATGGTCTTGTCCTTTCACAGCAAAAGTACTACCACGATCTTCTCCACGATGATGGCTACTCTGTGTGCAAATTTGTGGAAACTCCGATGGATGCAAATCACAAATTGTGTGCTCATGGGTCTGACTCTGATTCTCTGCTTACGAACCCTGAGTATTATCGGTGTATTGTAGGAAAAATGATATATCTGATAGTTACAAGACCTGATATTTGTTTTGATGTTGGAGTGGTCAGCTAGTTTATGCGTGCTCCTCGGATCTCTCATCTCCAGGCAGTGGAACGTATCCTCATATATTTGAAGACAGATCATGGACAAGGATTGGTATATAAGTCATCATCCTCTCTATCTCTTATTGCATATTCAGATGCGGACTATGCAGGCTCCCTGGATGATCGACGTTCCACTACAAGTTTCTGTACCTACTTTGGATAGAATCTTATCACTTGGCATAGCAAGAAGCAGTTTGTGGTTGCTCGCTCTTCTACTGAAGCTGAGTATTGTGCAATGGATACTATTATTTCTGAACTCACCTGGTTTGAGGGTATTC
The DNA here is from genome assembly GCA_039583875.1 of Platanthera guangdongensis. Classification (NCBI taxonomy): domain Eukaryota; kingdom Viridiplantae; phylum Streptophyta; class Magnoliopsida; order Asparagales; family Orchidaceae; genus Platanthera; species Platanthera guangdongensis. The sequence goes on from CM077165.1 coordinate 144,546,984, forward strand.
TTGGTGATTTGTAGGTCACCTTATCCTCACCCGCAACTTTGTTTTGTGATAGTCATGTTGTAATCCATATTGCAAAGAATCCTGTGTTTCATGAGCGGACCAAGCACATTGAAGTTGACTGTCACTTTGTCCGTGAAAAGGTTCAATTAAAGAAGTTAGAGTTGGAGTATGTTCCCGCGTCAGAGCAAGTTGCTGACATTCTCACTAAGGGGCTACCAAGATAAATGTATCATAAGTTCTTATCCAAGCTTAGTGTATACGACTTGTACGTGAAAGATATGGTACCTAAACACCTAGAGGGGGGGGGGGGTGAATAGGTGACCTAATCTTTTTTAAACTTTAATGGCAGCCAACAGTTTTATCACAGAATACTAACTGTTTTATCACAGCAATAACTAAGCATACACAGCAAATATCATTCACAGCACAGCAGACACAGTGGTTTATAGTGGTTCCCCAAGATATGGGTACATCCACTTTCCCCCTTCGCCTATCTAGCAGTGTACTAGATTCGGCCAAACTCCTCCACTGTCACAGAACCCAAATTGGTTCTTACACCTCAGGCCCAAAGCCTTACAACTCAGCTTTATCCCAAAGCCTACACTCAGCCAATCAAGGCCTACACTCAGCCAACCAAGGCCTACACTCAGCCTACCAAGGCCTACACTCAGCCAACAAGGCCTACACTCAGAGATCTCAATCTCCTACACTCAGGCTCTCAAGCCCTACCCTCAGCCTTTATAATTATAGGCTTACAATTCACTCAAATCCAAAGTATCCTACAAGATAAAAATGTATTACAAATACTAACTCAACAACTCAGAAATAAAAGAGGGGAGTTGAGAGTTTCTTGATGAGTTCTTGGAAGAACTCGGCTGGATTCAATCTGACTTAGCTTTCTTCAAAGCTTCTTGAGTAGAACTGAATAAGACTGAATCCTTCTACAGTAGTTCCTTGACCTCTGCCACTTAAGATCCAGAATGAATCTGAATCCTTCTTCTCAGCCTAGTTCCAGAGGCTGATTTCTTGGATGTAGCCCTCTCTCTCCAACTTCTTAGATCTGCACTTGGACTGCAAGATCTTCTTGTGTTGATACTTTGTGTACCACTTCAATGACTTGTTCAACAATAATCTGAACCAGTTGATCAACCCTTTCAACAAAAGTTTCTGTAAACTGTAGGAGCCTATTTATAGGCCTTCTTCATGGTAACCGGCTAGTCCGGTCCATAACTGACTTCTGATATCTCTGACAGGTGCTGTAGACCGGCTGGAACGGCAGCTGTCAAGTCATCCAGTCATTTCTTGAAAATCTCTAACTGTCTGATAGTGTCGAGACTTTCTGTCTTTAAGTGTCGACACTTATAGTCCAAGTGTCGACACACGCTATGTAAGTGTCGACACAAGTCTACAAGGTGTCGACACATCTTCTTGTATGTCTCGACACAGATTCTTCTTCATGTGTCGACACTGAAATTGAGTGTCGACACAAGTACTTGTTCTTCTATCTTTAGCTGAATTCTTCTAAGTGTCGACACATCACCTTTGTGTCGACACAACTTCTTGTGTTGAATCTGTTAAGTGTCGACACTACTTCTTGGTGTCGACACATAGTCTTCTATGTTGATTCTTGCTGAGTGTCGACACAGCTCCTTGTGTCGACATACCTTCTTCTTGTTGAGACTTCAGCTGAGTGTCGACACATTCCTTTAGTGTCGACACTTGTACTTAGAATAATTTTGTTGATCTTTCTGATCTTTGCTAAGTGTCGACACAGCTCCTTGTGTCGACACTTTCTTCAAGTGTAGAGTCTTTAGCTGAGTGTCGACACATTGTTCTAGGTGTCGACACATACTTCAAATGCTGACTCTTCTGTTGAGTGTCGACACATTGTGCTGGGTGTCGACACTTACTTCAAGTGCTGACTCTTCTGCTTAGTGAGGACACATTGTGTTGAATGTCGACACTTGTACTTAGTCTCTGCAGACTTTTGCTGAGTGTCGACACAGCTCCAAGTGTCGACACTTTCTGGTGTAGACTCAGCTTCACTGGGTGTCGACACAGCTCCTTGTGTCGACACTTTCTGTCTGCACTTTTCTTCACTGAGTGTCGACACAGCTCCAAGTGTCGACACTTACTGTCTGGTGTCGACTCTGCATCCCAGGTGTCGACACAATGACTCCAAGTGTCGACACTGCTTGTCTGGGTGTCGACACAAGCCTTCTTAAGTGTCGACACTTTCTCTCTGGGTGTCGATACATGGACTTAGAAACTTTTTGCTTCAGTCCAGTGATTACATAACCTGCACAAGTAAACTCAACATACATCAAACACATTATGATGTATATCATTGAGTTGGGTGAGGCTTCTTCAAATCAGGTACATTTAACCAATGTACCCAACAATCTCCCCCTATTTGGAGAAGTCATAACCCTTAGTCAATGATATACACCATTCATAATAAAAATTACAAAATGATGTAAAGCAGGATAATGTATAACAGGGTAAACATAACATGTATTAAATCACACATGTATACACATACATCAACACAGAACAATTTAAGAAATAGACATATTCACAGAACAAACATGAATTATATTGATCATATATTGTTCTAACATTTGTCTTATACATTTCCAATAGTTCACAAAAATGTTTTACATTCAACAGATTACAAAATAATCTTCAAGTAAATTCTTAATCTAGTTCTGGTCAGGTTCCTTGATAACTATTCCCTTGCCAGCTTGAACTTGAGCTTTGATAGGGGCTTCAACAGTTTCAGCATTAGCATGCTTCTTTCCTTTCAATTCCTTCTTCTTAAGCTCTTCAGGTTTGATCTTCTGCCTCTCAAAATAGTGATATGGCTTAGGAAAGTACTTGCTAGGCTCCACTGCAGTAGGAGGTAGCTTTCCCATCTTTGCCTTCCTTCTGAATTGAATAATGGCTTCTTGTCTTATTTCATGTTTTCTCCATTCAGCTTCAGAGAACCACTTGTTCCTGTCATGAGTATGGTCTTTGGCAGCTTTCCAGGCAGTTAAAATTATATTTCTAGAGGTAGGGCTCCACTGTTCAAAGTCTGGCCTTTGCTCTGCTTGTTCCCTAAACCTATTTTTGGACAACCTTGTCTCTTCTTCTTTTTGTAGAGCCTCTTGCATAGCTTCAGATATAGGTTGAACAACCTTGTCAATGTGGACATTGTCCTTGCCCTCAAGTGGGCTATACATTGTGCTCACATCTGCTTGAATCATTTCAAAGTCTGGAGGTGGATAAATGACCTGAGCTACTTCTGGTTGCTCACCTCCAAAATAGGCAGGGTTAATGCCTGATTCAGCAACATCTTGGTCATCACACAGAGGAGGGTATCCAAATGTAGCCCTGATTGAATTTGATATCCATTTTGCATGCTCAGAACTTGCCTTGACTAACACTCTCCCCCCCCTTTATGACTTCTCTGGCCATGTGATCTCTGACATCATCCTTTTGAAATCTGATCTGACTGTCCAAGTACCTGATCCCATCTTTAAAGTAAGGTTTTAGCTTTTGAAGTTGTTCAGATATGACCTTCTGGGAGGCTTGGATAGCAGTCTTTACAGCAGTAATTTCCTCTTGAAAGACTTTATCAAATTTAGCTTTAGCAGCATCAGTAGATGTAGAAGGTTCAGCAGCCTTATTCTTTAATTCAGTGACAATAGCATTGTGGGATTCAGTCAAATTGTCATTCATTCTTAATTGATTTTCAAGAATATATCCTTGTTTCAATGCTATATCATCCACCTGTGCCTTGATCTTCTCTTGGTGTGTTGCCAAATACACCACTGTATTTCCACCCTTGTGGAAGCAGTCTGTCATCTCCTTCTTGTTGAGATTCATCTCAAACCTTATAGATTTTATATCTTGGGCAAGATCAAACTGTAATGATCTGTGCCCTACATCAACATAAGCCTCTATGGCTTTTCTTTGTTCATCCATTTTAATCTGCAGTGCAATCAGTAAAGCACTATAATCAACAGTTGGAGCTTATTGAACTATAGGCTGTGGGGCTACAGTTTGCAGAGCCTTCTTGTAACTCTGGCTCCTTCTCTTGAATACATAGAGTTTCTTTTTCCTTGCCCTTGCAGTCTCCTCATCTTTAGAGGCAGAAGTGCTGACAATATCAACCCTCTCCTTAGGGCTTTGAGGCTTGTCAGCTTGCACATCTTGTGCCTTCTCAGTTTCTTGCCTTATAGGCTCCTCCAGAACTTGCATTTGCTCCCCCTCAGCAGCAACATTCTCTCCTTCAGCAGCATCAATTTCCTTGTCAAAATCTGCTTGATCCAGATTTAGGAACAAGTCTTCCATTGTGTATTCAGGAGGTGAAGAAGCTGAAGACATTCTTTGTTCTTCAACTACTGGAGCAGGAATCTCTTCTTGTACAGCAGATGTGTCCTCTCTAACAACATCTGGAACTTGAGTAGGTAGCTGTGTTTGCTGAGGAACATCAGACAAATCAGCATCTTCTATAAGATATTCTAAAGTTTTTAGGTCAGTGAGTACCTCTTGAATGATGGTTGTGGCTTGCTCACTGTCCAGTGTAGATGCTGCTTCTACAACTGGATGCTCCCCCTGGCTTTGATCCCTGTGGATGGGGCTAGCTGGAGGCAGCTCCCCCTGGATCTCAGCATCAGCTGGAGGTGCAGGAGACTTCACTGCTGGCACTTCCTCATGATCATCAGGAGTGAAAACAACCTGTTCTTCACTCCTAGAACTGCTGGAGGACTCTTGTGCCACAGGAGCTATCTTCCTTTTCTTCTTAGGAGGAGTGACTTTCTCAGTAACTGTCTTCTCTGGTGTTGGCATTTCCTTGGACAACACCCTGTCCCATCTTGAAAAGATCCTTAGATCCATCTTCCTCATGTGATTTATCTTGCTGCCTGCAGCAGTATTCATTACCTCTGGTATGGTACCAGCTAGGTAGAGACTGATGATTCTGCCCTGATTGGGCTTCTTCAAGCTCTCCTTGATCTTGTCAAAAACCACTATTGACCAGTCTGTTTTCAGAGTGAATATGATCCTTGTCATGATTCCAAACATATAGGCAGACGCTCTGTCATGCCCTCCAGGTTTGCTGAGCAAGACTTTTCCCACTATCTCAGACATGAACTTCCCTTGATTATTCATGCCTTTTCTGTTGAAAACAGATCCTATCTTCATCTTTGGATCTAGTCCACACCAGGTAAGAGCTTCCCTGGTCTTTGAAGCAGTCACCTCTTCTTCATCTTGAGTTCTTGGCAATTGAAGAATCTTCCTCAGACTTTTTGGGGTAACCTTAACCTTTTCTCCATGAACTCTGGATTTGATTTTGTATCCAGATTCATCTACTGTAGCTCCATTCAGAAATTCAAGCACCTCCTTCTTCCATATCTTAGTTGGTTCAGAAACTAAGTACTCTAACCCTGAATCGGCGACTAGGGTTACTACGACTCTGATTTTTTGATCAGCATCGTCGAACGCGCCGCGCACAAGCTCATAGCCTTCGTTAACATTCTCCTCAAGCTTAGGTGCCATTAGGGTTTGTAGAATTTGTCTTTAGAAAAGAGAGGTGTCGGCACAGTAGTTTTGGTTTCGAAACTTTGAAAGCGTGTCGACAAACAAAGACAGAACCCTATTTATACCTTTCTGATTTTGAAGATGAACAGGCGGGACAGCTAACTTAAAATGTGTCGACACTGGCAACAAGTGTCGATACTGAATTATAATGTCTCGACACATATGTGTCGACACAAGTTTAGTCAACATATTTTATGTGTCGACACTTGGTTATGTGTCGACACAACATAACTCGACACATTGTCGAGACTTTACTTAGAAAAATTCTGAGTAAAACTTAAGTGTTGACACCATATTGGATGTGTCGACACCTACTTGACATGTGTCGACACTAACATTCTGAAGTGTCGACACCACATTCCTAGATGTGTCGACACCTTTTTCCTGAAGTGTCGACACCACTATTCTGTGTCAACATAGACTTGTCTATGTGTCGACACCTTTTTACTTAGTCATTTTCAATCTGTAAACTTACTCTAAGTTTATCATTCTAGTTCAATTTTGAATCTATTGAACTTAGCTTCTTCTAGTGGCTTAGTAAACATATCAGCTACTTGTTCATCTGTTTTAACATATTCTAATAAAATATCTTCTCTTTCTACATGCTCCCTAAGAAAATGATATTTAATCTCAATATGTTTTGTCCTACTATGGGATACAGGGTTATTAGCTATTGAAATAGCACTTGTAGAATCACAGAAAAGTGGAGTTCTACTTACCTGAAATCCATAGTCCTCTAGCTGATGTTGAATCCACAGAAGTTGAGCACAGCAACTTCCTGCAGCCACATACTCTGACTCAGCTATGGAGATAGCCACACTGGTTTGCTTCTTGCTACTCCATGAAATTAGTCTCCCACCTAGGAATTGACAGGTTCCAGTAGTGCTCTTTCTATCCTCTTTGCATCCTGCAAAGTCTGCATCTGAATAACCTGTTAGATCAAAATCTCCATTCCTAGGGTACCAGAGGCCCAGATAGGGAGTGCCCTTTAGATATCCCAATATTCTTTTGACTGCAGTCAAATGAGACTCTTTAGGGCAGGCTTGATACCTTGCACAAACACATGTAGCATACATGATGTCTGGTCTACTAGCAGTCAAGTATAATAGGGAGCCAACTATCCCTCTATACAAGGTTTCATCTACAGGTTTCCCTGCATCATCCTTGCTAAGAGACATACTTGACCCCATATGAGTCTTCATGGTACTGGATGAATCCATACCATACTTCCTTATGAGTTCTAGGGTGAACTTTGACTGACAAATGGACAAACCACTCTCAGTCTGTTTAACTTGGAGACCCAAGAAAAACTTCAGCTCTCCCATACTACTCATCTCAAACTGACCTTGCATAAGTTTTGCAAACTTTTTGCAAAGGCTGCTTTCAGTAGACCCAAATATAATGCCATCTACATATATTTGGACTAGTATGACTTTGCCTCTAGATTCCCTAAGGAATAGAGTCTTATCTATTTTCCCCCTTGAGAACTTGTTCTCAATGAGAAAACTAGATATGGCTTCATACCAAGCCCTAGGGGCTTGCTTTAACCCATATAAAGCTTTCCTAAGTCTATAGACATAATGAGGTAGAGTTGGATCAACAAAACCTGCAGGCTGTTCCACATAAAATTCTTCTTTAAGATTACCATTTAGGAATGCTGACTTGACATCCATTTGGTACACCTTGAATCTTTGATAGGTTGCATAGGCCAAGAACATTCTTATGGCTTCCAGTCTGGCTACTAGAGCAAAGGTTTGATCAAAATCAATACTTTCTTCTTGCCTATATCCTTTAGCAACCAGTCTAGCCTTATTCTTAATGATGACCCCTTGTTCATCCATCTTATTCCTGTAGATCCACTTAGTTCCTATTACATTGTGGTCTTTAGGTTTAGGAACAAGTTCCCAAACCTTGCACCTCTTGAACTGGTTAAGCTCTTCTTGCATTGCTTCAGTCCATTGTGGATCTTGTATTGCTTCTTCAAACTTCTTAGGTTCAACTTGTGACAGAAAGCTGGAGTAGATTGCTGCATTCATGTTTGTACTCCTGGTTTGTACTCCTTGTCTTGGATCTCCAATAATCAGCTCTACTGGATGATCTCTAAGATGCATGTGGACTGGAGGCATCCTAACTTCTGGTTGAACAACTTCAGCATCTGCATCATGCTGTATACCTTGGATTTCTTCAGCAACTAGCACATGTAGTTCTCCCCTGGACAACAGCTACTCTCTTCTCCTTGCTGTCTTGCAGCAGGCACTTCTTCTATAGTAAGCTTGTCCATTTTCTTTGATAAACCTGTGGGGCTGCATACACTGCTAGACAACTCATTATTAATAAGTTTAGTCTCATCAAAAACTACATGCACAGATTCTTCTACAACTTATGTAGTCAAGTTGTAGACTCTATAAGCCTTACTATTATTGTTGTACCCAATAAAAATTCCCTCTTGGGACTTGGCAGCAAACTTAGTTAAGTAAGACTTCCCATTGTTAAGTATGAAGCATTTGCAACCAAAGATCCTGAAGTAGGATAGGTTTGGTTTCCTGCCTTTCACAACTTCATAGGGGGTCTTGTTTAGCCGTTTAGTGATGGTAGCCCTATTTATAACATGGCATGCAGTGTTAACTACTTCAGCCCAGAAATACTCTGGCAGTGATGTATCACTTAGAAGGCTTCTACCAGCCTCTATCAAGGTCCTATTCTTCCTCTCAGCAATGTCATTTTGCTGAGGTGTTCTAGGTGAAGAGAATTCTTGAAATATCCCAAAATCTTCACATAGTTTTGTCATGCTTTCAGACTGAAACTCAGTACCATGGTCACTTCTAATTTTGACCACAGTACTATTTAGTTCATTCTGAATTTGCTTGACAAAGCTGTAGAAGACACTAGATATTTCAGATTTCTGTCTTAAGAAGAACACCCAGGAAAACCTTGAGTAGTCATCTACAACTACAAGGGTATAGACCTTCCTACCTAAGCTGTGAACTGGCATTGGACCAAAGAGATCCAAATGCAAGAGGTACAAACACCTCACAACATCTTTGTTTTCTATGCTTTTAAAGGTGGATTTAGTCTGCTTGCCCTTTTGACAAGCTGAGCAAATACCATCTTTGACACACTTAACTTGAGGACCATTCCTCACTAACTCTTTGCTAAAGAGTTTGCTAATAGTCTTGTAGTTAAGATGGGCTAGCCTCTTGTGCCATTTGACACAATGAGAGACTGTCTCATCAGCTACAAGACAAACTGGAGAACCATTGTTCTCAATCATAATGTCTAGGCAGTAGACATTCCTCTTCCTATAACCTGTCAAAATGATCTCTTGATCACTTGACCTCTTGATATGACAACCATTTTTAACAAATGAGATGTCATACCCTACATCACTTAATTGACTTATACTTATTAGGTTGTGTTTCAACCCTTTAACATAAGCCACTTGAGTAATGGTAACCAAGTTTGTAGAAATGTTACCAAACCCTTTGATGATTCCTTTTTCAGAACCACCAAAGGTAACCTTTGGACCACCTTTTATTGGTATGTAGTCCTTTAGTAGTCCCCTTGTTCCAGTCATATGTCTGGAACATCCACTGTCCAAGTACCATGTTGGGGTATGGCCACTTGGACTCACCTGCAAAACAGATTTAATGAACCTTAGAACCCAAAGAATCTTGGGTCCTTGGTACATGTTAGTCTGCAATCTGACAAAACTACCTACTGGCTTTCCACCAGGTAGCTTGCTACTCACCTTGGCACTGACATTGTGCCAACAGTCCACTGCAAAATGGCCAATCTTGCCACAACACCAACATTCAAACTTGTTGTACCTTTGCTTAGGTACTGCCTTGGCTGTCTTGTCTACAGCAGGCTTGTTGAATGTTGGGGCTTTGCCCTTGGACTTAGACTTGGACTGCTCAGTCCTTGCAGGTCTAATAAAGCCCAGTCCAGCCTTGCCTTTATGATGAACAAATTCATCAATTAAAGGTAGCACTGACTTAGGTTTAGAAAACCTAGCAACAAGCTCTCTCTCTTTCTGAAGATTGCTCTCCAGACTCTTGATTTGATCATTCTTAAAAGTGATAGTACCCATTTGAATCACTGTTATGTGCTTCAACCTGGCTATCTCATTCAGTTTTTGATCAAAAGACTTCTCAAAATCTGTTGCTGCAGCTTTAAGAATAGCAATTTCCTTTGCCTGACTTTTGGCTAGGGTCTTGCTTTTCTTGTAAGCTTGCAACAGCACCTTATATTCATCTATAAGCTGATGAATATCATCCTCATACTCAGATACATTCTCATCACTTGATGAAGAAGAATCTGAATCTGAACTTGAACAAGAAACTGAACTTGAACTTGAACCTTGTACCTTACTGGGTCCTGGCTGCTCCAGGATTTTGGCACTCTCTGTCAAAGCCATTAGCCCTTGGCATTGACTGTCTTCTTGTTCATAGATTGACTCCATTAACTGCATGAATTCTTCTTCTTCTTCTTCAGCAAACAGCCCTATGTAGGCTTCAGGCTCAGACTCAGTTTCTGAAGAAGAAATGTCTGATAGAGTCTTCTCCTTCTTGGCAACAAAGGACTTCTCTTTCTTACCTTTGAAGTGAGCATTTTTCCTGTCACCAGATTCCTTTCTCTTCTCTGGACAATCTACAATAACATGGCCCTGTCTATTGCAGCAATAACACACTATCTTAGATCCAGTTGACTTGCTTGACTTTGTCCTTTTCTTTTCATTCTTTGAAGACCTCTTTTTCTGATAAGAGTCTTCCTTTCCTTGTGATGTAGAAGGCCTTGACCTCCACTGTTTCTTTTTCAAAAACTTCTGAAAGTGTCTAGTGAAAGCAGCAAAGTCTTCATCACTTTCCATCTGATTCTGAATCAACTACCTCTGGAGGTGGAGTTGATGACTTATTCCTGCACTTTCTGGGGACATCTGTCTTGAAAGCAACTGTTCTCTTCCTTGTGCTCAGTCCTTGTTGATTTCTCCTCCTCTTTTCTCACAGTCAACTGCATCTCATATGACAATAACTTGCCAAACAGTGTAGGAGGAGGAATTTCCCCCAACTTAGCCATTTCTCTTATGGCACAGATCTTGGTGTCCCAATCTTTGGTTAGGGACCTTAAGAACTTGTCATTTAGTTCATAGTTACTGAACTCTCTTCCATAAGACATGAGTTCATTAACTATTCTGTAGAACTTTTTGTAGCACTCAGTTATGCTATCACCTTTACCTTGTCTAAAACTCTCATACTCCTGGTTTAGCAAGGATTTTCTATCTTGTCTTACTTCTTCAGATCCTTCCATATACACTATAAGAGTGTCCCACATCTCCTTGGCTGTCTTACAATGTATAAGATTCTGAAAAGTTACATCATTAATGACACTCACTATTATGTTCTGTGCCCTCTTGTCCATGGTAGCTAGGACAATCTCATCCTTAGTCATCTCAGAGAAATCCTTTGGAGTTCTCTGATTTGCATCTAGAACTGAAATCTTCATGGGCACATAAGGCCCTTCTTTTACTGTGATGTAGATTCTAGGGTCTGAGGCCTCCATAAACAGCCTTACCCTTTCCTTCCAGATCCCAAAGATCTCTTTCCTGCATATGGGTAATTTCATGGAACCCAATTCCTTGTGATTCTCAGAAGAACCCATGTTTCTTGATTTTCTTGAATTTCTTGAATCTGTGTTGCCTAACACTGAATCTGCCAAACAGGATCTCCTCAGACTGTTAGTCCTTGTTTTGAGTAACCTCCCTCTGATACCACTTGAAAGATATGGTACCTAAACACCTAGAGGGGGGGTGAATAGGTGACCTAATCCTTTTTAAACTTTAATGGCAGCCAACAGTTTTATCACAGAATACTAACTGTTTTATCACAACAATAACTAAGCATACACAACAAATATCATTCACAGCACAGCAGACACAGTGGTTTATAGTGGTTCCCCAAGATATGGGTACATCCACTTTCCCCCTTCGCCTATCTAGCAGTGTACTAGATTCGGCCAAACTCCTCCACTGTCACAGAACCCAAATTGGTTCTTACACCACAGGCCCAAAGCCTTACAACTCAGCTTTATCCCAAAGCCTACACTCAGCCAATCAAGGCCTACACTCAGCCAACCAAGGCCTACACTCAGCCTACCAAGGCCTACACTCAGCCAATAAGGCCTACACTCAGAGATCTCAATCTCCTACACTCAGGCTCTCAAGCCCTACCCCCAGCCTTTATAATTATAGGCTTACAATTCACTCAGATCCAAAGGATCCTACAAGATAAAAATGTATTACAAATACTAACTCAACAACTCAGAAATAAAAGAGGGGAGTTGAGAGTTTCTTGATGAGTTCTTGGAAGAACTCGGCTGGATTCAATCTGACTTAGCTTTCTTCAAAGCTTCTTGAGTAGAACTGAATAAGACTGAATCCTTCTGCAGTAGTTCCTTGACCTCTGCCACTTAAGATCCAGAATGAATCTGAATCCTCCTTCTCAGCCTAGTTCCAGAGGCTGATTTCTTGGATGGAGCCCTCTCTCTCCAACTTCTTAGATCTACACTTGGACTGCAAGATCTTCTTGTGTTGATACTTTGTGTACCACTTCAATGACTTGTTCAACAATAATCTGAACCAGTTGATCAACCCTTTCAACAACAGTTTCTGTAAACTGTAGGAGCCTATTTATAGGCCTTCTTCATGGCAACCGGCTGGTCCGGTCCATAACTGACTTCTGATATCTCTGACAGGTGCTGTAGACCGGCTGGAACGGCAGCTGTCAAGTCATCCAGTCATTTCTTGAAAATCTCTAACTGTCTGATAGTGTCGAGACTTTCTGTCTTTAAGTTTCGACACTTATAGTCCAAGTGTCGACACACGCTATGTAAGTGTCGACACAAGTCTACAAGGTGTCGACACATCTTCTTGTATGTCTCGACACAGATTCTTCTTCATGTGTCGACACTGAAATTGAGTGTCGACACAAGTACTTGTTCTTCTATCTTTAGCTGAATTCTTCTAAGTGTCGACACATCACCTTTGTGTCGACACAACTTCTTGTGTTGAATCTGTTAAGTGTCGACACTACTTCTTGGTGTCGATACATAGTCTTCTATGTTGATTCTTGCTGAGTGTCGACACAGCTCCTTGTGTCGACACACCTTCTTCTTGTTGAGACTTCAGCTGAGTGTCGACACATTCTTTTAGTGTCGACACTTGTACTTAGAATAATTTTGTTGATCTTTCTGATCTTTGCTAAGTGTCGACACAGCTCCTTGTGTCGACACTTTCTTCAAGTGTAGAGTCTTTAGCTGAGTGTCGACACATTGTTCTAGGTGTCGACACATACTTCAAATGCTGACTCTTCTGTTGAGTGTCGACACATTGTGCTGGGTGTCGACACTTACTTCAAGTGCTGACTCTTCTGCTTAGTGTCGACACATTGTGTTGAATGTCGACACTTGTACTTAGTCTCTGCAGACTTTTGCTGAGTGTCGACACAGCTCCAAGTGTCGACACTTTCTGGTGTAGACTCAGCTTCACTAGGTGTCGACACAGCTTCTTGTGTCGACACTTTCTGTCTGCACTTTTCTTCACTAAGTGTCGACACAGCTCCAAGTGTCGACACTTACTGTCTGGTGTCGACTCTGCATCCCAGGTGTCGACACAATGACTCCAAATGTTGACACTGCTTGTCTGGGTGTCGACACAAGCCTTCTTAAGTATCGACACTTTTTCTCTGGGTGTCGACACATGGACTTAGAAACTTTTTGCTTCAGTCCAGTGATTACATAACCTGCACAAGTAAACTCAACATACATCAAACACATTATGATGTATATCATTGAGTTGGGTGAGGCTTCTTCAAATCAGGTACATTTAACCAATGTACCCAACAGTACGCTCCAGCTTGAGGGGGAGTGCTAGAGAGTACTAGAAAATATGTTGAATAGGCCCATTATTATGGCCTATGTAGGATTCTGGCTTAGTCCCACATTATTTGTATAGTTGTCTGTTTCTCTCCTCTCACCTATATATTTTTACCCATACTTGTATTTTGTAATTCAAGAAATATATATAAGGTTTGAACCATTCTTCTATAGATTTGGACCTTATAAAATTATAGTATGATAAAAATTCAAACACTAAGGGTATTTTTGGCTAAGCTGTGGCGATGTAGGAAGCAGTGGTGGAAAACAGTGGTGTAGGAATCAGTAGTTTTGCAATTGTGAAAATATTTATGAAATTATTTGGAAAACTATATTTATAGTATGATAACTCCAATTTTATCCTTATCTTTTATATAGTTTTTATTTAATAATCAACTAGTTTATAATTATATTTTATTAATTTTGTTACTAATTACTTTCTTTTTTATTTTAGGTCAATCTGGGCTGCCAATAGCATTTTGGAGCTTGCAGAACTGATCAGGGGAAGAAACTGAAGGAACATGGAAAAATCGCAAATTACACGCCCCGGTCACGAGCATGACCATCAAGTCACAGACGTGACAAGCAGACGTGACCCCTCCAGGTGCTCCAAAATACAGTGCCACGTCGGATTAAAATTACACGCCCATGTCACGGATGTGACCATCAGGTCACGGGCATGACGATCAGGTCACGGGCGTGTCTCTGAGGCGTGACGATCAGGCGTGCCGCTGCTTTAAGTGGCCAGTTTCAGATCCAAGGTGTTCCAGCTTACACTCCCCATGTCATGGGCGTGACCTAGTGGCATGACTTGCTCGCAACTGCCAGAAGTTAATTCACTCCTTTTCCAGTTCCCGCCATCACCAGTAACAGTAAAAGCACGCCCTAGGTCACGGGCATGACCCGCAGAACGACAAATTTTGGCGGTTTTTCTCCAACGTTCCTGGGCTTTCAAGATAGTTGTTTCGCAACTTACACGCCCCTAGTCACGGGCGTGACCGAGGGGCGTGACTCCAGAAGAAAAATACTATAAATTACAGACCTTGCCAGGAGCTCAGGAGGAATGAGGAGAGAGTCTGGAGTCAGTTTTGGAGTTTATTTTCAGCATTTTTTTCATTTTTTTTCTTGTATTACTCTACTTTACAGTTTATAATCATGTCTCTTTTAAAGCTTTCATGTAATTTTCCTATCATGATGAGTAGCTAAATTTCATTTAACACTTGATCATGATGAACCTTGCAATAAAATAAACTTATCTTATTTGTCTCTAATTATCAAGTTTTCTTTTCTGCTTAATTCGATTTATCTTTGAATTCAACTACATCAAGTTCATATGTTGCAAATATGATTTTTCGATCTTAAATCTGTGTTCTAAATTTACTGAGAGGTTAGGGATACGAGTAGATCACTCAAATATAAAAAGAGTTGCATGCATTTCTCGAGAGAGGATGGCATGAGTCTTCCGGATTGGAGTCAAATACAATAGTGAGGTTCACCTCCTAAAGCAAGTTTAGGGGTTTCGACTGGCTAAGAGTTCTTAATCGATCAACCTAAGTTTAGTCGAGAGCGCATTCTCGAGAGAGGTGCTTCCGTATTTTGGGAACCTCCACGGTCAAAATTAGTAATTTAGAGACTAGTATTTTATAGCTTCATGGAAGTTAATTTTAATCCAAGTGGATTCTAGAACAAGTGCTAGTTTTTAAATCATCAATTTCATCTGTAGTTAAATAACAATTTTTCTTTGTTTTTCCAAAATCACAAAAACAACTTTCGTTCGATAAAATAATAGCTCTTCCTTGTGAGTACAAGTACTCAACGGTCCACGAGTCTAAATACGACACTTGATTCTATACTTTAGAACGATAGGTATACTTGCCTTACCGGTTTAGAATCGCGCGTTAGCGTGAATTTTATCCATCAAGTTTTTGGCGCCGTTGTTGGGGATCTTTCTTTTTTGATATTTTGAAAGCAAGATTCTATTAATTTTATCTTTTTCGTTTTGTTTTAAAAAAATCATAAAAAAATTTTATTTTGTTTGTTTTCTAATTTTCAAGCTTAAAACTTTTACTTAACTTTATTTTTATTTTGGTGTATGACCCGAGGGAATCCGTCAAATCTATTTGACTTGGATCCGGAGATTGAGCAAAGCTTACAACGACGCTTAAGACTCCGTGATCTCAATTCTCCAGATTTGGTTGAGGAATCCGTAGGTGATATTTCTTCTTCTTCTTTTTCTACTTCTCCTTCTTCTCAATTTTCTTTTATTTTGGGTCACCCAAATCCGAATATGGCCGATCAACGGACTATATCCTATTATGTCCGGCCAAATTTGGATGAGGCACAATGAACAATAACTTTGAATTGAAGCCGAGCATCATTTAGATAGTATAACAATTTGTACAATTTGATGTGCTTCAAGATGAGGACCCAAACACACATATTTCTAACTTTTTAGAAATATGTGATACATCAAAATCAACGGGGTTTTTGATGATGTCATCCGGTTAAGGCTTTTTCCTTTCTCTTTGCGCACCAAAGCTAAGCAGTGGTTGGGTCCTCTACTAAGAGACTCCATCACTACATGGGCCAAGATGGCGGAAAAATTTCTCACGAAATATTTTTCGCCCGCTAAAACGGCCAAGTTGTGCAATGATATTACATACTTCTCCCAAGTTTATACGGAAACATTATATGATACTTGAGAACAATTTAAGGAATTGCTTCGCTATTGTCCGCATCATGCAATATCTGATTGGTTGCAAATACAAACCTTCTATAATGGTCTCAATCAGCAAACGAGGCAACATATTGATGCCGCCGCCGGTGGAACATTAAATAACAAGACAATGGCGGCCGCCCAAGAACTTATAGAAGGTATGGCCATGAACACGCATCAATGGAGTACACCTCGATCTCGTCCACCTAAACCTACAGGGATGTACGAAATTTATACGGTTTCGAATCTATCTCTCCAGGTTGAGATTCTTAAGAATAAAGTAGAAGAGATATCTGCTTCCTCTTCTACACCTAATTGCGAACCCCAATATTGGGAACCTTCCACTATCGCTGAACATGTGGATTACATGGTAATCCGAATCGGCCACCTTATAATTCGGGTAATAATAATTACGGTAATACTTATCACCCGGGTGTACGGAATCACTCCAACTTCTCTTGGAGTAATCCAGGGAACGCAGCTCCTCCACCACACACAATTCCACCCTGTTACTTACCACCACAAGCTCCAAAAGCTCCCACACTCGAGGAGGCATTCCACAAACATGCGGTTACTAATGACGCCAATATACGGAATCCCACGGATCTATTCGCAATTTGGAGAATCAAATTGGGCAAATAGCAAAATGCTCTTCGATCGACAACAAGGAGCATTACCGGGCAATACGGAGCCCAACCCAAAAGAGCAAGCGAAGGCTATCACGCTGCAGAGCTGGAAGGAGGTACATACTTCCTCAAATCCGGTTGAAATGGAGGTAATAATTGCTACATCTCCTCCTCCTCCTAAGACTTTTAATGAAAATAAAATTAAAGAATTTCAACCGCCTCTTCCCTATCCGTCTAAATTAAAGAAAGACCGGATGGATGAGCATTATGGTAAATTTTTAGAACTATTAAAGCAAATTCATATAAAGTTATCGATTTACGAAGCGATAGCGTAAAAGCCGATGTATGCAAAGTACCTCAAGGATCTTTTATGTAATAAAAAGAAACTTGAGGATATCTCCACGATTCAATTGAATGCAGAGTGTTCGGCAGTTTTGCTTAATAAATTGTCAAAGAAACTAACCGATCTTGGTAGTTTCTCTATTCCTTCTCTATTTAGCAATTTATTAGTAAACCATGTGTTGCCCGATCTAGGCGTCTAGTTTAATTTGATGTCTTATTCGTTGTTTAAAAAGTTGGGATTAGGAGAGCCTAATCCCACTAGAATGAGCATCCAATTGGCGTATCGGTCCATTAAATACCCTACGAGTATTATTGAGTATGTGCTTGTCAATGTTGACAAATTTATCTTTCTGGTAGATTTTGACATCCTTGACATAGAAGAGGACACCGAGGTTCCACTTATTCTCGGTCGCCCTTTTCTCGCCACCTTACGTGCCATTATAGATGTTAGTAACGATAAACTTCTCCTTAGAGTCTGAGATGAAGAAGTTACCTTTACTATTAAATCAACTATTAAAAATTCACTTTCTAATGACGACTCATTTTTCTTTTTGGAGGCTTCTCCCGAAGAAGACTCCGTTTTATTTTTTGAAAATTTTTATTCTCCTAGTTTTCATGACAAAGATTTTGAAAGTTTAAATTTAATTTCTCATGATAATAGTAATAACAATTTGATCACATGTGCACCTATTATAGAAACTATAGAATTAGGTAGTGACCGATTAAAAATATCGTATGAGGAACCTCCAACTTTAGAGCTTAAACAATTGCTAGATCATTTATAATATTTATTTCTGGCGGATGATTCAAAACTTCCTGTTATTGTGTCGGCCTATCTATCCGATGAAGAAAAGTTAAAATTACTAAATGTTTTAAAACTTCATCGCCACGCAATTGCGTAGAAAATAACGGATTTAAAATTGATTAATCTCTCCCCTCACAAAATTTTATAAGAAGAAAAATCACATAAAACTATTCAACTTCAACGCCGTCTAAATCCTAATATGAAGGAGGTGGTTAAGGCAGAGGTTATAAAATTATTAGATGCAGACTTCATCTATCCGATTTTGGATAGCACTTGGGTTAGTCTGGTTCAAGTGGTGCCCAAGAAATGAGGATTAACGGTAGTGTCAAATGATAAAAATAAATTAATCCCTACTAGAACTGTTACCGGATAGCGGGTTTACATCGACTACCGCAAAATTAAATGATGCAACATGAAAGGATCATTTTCCTTTATCTTTCATGGACCAAATCCTTGAACGGCTATCAGGGCATTCTTTTTATTGTTTTCTTGATGGTCTCTCGGGATACTTTCAAATCTCAATTGCGTCTGAGTACCAAGAGAAAACAACCTTCACTACAACATTTTTTGGTCTTTAGTAACACCTAACTTGGCAAAAGTTATAAAAATGTTGCCTAAACTTTATTAGAGAATTTTTTTAAGTGTTGTAATAGGTTTACATATTTAGGCAACACTTTCTGTGCAACATTCAAAAACTGTTCTCAAATCCCTTATAGGGAACATTTTTGAAATGTTGCCCTTGAGGATTCACTTTAGGCAATAATTATGATATGTTATCTTCTTAAAAATTAATTTGCAATATTTTAAAAGTGTTGCCTAAAGATTACATTAAGAATAACCGAAATTATTATTCTCCCACGCCAAATTATTACTTTAAAAATTATTTTTATAAAAACAATATTTCTAACACATACACAAACTCTCGATAATCTTTTCCCGACTCTACACTACAAAATTTTTATTTAATAGCCATGTTTTTTGGCAACTCATGTTCAATCGTGACTCCACATTTATTAAGACGTTTTTAAAAGGGTCGTTGTTAGTTTTCTATATGCCTACCAAGGATTTTAATTAACTTATATCAGGATTTTAATTTGTTGGAGTTGTGGAACACTTCCGGTCATCTTGTTTCTCACACCGGGTTTGCCCATGTGAGCTCGTTTTTCGTACAAATCTATATTTAATTACCTTAATTCCCCTAAACAAAAAGTGCAATGTTATAAACACAGTAACAATCGCTATTAAAACACAAATTCTAACTTTAAAAAACTCAAAAAAAAAACCTAAAACACCTCCATTAACCGCACACCCAATTCTTTCTCTATTCCTCTTCCGTCGAATGACCTCGTGCACCAAAACCCCTGATCCTCCTCTCCTCCAGGTTCGGCTTCGCTGGAAAAGCTTTGAGCTCCTCCTCGCTGGCGTTGAAGAACACCACCGAAAGAACGCTGCCCCAGACCCCCTCCCTTTGTGATCTTGTTGAGGATCGTCGCCCAAGCCTCGGGTTTTCTTCGCCTTTGTCGGAGCTGAAGTAGTCCGCCGGAAGAACGCCGCCCAAGCCTAGGGTTTTCTTGCTCCTCACTTGGCCTTCCCTTGAATGTAAGTTCCTGGCGTGATATTTTTCTCTTCTCCGGCCGACTACAAATTCTCTACTCCGGTTAGGACTTTCTAGGTTAGTTTTTTTTTCAAAATTGACTAGTGATTTGCTTTCAAATGGGCATCCAATTTCATTTTCGGCGATATGGGGGGCTAAAATCTGCTCCGTTTTGGTGATTGAGGAATGTAATGAGTGTTTGCTTTTGATTTTGTGGAAAACATTTGTTGTATTGCTGCTAGCGTTTGGAGTTTGCTTCCCTTGAGTCGTGTAGAGTGTTTGGTTGAATATATTGATGTTGATGTTGAAATTTGAAACCCTGCTGTTTGTTGTAATTTTTTTGAGTTGTAGTTGTTTGCTATTGTTTGTCTTGAGAAGAAGATGAATGGTCAAGTAGCTGTAGGAGTTAGTAGTGGTTGATCGTTTTGGCTTGCTCCTGTTTATATTTCTCGTGTGAGGGTTTTAGAGAAGAAAAAAAATTGAACTTTGCTGCTGTCAAATTCCGGTTCACAAGCCCTGTTGTAAGTTGAGGTTGAGTGTTTTGAGATTGATTTCTTGTTGTTTGTTTAATTCTCATTTGTGAAGATTACTACTTGGATGTTCTGTTGCTGTTTGGGCTTCTCACTAAGAGTTGCAAATGATAAATAGTCTAAGATTATTGATTGCCTCCAAGAACAACTGTGCTGCTATGAATATAGTGAGTTCGTGCATGGCTATAGAAGTTCATTTGTTTCCTGTCCAGAGATTTCGCTGGAGCCACTTGTGTGTAAGTGAGTGAAATATTTCTGTGGTGCCCATGTGTGCTAGCGGACGACCTCAGAGCGGGAGATCGAAAGTGACGAGGAATCTATTAGGCTCATCTCCAAGGGATGCAAATAGTGGACAAAAGAGAGACGGGCTACCGCATGCACATTCTTCTACATCAACACACGTTCCAAACTATGAAGAGGTATTATGTTGTAGATTTTCATACAATATATTAAAATGCTTTTATATGTTTACAACTTTTTCATTATATATTGATCTTGATGTCATTATATATATATATATATATATATATATATATATATATATATATATATATATATATATATATATATATATATATATATATATATATATATATTATTTTACTTTGTGCAGAAAGTTCTTGATGTTGGCCGGATCGGGAAGACAAATGAGGAGTTGCAATATGATCGATGACCCCATATCATGAAGACCATTTGATGTTTAAGTTGATTTAGATAATTTTGTTTGTGTACTGTAATATTTAATTATTTTGATGTATTTTGGTAAATTGTGATGCTAATGACACTACAACAAAGTTGTCATACGACGACATTTTTTTATGCCTTTAGTGACGATTTCAAAGCGTCGCGATAGTTTTTGTGACGTTTATAAAAACGTCACTAAATCGTCACGATTGCGCATGTCGCTGTAGCACCTTGCGACGCTTTCAAAAAAAAACGTCGCGATTGGCATGTACTCTACAATGACGTTTTTTCTCAAAAACGTCTTGATTGACAATTACTCTACGGTGACACTTTTTCAAAAAAATGTCATGATTGACAATTGTTTTACCGCGACGCTTTCCAAAAACGTCATTATAAGCAATTACTTTTTCGTGACACTTTTTACAAAACATGAAGATAAATATTAACATTAACACGATGTTTTTTACAAAACGTCACTGTAATTAAAACTCTACAATGACGTTTTTAAAAACGTAGTAATCTATTACATTTGAGAAAAAAATTAAAACAAATTAAATTTACGATAATCTAAACTGAAAAATAATTATTATTTTAAAATCTTAATTAAAATTATAAATATTATTTTTATAAATTTTTTTAACATTTTAAATATTTTGAGAGTAGTATTAAAAAATGTTGAGAAATTTTTTACAACTTGTTATCCAAATAATATATCTCTAATTATAGCAAAAATAAAAATAAAAAAATACCCACATAATACATCATCATTAAGTTTGAAGAGTATAAACATGCAAAAGATCACATTTATGATCAACAAACTTGTTTCAAGTGAATATAAACTTACAAAAAATCATAATCATTAAACATATATATTATTTTCAAAATCATTCAACATTTAAAATTTCCCAAAAAAACATTCATAATTAACTACAACTTGCAATCCCCAAGAGTAGATAAGGATTTGTTAATATGCTGAGCTTCCTTGAGTCTATCTCCCATCACTTCAGATCGATCAACTCTCTCACTTCCAACAAGGTCCACCAAATGAAGAGATCCACAAAGAGTTGATCTAGTCTTTAAATCACTACCTCGAATGTGAACAGTTACTACGCTGGAAAGATAATTTGTGATTGAACTTGAAGAGAACAATAAAATGGAAAAATTACAAATTTGATGCGCATATTTAAATACCAGTGTGAACGGCTACTACTTGTGTTCAGAGCTGTGGCACTCACAACTCTATTTGTTTGTCCAATATTCATGAGTTCCAACACATCAGAAGTTGAATTAACAGGACGCATAATTGCATTAGGGACAGCTAGCCCATTCGGTTGAGAGGAACTCAAAATCCCGAGTGTGAGCACGTTACAGTTAAGTAGATTCCATAATATAAACGATACAAGCAAAAAAACAAGAAAAACACCCTGTAACTTTCATATATTATCATAATATAAGAATAGCTTCCTAAAACAAGGAATTTGTGGGCATGGGAGTTCACATTCAAAGGATATTTCTTTTGAGATGGATCATTCGCAAGTAGGTCGCGTACTTGTTCATTATATATCTCAATCATCTGCACCCCAACTTCATACAATATGGAATTTCTTCTGCTCTGAGAAATATGAAAAAGATCATTCAACGCTCGATAATTGACACCCCATACATCTTCAGTTGGTGAATCGGGTCCACTCTACAAAATAAAGTTACTTCATAAGCATATTAAAAATGGTTCATAATGAAAAAGAAAGTTTGGTACGAATAGAGGAATCTGTATACCATTGTGTAAGTTTTGCCTCATCCAATTTGGTCGTATGCAAAGATGCAAACATTATAACCATCAAGAACCGAACGTACTAGAGGCTGGATGTCCAAAAAGACTTCTCCTATTAAAAAAACATCAATCAAAGTATGAATCAGCCAAATAATTATTAAGCACGGACTCTCGAATTCAAATTCTATGTTATCAATATTTTTTATCTAGAAAGTTCATGTATGAATCTGTATTGAAGACATCTAGGAAGATTAGATTTGCAGGGATAAAAGTAGGAACCTTGAGTAGCTGATGAGCCATAGACCTTATTAAATTTGAACCTTTTTTCTCCATCCTTGACTTGTTTGGATGGGTTTAATACAACAAGTTCGCCATTCTCACCAATGGAGCCTACAATTGAAGACTTCCTCCTTTCTCCCACAAGGAAAGGCCTTATCCGACAATAAACACGGATTTTACCTGACCATTGATGTCAAGCTGCATGAAGTGAGAAGTTTGACTACAGCAAGAAATTTTAAAGACATCAATAGTCTATACCTTTCAATTCTTGAACCTCATTGTACAATTTCCTATTTTCTAAGAGAACAATGTGATAATTTGTGGCTTCATCAGTTAATACTTTCAGCTTCATGCTTGTAAAGTGTTTAAAGAATAGACGAGTCGAACTGCTCTTCAAACTTCAAAGCTATCTGAACATCTAGAGGATATAGGCAATTTAGGTTATCATATGAAAAAAATGTAAAATTTCTTACTAAACTTCACAAGTTCATCATTCCGTTTCCTTTCTGCATATATAACTTCCTGTTTGATTATCTGAGCAGATGTCCTCAGCTTCTACATATGTATGTGCGTATGATAAGAACGACAATATAAGACTACATATCGTATAAAGAAGTACAAAATAACTGCAATGGTTGAAATTTTAAACTCATAAAAGCATTCAGGATATGTTCCTTTTGACTCAAATTTTGAAGCTTAGCTTCCAAAGTTGCCTCCAGTGCCTTTATCGCCCTCCTTGACTCTTCTAAAAGAAATTCAGAATCCTTTAACTTCCCTTCTAGTTCTTGCTTAGCACCACTAGCTTCAATTTCTAGTTGTTCACATTTCTCCTCATATGATTTCTTTGTTGACTCAAGAACTTGCATGAGTTCTATTATCCTAGTGTCACGGTCTTCTTTCTCCTTCAATAGTCTACGAATATTGCTCCCAGCAAGTATCTTTTCCTCATTTTTTTCTTTCTCTATCTGCATTAGTGATTTAACCATAGACTACTTATTATAAAAGTTGAAAAAACTGCTATCAATTAGGAGAATTAGCTTCCAATAACTCACGTTCATGGAAAAAGAAGATAAAAAATTCAGACACATCTTATGTTTGAGTTTAACTCACATATTCCAATCTAAAGTTTGACCGAACTAAATAAATTTAATAAGCAGAAAATTAGAAACAGATGAACGAATGAAAACACAGAACATTTCAGTAAGACACGGGAAGGATATACAGCAAGCAGTGTAATTTGCTTTTATTGAATTTGAAGAGAGGTAAGCATCTAGGGCACAAAGAAGAGAGGTCGCGATGCCCTAACCGCAGCGAGTTTGGAGGAAGAACAGGTAGGTCGAAACTCCATCACCGTCGTCGCCGAGCATGAGAAAACGCCTCCACCGTCGTTGCCAAGCAGGTGAAACTCCTTCACCATCACCGTCGTCGTACCTTGCTGCAGGCGTGAGGGAGGGCGCAAGGAGAGAAAGGACGACTAAACCTAGAGAAATGAACCGCCACTTTCAATCCTAATGAATTTGTGCGGGGGGGGGGGGAACTTTTTCATTTCCTCCTAATTTTTCGCGTCATTTGAAATTACTCCTTGTACATGCATTTTTAGGAAAAGTGTTCAACACGAAAGTTGTAGATCTCGCCGATATCTACAACTTTAGTGATGAACACTTTTCCTAAAAATGCATGTACAAGGAGTATTTTTAAAAGACGCGAAATCTGAGTGTATTTCCTAATGTGCTTCTTGTACATGCATTTTTAGGAAAAGTGTTCAACAAAAAAGTTGTAGATCTCGTCGAGATCTACAACTTTCATGTTGAACACTTTTCCTAAAAATGCATGTACAAGGAGTATTTTCAAAAGACGCAAAAAAGAGGAGTAAATATAGTGTGAATATCCAAAAGTGTAGTACTAATAACACTCGAAAAATTTTATTATGTTCATCTATATCTATATAAATATTTATATTTCTGTGTAAAGATTAAAAAAAATATTCTAAAATGCAATATTAATATATTAAAAAAATTTGGGCCCGGGCACTACCATAAAAAATGTGATCACTATCATAAATATTGATATCATAAACTCAATTTGAGTTTTTGATTAATTATATCCAGAAACTTGTTTATAAATGAGATGATTGTAAGGAAAAAATTTTGAACTTTTGATAACAAATTTTTTTTTACAGAAATCCTATGTTTTGATGACGTTTTAAAAATAATCGTCACCAAAACCAAACATTTATATTGACATTTTTTCATGAAAACGTGGCTAATACTATTTTTTTTTGCAGTTGCGAAGTTTTTTTTAAAAAAACGGCGCTAGAAAGAAAATAAATAGTGACGCTTTTCAAAACGTCGCAAAAAAAACGTCGCTGTAAAGTGCATATCTTGTAGTGTGATGGGTTGTTAATTTAATGATAAAATATGTGCTACATTAATATTCTAAATGAAAATATTTGTCTTGTTAAATTGTTATATATTTATGCAGTATAAAAAATGTATCATGATATAACATGTTTGTTTTTGAAATTTTAATTTATTTTCATGTTTTTTTTAAAATTTATATTTTTTATTAATTAAATAGTTTTTGCAACATTTATTAAATGTAACTCTAAATATTTTGAAAATGTTGCAATAGGTACATGTAAAAACGGTTGCCTTTACTAGGGATATAGACAACAGTTTCAGGTAATGTTGCCTAAACATGTGAAAACTGTTGCCTTAGGTTTTTGGTAACACGGGCATAGGCATACACTCATATGACAACAGTTTTCAATGTTTTGGCAATACTTTGCGGTTTTAGGCAACAATTTTCAAATGTTGCTAAACACCAAAAATGTTGTAGTGAGCTGTTAAGGCTCATTTCCTATTTTCCTGGCATCTTGTCAGGAAATGTCATTTCCTGGCAAGATGCCAGGAAAAAGCCGCAGCCTAGGCAGCCTTCTATTTGGCTTATGTAAAGCTTCACTTATCTATTTGGCTTCTTCGCCTATCAGAGGATGTTATTTGGCTTATGTAACGCGTCGGCAACCTTCCAAAGGTGTATACTAGCGATTTATGACGAACTAGAAGAGGATATAATGGAAGTGTTCATGGACGATTTCTATGTCTTTGGAGATTCGTTCGATTTATGTTTAAATAACCTCTCTCGTGTTCTCCAAAGATGTGAGGACACAAATTTAGTTTTAAATTAGGAGAAGTGTCATTTTATGGTACGAGTGGGTTTAGTTTTAGGCCATAAAATCTCAAGTAAGTGTATAGAGGTAGACAAGGCCAAAATAGAAAATATAGAAAAACTACCTCCCCCTTCGAATGTTAAGGCCGTTCGTAGTTTTCTTGAGCACGCCAGTTTTTATCGCCGATTCATTAAAGATTTTTCTAAAATCACCAAGCCCCTCACTCACCTTCTAGAAAAAGATGCACCTTTTATTTTTGATAAACATTGTTTGCATGTTTTTTTTTCTATTATTAAAGAAAAATTAATAACTGCACCTATCATGATAGCTCCTAATTGGGACCTCCTTTTTGAAATCATGTACGATGCTAGTAGTTTTGTCGTTGGTGAGGTCTTAGGAGAACACATCAATAAAAATTTTCATCTCATTTATTATGTGAGCAAAACTCTAACCGCTGCATAAGAAAATTATACAACTACCGCGAAAGAAATTTCTTGCCGTTATTTTTGCATTTGATAAATTTCGCTCTTATCTCACATTGTCCAAAGTTATTGTTTTTACCGATCATTCGGCTTTGCGGTATTTACTAACAAAAACAGATGCAAATCCAAGATTGATTAGGTGGGTTTTGTTTATCCAAGAGTTCGACTTGGAGATCCCGGATAAAAGGGGAGCGGAAAATTTAGCAGCAGATCACCTTTCTCGGTTGGAGAATCCCAATTCGGATGAGCTTCACGGGGACGTTATTGAGGATACTTTTCCCGTGGAGCACCTTCTCGCTTTGAATAACGTAATAACTCTCTCCACTCCTTGGTTCTGGTGGGCACTACAAATCTAATCAGACAGCGCATAAAGTACTTGATGCAGGATATTATTGGTCGAGCATCTTCAAAGACGCTTATGCTCATGTAAGTCGTTGTGAACAATGTCAACGCTCAGGTAATAATTCCCGCCCTGATGAAATGCCGTTAAATTCATTTTTAGAAGTAGAGGTTTTTGATTTATGGGGATCGACTTTGTCGACCCGCTACCGACTTCCTTTGAAAATCGATATATTTTGGTAGTGGTCGACTACGTGTCAAGGTGGGCGGAAGCACAAGCCCTTCCACCAATAATGCCAGAGTCGTGACTCAATTTCTCAAAAAACATCTTTCCACTATATGGAGCACAACGGGCAATAGTAAGCGATAGGGGCACACACTTTTATAACGCACAATTCGCCAAAGTTTTGTCTAAATATGACATTACACATAGGTTGGCCACCCCCTACCACTCTCAAATTAGTGGCCAAGTAAAAGTAGTAAACCATGAACTAAAACGAATATTAGAAAAAACGGTCACTACTAATAAAAAAAGATTGGTCGGTTAAGCTTGATGATGCACTATGAGCTTATCGGACTGCGTACAAGACCGCTATCGGTTGTACGCCGTATCGATTATTCTATGGTAAAACATGCCACTTACCGGTTGAGCTAGAGCACCACGACTTTTGGGCGCTTAAATCTTTAAATCTTGATAAAAATTTGTCTCCCGAGCTCCGAAAGTTCTAACTTAACGAGCTTGATGAGTGACGCTCCTTCTCCTACGAAAGTAATAAACTTTATAAGGAGCGCACACAATCTTATCATGATAAAAAAAATTAAGCACCCGAAGGAGTTCAAACCGGGAGACCAAGTCCTCCTCTATAATTCTCGTTTACGTCTTTTTCCGGGAAAACTTAAGTCCCATTGGTTTGGCCTCTTTATTGTAAAAGAGGTGTGGCCCTACGGGACAATTCTTATCTCGCGCCCGGAAAAAGGCGAGTTCAAGGTGAACGGGCACCGGTTGAAATGATTTTTCTCCGGCGATAATATCAATGAACCCCGGGAAGAAATTATCTTCCCTAACCCATAACCGAGTGCACCAATTTGGTCGAGCTCAACGACCGTAAACAAAGCGCTCTTGGGAGGCACCCAGTGGTTATCCTTTTTTTAATTGTTTGTTTAGTTTTACAGGTTTAGAGGCTTATTGATGGATGACGGTTAGCCAAGCTCGGACGTCAATATTCACGTAACTCCTTCAAAATTCGGTAATTCTA
This sequence comes from Platanthera guangdongensis, assembly GCA_039583875.1. Classification (NCBI taxonomy): domain Eukaryota; kingdom Viridiplantae; phylum Streptophyta; class Magnoliopsida; order Asparagales; family Orchidaceae; genus Platanthera; species Platanthera guangdongensis. The sequence goes on from CM077165.1 coordinate 144,575,092, forward strand.
TTTTTTTATTTATTAATTTTTTAGAATATCAAAAAACCAAAAAAATATTCAAAAAACAAATTCTGCAATATTTCGTTTGCACGCCCCGGTCACGGGCGTGACCTTATGGTCATGGGCGTGACCTTATGGTCACGGGCGTGACCTAAGGCCGTGTACTTCAAGGAATACAGAACCCGACGCTGGTTCCAAGGGGGATTTTTCGTGTCCGTCTACCATCAATATCACGGCGTGACCTCCAGGGTCACGGGCGTGACATTCACAGAACCTTCCGTCCCGAGAAAAAATAAAAAAAAAATTAGTTAAAACTTCCAGTTCGCCAGTCACGCCCGTGACAAAATGTGTCACGCCCGTGACATAGGAATGTCATGGTCGTGACTTTCCCGTGATAAACAAAAAAAATAATAATAAAATCATCGTTTTCATCTACACGCCCCAGAGTCACGGGCGTGACCCTGGGCCGTGTCACGCGAATCCGAGGCAATGACCCGGTCAATGCCTCCGATTCCCTGTTTTCTCATTTTTCTAAGTTACATGCCCCATAATCACGGGCGTATAAGGTCTGGCAGACCCGGGCCGGGCCCGGGCCTGGTTTTTGCCAGGCCCGGGCCGGGCTCAGGCCTCCTCCTCATGAGGAGGCCTGTCTAGGCCCTGTAGGCCGGGCCAGGCCCAGGCCGGGCATAGGTCTGGCCCGGCTAAATAAATAAATAATTATTTTAATTAAATATTTATTTCTAAAATAAAATTATCATTATTAATTTAGGCCAAAATTTTAAAAAAGACAATTGCATTATTATTTAAAAAATAATTACAAATTTATAATAAAATATATTTAATTTAAATAAAAAATTTACTTTTTTTTTAAATAAGACAGCCTAGGCAGAAGGCTGCCTAGGCTGCGGCTTTTTCCTGGCATCTTGCCAGGAAATGACATTTCCTGACAAGATGCCAGGAAAATAGGAAATGAGCCTTAACGGCTATTTAAAAAGAGTCGTTAAGGCTCTGTTCTTTTAACGGCTCTTTTAAAGAGCCGTTAAGAGCTCGTCCTTGGCCTGAGAACAGCTCGACAAAATCGTCGAGATCAGCTCGACGATCGTCGAGCTCTGCTCGATGATTTCGTCGAGCTGAGCTCGACAAAAATCGTCGAGCCCTGCTGGACGATTTCGTCGAGCTGATCTCAGGCCAGACTTTGCACGGCCTAGTCCCAGGCCAGGCTAAAGCCCGGGCTTAGCCCGGGCTGGGCACCATGCCGGGCTAACTGCTAAAAACTAGGCATGGTCCGGCCTTAAAGCCTGGGCCTGGGCCTGGATCGGGCCTGCCCGAGCCCGAGCCTTTCAGGCTTTTTCCAGGTCGAGCCTAGGCCGGCCCGGCAGGCCCGGTTTTTATGCCCACCTCCAGTACTGTTCCACTAGATCTCTTGTGATGAGCTCCACCGTTAAATAATGAATTTAATTTACGCATTATGATGTGTAATTTAATTTTGTAGGCATGAAATTAATTCTTTTTATCTTATTTCTTTTCCGCTCGAAACTCGGTTATTATGATTTCTGCTAATATTAACTCAATTTTAATGCTCAATGAGACAAATTTTAAAGACTGAAAAAAACATGATCGTGCTTGATTGCATGGACATAGATCTTACGCTTATGGCTAAACCTCCTGAATTTCCTTCAGATGATATTTTTGCTGAGTCGAAATAGAATTATGAAGGTGCGAGCCTTCGAATCGCATGTGTCTAATGATCATAAATCGAGGCGTTCCAGAAGACTTTAGGGGCACTAAGGAGGGCACCCCTTCCTTAGAATTCCTTGACAACCTTGAAATGTTTTGTACAAAATGATAAGGTAGAGACAAGCACGCTTCTTGCGAAGCTTGTTTCGATGATGTACAATGGTAAATGGAATATTCATGAGTACATTATGAAATTATCCCTATTTGCTTCAAAACTAAAATCACTAAAGTTAGAGTTGTCGGAAGACCTGCTTGTCTATATAGTTTTGATTTCTCTTCTGACGCAATTCAGTCAATTCAAAACTGCCAAAAGGAGTAATGGACTCTTAATGAGCTCATTTCATATTATGTGCAAGAAGAGAATTGATTGAAGCAAGAAATGACTGAGAGTGCTTATGTGGCAGTGGGTCCCTTTAATAAGAGCCAAAAAAGGAAGAAAGGAAAGCAAGCTGCAAGTGGACTTCCATAAAGAAAGCTACAAAAGAAACAAACTAAAGACTCTACCTATTTCTTTTGTCGAGGTGGTGGACACGTGAAGAAAGACTGTGTCAGATATCACTCCTGGCGTGCAAAAAAGGGTACACTTTTCACTTTTATTTGTTCTAAAATTAATTTAACTTTTGTTCCTAAACATACTTGATGGATAGATTTTGGTGCTACTACTCACATAAGTGTATCTATGTAGGGTTGTATGAGCTGTCGAATGTCAAGTCATGGTGAAAGATACATCTTTGTGAGCAATGACAAATCAGTTGAAGTTGAAGCTATAAACACTTTTGGATTATTATAATTAGAGACTAGTCATTACTTAGATTTGCTTAAGACTTTTATTATACCATTTTTTAGATGAAATTTGATTTCTATTTCTATATTGGACAAATTTGGTTATCATTGTTCTTTTGGAAATAATAAATTTAGTCTGTTGTTGAAACCGGAAAATCGGTCTCATGTGGAGTTCGACCCTTGGGGAAGGGGTGACCGCGCACCTACTACCCTCAAGCGAACGATCTAGGCACAAGACTAGGAACACAAGGGACAGACCCAAGGTCTTAGCTTGGAGGAGCCGCTGCATACCCGGAAGACTAACTAACTCTTCCCCTCCCAAGCCAAGGGCTGAGCTAAGGCACCTTCGGAGGGCTCTCTTGGCCGACCGGAACATCCAAGGAGGATCTCGAGATCCACTCCCAAACTAAAGGTGCCACCTCGGGTCTAAGTAAAATGTTCCCCGCCCGCCTTACTATTGGCACAAAATCGCCCAGCAGCCCTATTCTACGCAGCCCCAATTGGGCCGCTAATAGCGGAACTCCGCTACTCTGAAAGGATGACAACAGGCCATCAGGGGCTTCCCGGCATCTATACCTCGGGGCCCACACGGGGGGAGCGGTTTACGAACACACCGCTCGCCCAAGACAGGAGGAGTAAACTATAATCACAGAGCATCACAGATATGAAAAAATATTACAGGAATATAAATTCCATACTCAGCACGCAGGCCGGCAATATAAACAAAAAGGGCCTTTGAGGGCCGGCACAAGCTTGGGCTTAAGCCCGCTACTCCCCGCCTGGTACTGCAACACCTGCACGTCAACGTCTCGACGAGCGGCGGCCAACTAATCATCGGTCGGCTAATATAAGCGGGCCAAACATATTGCGCACACCCCCTTTTTTGGGGCTACGGAGCGCATTTCCTGCAAGCGGCCAAATAAACAACTTCCTCGGAGTCTTCTCTGGGAACCCCAGAACATCACCAATCCGGCTCACATGTCCGGATGGGCTTCACACAGCATGCCTAAACCCGTACTCATGCTTCCGGGTGCTAATGCAATTAACTGCGGGGACGTACACGTCAACCCGTCGGAAAGCTCCCTTCCCCCCACCCGTTGGTGGAGAGGGGCTTCCATGTGAATATTTAAACTGAAGGCTTCACCTGCCCAAGTTGAAACATCGTTACCCTTGTCGCGTTCTTGGCGGCGGGGGCGGGAGAGGAGCTCCGGGTCGATTCTGCTGCGTGTGGCCGCGTCGGCGTTCAATCCCCACTCTAGGCCGAGCCTTGCTCCAGGCCAAGCCTCGCTCCAGGCCGAGCCTCGCTCCAGGGCGAGCCTCGCTCCAGGCTGAGCCTTGCTCCAGGCCGAGCCTCGCTCCAGGCCGAGCCTCGCTCCAGGCCGAGCCCCGCTCCAGGCCGAGCCTCGCTCCAGGCCGGGAGAAAGAGAGGATCGGCCAGGGTGTGGTTGCTACTCCAGGTCGGGAAGAAGAGAGGGTCGGCCGGGTTGGGGTTACTTCAGGCCGGGAAAAAGAAGGAGAGGGGCGGCTGGGCTGCTGCCTTGCCGGCGACGGAAGAGAGCGGGAGTGGGGCGGCCGGGCTGCTGCTTCGCCGGCGACGGGAGAGAGAGAGAGGAAGGGGCGGCCGTGCCCTAGCCTCGCCGGCGATAAGAGAGAGAGAGAGAGAGGAAGGGGCGGCCGTGCCCTAGCTTCGCCGGCGACGGGAGAGAGAGAGGAAGGGGCGGCCGTGCCCTAGCTTCGTCGGCGACGGGAGAGAGAGAGAGGAAGGGGCGGTCGTGCCCTTGCTTCGCCGGCGACGAGAGAGAGAGAGAGAGGAAGGGGCGGCCGTGCCCTAGATTCGCCGGCGACGGGAGAGAAGGGGAAAGTGGCGGCCGGGGTTGTGGCTGCCGCTCGGCCGAGCCCTAGCGGGGAGAAGAAAAATCCTCCCCCCGATCCCCTTTTTCTCTGCATCCGCCTGTAACCCGTGCCCCCCCCCCCTTTTTTACCTTCTAAATCCTATATATAATATCTTATATCTATTATCCAATATCAAATATAATATACATATATATATATATATACAAATTCATATAAAATATATATATATATATATATATATATATATTATATATATATATATATATATATATATATATATATATATATATATATATATTCTAAACCTATGCGCACGAAGCCTCCGCACGCACGCACGAGGACTCGCACGTTTTCGAACGGGGTCACACCAACTCGTCGCCCAAAACACGCCCCTAGGCTGATATTTGGGGAGGGTCCCACTCGCCCGGCTACGGGGTTGTACACAATCCCCGCTCTTTTCGAGCTTGACACAAGCTCGGAAAGAATCATCCAACCCAACGTATCCGGCGAGTGGGAGCCGACCCAAAAAACATTTTGAGAGAAACTGAAATCTGCGCTTGGAGCATCAATCTCTTCATGAACTTTCTGATCCTTTTGAATCACTCGATACTCTTTGGCTCGCTGCTATTGAATTGCTCTTATACCATTACTTACAGTAAGTACATAATTTCTCGTGATATCGTGAAACAACAAAGCTGTATCCTATGTATCCTCTCGTACACGCTGAGCTAATCCTTTCCCCACAGGTGTGCCTACAGCCTTGCCAGCTAATGAGAGCCTGACAGCGAGTCTACCCGGGGCCGAGCAGCACTCAGGGTCCCTTACCCCCCAGGCGAGTCTACGGACCTGCCAGCTAGTAGGAGCCAGGCAACGGGTCTACCCGGGGCCGAGCATCACTCGGGGTCCTGCAAAAAACTCTCCAAGAACCAACCCTTTCCCCCCAGGTGTGCCTACAGCCCTGCCAGCTAATGAGAGCCTGACAGTGAGTCTACCCGGGGTCCACTACTACCGTCATCGAGTGACTTCTGGCCCTGCCAGCTAGGTGAGAGTCTGACAGCGGGATCTGCTCGAGGCCCACGGATGACACCGAGTGACTTCCGGCTCTGCCAGCTAGGTGAGAGCCTGACAGCGGGATCTGCTCGGGGTCCACAACTACCGCCATCGAGTGACTTCCGGGCCTGCCAGCTAGGTGAGAGCCTGACAGCGGGATCTGCTCGAGGCCCACGGATGACACCGAGTGACTTCCGGCCCTGCCAGCTAGATGAGAGCCTGACAGCGGGATCTGCTCGGGGTCCACTACCGCCATCGAGTGACTTCCGGCTCTACCAGCTAGGTGAGAGCCTGACAGCGGGATCTGCTCGAGGCCCACGGATGACACCGAGTGACTTCCGGCCCTGCCAGCTAGATGAGAGCCTGATAGCGGGATCTGCTCGGGGTCCACAACTACCGCCATCGAGTTACTTTCGGCCCTGCCAGCTAGGTGAGAGCCTGACAGCGGGATCTGCTCGAGGCCCACGGATGACACCGAGTGACTTCCGGCCCTGCCAGCTAGATGAGAGCCTGACAGCGGGATCTGCTCGGGGTCCACTACCGCCATCGAGTGACTTCCGGCCCTGCCAGCTAGTTGAGAGCCTGACAGCGGGATCTGCTCGAGGCCCACGGATGACACCGAGTGACTTCCGGCCCTGCCAGCTAGATGAGAGCCTGACAGCGGGATCTGCTCGGGGTCCACAACTACCGCCATCGAGTGACTTCCGGCCCTGCCAGCTAGGTGAGAGCCTGACAGCGGGATCTGCTCGAAGCCCACGGATGACAGCGAGTGACTTCCGGCCCTGCCAGCTAGATGAGAGCCTGACAGCGGGATCTGCTCGGGGTCCACAACTACCGCCATCGAGTGACTTCCGTCCCTGCCAGCTAGGTGAGAGCCTGACAGCGGGATTTGCTCGAGGCCCACGGATGACACCGAGTGACTTCCAGCCCTGCCAGCTAGATGAGAGCCTGACAGCGGGATCTGCTCGGGGTCCAAAACTACCCGACGTGACTTTGCTCGAGATGGAGACATCCTGTTTACTTAAGAGGTGTTGTAAAGTTAACTGTACCGATGCTTTTACAAATGGAGGACGCATTCTATACATAAGAGAGATGATCTGGAAGCCGCCAAATCGGGAAGCTGGCGTCCGAGCCTGTTCCTAATAATTCCTCCAATCGAAAGAGAGATACAATCGGGGGGACATAGGTCGACGTGCAAGGGGGGAGCTGATCTCGACCGTCAGTGCAGAGGCTCGGTCTTACAATAGCGCTTAGAGTCCCGAGGCATCGTCCCATCATCTGAACTGGGCTATTTAGAAGGAACAGGTTGGACGTTTCGTATCCTGATCTAATGACAAAGATCACTTTCCGTCATGCCACTCATGATTGCTTGGAGAGATCGGCCCTTTATCAAATCTGGGAGGTTAGCATCTAGGCTCGTTCCTGATAATTCCTCTAGTCGGAGGAGAGGTGCGATTGGGAGGACATAGGCCGACGAGCAAGGGGGGAGCTGATCTCGGCCGTCAGTGCAGAGGCTCGGTCTTACAATAGTGCTTAAAGTCCCGTGGCACCGTCCCATCGTCCGAACTAGGCTATTTAAAAGGAACGGGTTGGACGTTTGGCTTCCGGAGTCGATCGCGAGGCTAACCCTTGAAGCCCTCAGAAGTTCGAGGCGAATCGGTAATAAAAAGAAAACTTGACCGCTACTGAATTACAAGGAAGAGATAACATATTACCGCTATGGAGGGAACCCTTTCCGGTCACCCCGGCTCCTTATACCTCTCACCTGCTCTCTTAATTGATCCTGAGGATAATAACCTCCAGATTTCTCGTTGATGTAACAAGTGGGGACACATGGGTTTTCACAGGTAGAAGTGCTTCAAATAGGTGCAAATCCTACTCCAAATGCTATGGGATTCAAACAACAGCTATGGGAGGGGACAACTCTGAGTATGAGGACCTCACGCACAAAGTATCAATGCATGACCGTGGTCGTCACCTGGTTCCACTTCTATAGCCATGATGTTCGCCTGAGTTCTTCTGTGTTGGTCACTCTCCACACTCACCGCACCAAAATGTTGAAACCGGAAAATCGGTCTCATGTGGAGTTCGACCCTTGGGGAAGGGGTGACCGCGCACCTACTACCCTCAAACGAACGATCTAGGCACAAGACTAGGAACACAAGGGACAGACCCAAGGTCTCAGCGTGGAGGACCCGCCGCATACCCGGAAGACTAACTAACTCTTCCCCTCGCAAGCCAAGGGCTGAGCTAAGGCACCTTCGGAGGGCTCTCTTGGACGACCGGAACATCCAAGGAGGATCTCGAGATCCACTCCCAAACTAAAGGTGCCACCTTGGATCTAAGTAAAATGTTCCCCGCCCGCCTTACTATTGGCACAAAACCGCCCAGCAGCCCTATTCTACGCAACCCCAATTGGGCCGCTAATAGCGGAACTCCGCTACTCTGAAAGGATGACAACGGGCCATCAGGGGCTTCCCGGCATCTATACCTCGGGGCCCACATGGGGGAGCGGTTCACGAACACACCGCTCGCCCAAGACAAGAGAAGTAAACTATAATCACAGAGCATCACAGATATGAAAAAATATTATAGGAATATAAATTCCATACTCAGCATGCAGGCCGGCAATATAAACAAAAAGGGCCTTCGAGGGCCGGCACAAGCTTGGGCTTAAGCCCGCTACTCCCCGCCTGGTACTGCAATACCTGTACGTCAACGTCTCGACGAGCGGCGGCCAACTAATCATCGGTCGGCTAATATAAGCGGGCCAAACATATTGCGCACACCCCTTTTTTGGGGCTACGGAGCGCATTTCCTGCAAGCGACCAAATAAACAACTTCCTCGGAGTCTTCTCCGGGAACCCCAGAACATCACCAATCCGGCTCACACGTCCGGATGGGCTTCACACAGCATGTCTAAACCCGTACTCACGCTTCCGGGTGCTAATGCAATTAACTGCGGGGACGTACACGTCAACCCGTCGGAAAGCTCCCTTCCCCCCACCCGTTGGTGGAGAGGGGCTTCCATGCGAATATGTAAACTGAAGGCTTCACCTGCCAAAGTTGAAACATCGTTACCCTTGTCGCGTGCTTGGCGGCGGGGGCGGGAGAGGAGCTCCGAGTCGATTCTGCTGCATGTGGCCGCGTCGGCGTTCGATCCCCACTCTAGGTCGAGCCTTCCTCCAGGCCAAGCCTCGCTCCAGGCCGAGCCTCGCTCCAGGCCGAGCCTCGCTCCAGGCCGAGCCTTGCTCCAGGCCGAGCCTCGCTCCAGGCCGAGCCTCACTCCAGGCCGAGCCCCGCTCCAGGCCGAGCCTCGCTCCAGGCCGGGAGAAAGAGAGGATCGATCGGAGTGTGGTTGCTGCTCCAGGTCGAGAAGAAGAGAGGGCCGGCCGGGTTGGGGTTGCTTTAGGCCGGTAAAAAGAAGGAGAGGGGCGACCGGGCTGCTGCCTTGCCGGCGACGGAAGAGAGCGGGAATGGGGCGGCCGGGCTGCTGCTTCGCCGGCGACGGGAGAGAGAGAGAGAGGAAGGGGCGGTCGTGCCCTAACCTCGCCGGCGACGGGAGAGAGAGAGAGAGGAAGGGGCGGCCGTGCCTTAGCTTTGCCGGCGACGGGAGAGAGAGAGAGAGAGAGGAAGGGGCGGCCGTGCCCTAGCTTCGCCGGCGATGGGAGAGAGAGAGAGAGGAAGGGGCGGCCGTGCCCTAGCTTCGCCGTGACGGGAGAGAGAGAGAGAGAGGAAGGGGCGGTCGTGCCCTAGATTCGCCGGCGACGGGAGAGAAGGGGAAAGTGGCGGCCGGGGTTGTGGCTGCCGCTTGGACTTGCCCTAGCGGGGAGAAGAAAAATCCTCCCCCCAATCCCCTTTTTCTCTGCATCCGTCTGTAACCCGTGCCCCCCCCCCCCTTTTTACCTTCTAAATCCTATATATAATATCTTATATCTATTATCTAATATCAAATATAATATACATATATATATATACAAATTCATATAAAATATATATACATATATATATATAAATTCTAAACCTATGCGCACGAAGCCTCCGCACGCACGCACGAGGACCCGCACGTCTTCGAACGGGGTCGCACCAACTCGTCGCCCAAAACACGCCCCTAGGCTGATATTTGGGGAGGGTCCCACTCGCCCGGCTACAGGGTTGTACATCTGTTTTTGAATTCAATTCTTATTAGTATTAGTTATTTATCTAATAATGATAACTTATATTTACTTAATACAGTAGCTTTATATAATGAAACTTTGCACGTTAATCCAAGAGATACTAAATGTAAATTAATTAATCATAATTCAGCTTCTTTATGGCACAAGCGCTTAAGACATATCTACAAATGGAGAATTGAGATATTTGTGTCAGACAAAATTCTTGATTTTCGTGATTTTAGAGACTTTAAGTTTACAGACTGTATAAAGGGGAAACAAACAAACATAAGGAAGATAGATGCTAGTGGAACTACAGAAGTCTTAAAATCGATACATACTGATATTTGTGGACCCTTTCCTATGAACTCTTGGAATGGTCAACAATATTATATCATGTTCATTGACGATTACTCTCATTGTGGATACATCTATCTTATTCATGAGAAGTCATAGTCGCTAGATGTATTTAAGTCCTATAAAGTTGAGGTGGAAAACTAACTTAACAAAAAGATTAACATTGTCAGATCTGATAGCGGTAGCGAATACTACGGTAGATATAATAGATCAAGAGAACAACATTCAGGGTCTTTTGTTAAATTTTTAGAGGAGTGTGGTATTGTACCTCAGTACATAATGCCTGGTACCCCTACCTTGAATGGTGTCGCTGAGAGATGAAGTAAGATGTTGAAGGATATAGTGAGAAGTATGGTTGCTCATTTTTCTTTACCTCAATCCCTCTGGGGTGAAGCACTTAATAATGCAACTTACATGCTTAATAAAGTCCCAACTAAAGCAGTACCAAAAACCCCCTTATAAGCTTTGGACTGATTGAAAGCCTAGTCTAAAGTATCTTCAGGTTTGGGGTTATCCAGATGAGGCTAGGCATTATAGGCCAAATTAAAAGAAACTGGACTCCAGAACGGTGAGCTGTTATTTTGTTAGGTATCCTGAAAAGACTATGAGATATAAATTTTATGATTTGATTGCTAAGGTTTTCTTCGAGACTGGAAATGCTTGGTTCTTTAAATATGTTCAGTTTGGAGAGAAAGATATGGTTAGAGGCTTTGTCTTTGAAGAGGAATTTATTTCTCTTTTTATAGTTATTACTGAAAATACTCAAGATATCATTCCTGATATTGTTCCAGTAATGAATCCAGATCAAGACATTATTGAAGAGCATCTTCATACAGTCTCAAATAAATAAACTCAACAGCTTTAGAACCTTTGTCATTAAGGAGATCTATTAGAGAAAGGAGAAGTGTGATACCAAATGATTATATCATTTTTTTTCGGGAACATGAGGATATCCAAGAGATATTAGATGATGATCTGTTCAGAGTTCTAATTCTCAACAATAGATTGATGTCAAGAAAGAAAAGATGAAGTCTATGAAGGACAATGATGTTTGAGATCTTGTTACATTACCCGAAGGTGTGAAACACATTGGTTGTAAATGAATATTTAAAACCAAAAGGAATTTGATGGATATTATTGAGAAATATAAGGCACGTCTTGTCGTTAAAGGATTCACTCAAAAGGAAGGCATTGTTTATAAAGAGACTTTCTCTCTAATTTCATCTAAGACTCTTTTCAGACTATTATTGCATTAGTAGAACATTTTGACCTTGAACTACATCAGATGGATGTTAAGACAACATATCTCAATGGCAATATTGATGAGACGATCTATATGGTACAACCAAATTACTTTGAGTCAGAAAACCCAAAGCAAATAGTTTGCAAATTAAATAAATCAATCTTTGGGCTCAAACAAGCGTCTCTACAGTGGTATATTTCAAATTTCATCAATGTGTTGCCTCTTTCGTATTTGTGATGAATGTTGATGATGAGTGTATATACCATAGATTCACTAGGAGTAAATATATATTTCTGGTCTTATATGTGGACGACGTCCTGCTTACCAGCAATGACATAAATATACTGCATGAGACCAAGAAATTTCTTTTAAAGAAATTTAAAATGAAATATCTTGGCAATGTTTCTTATGTATTAAGAATACAAATACACCGAGATCACACTCGGGGTATACTTGGGTTATCACATGAAAACTATATCGATAAGGTACTCAAAAAGTTTGGCATGCAAGACTGTAAGCCAGAAGATACCCATGTAGCTAAGGAAGACAAATTTTGTCTTACTCAATGTCCCAAAACTAAAGCAGAGGAATTGGAGATGCAAAAGCTTCCTTATACATCAGTTGTATGAAGTATCATTTATGCTCGAGTATTTACGCATCCGGACACTGCGATTATAGTTGGAATGTTGGGTAGATATCTGAGTAATCCAGAATTGGATCATTGGAAAGCAATCAAACAGGTCATGTGATACTTAAAAAGGACAAAGACTTTTATGAACACTTATAGAAGATTAAATTAGAAAGAGATCATTGGTTATTCTAATTCGGACTTTGTTGTATGTCAAGATAGTAGAAGATCCACTCCAAGCTATGTATATGATTTGGCTGGAGGAGCTATATCATGAAAACACACTAAGCATACACTCATAGCTTCTTCAACCATGACAGAAAAATTCATAATGTGCTATGAGGCATCTTATCAAGGGAAAAACTTCATAGCTCAAGCTATTCTGTGACAATAAATCTGCAGTGATGTATTCCAAAAATAGTAGAAGTACCTCTAAATCTAAGCGCATAGAGATTAAGTTCCTAGTTGTTAAAAAAGAGTTCAGAGTGGTTTGATGTCTATAAAGCATATTGGGATAAACTTTATATTAACAGATACATTTACTAAGAGATTGGCATCAAAGGTCTTTCACGAGCATACTGCTTATATGGGTATCATATCATTGGAGGATATGTTATATTGGTGGGAGTTTGTATTTTTATGCTTATTTGTTTTTGACTTTTTTATGATTATTGTTTTGTAGAAATATTTAATTAATGCACTTTGAATCTAATTGTTCTGATCTCACTAAAGTTAAAATTGGACCAGTTAGAAATAGACATGTCAAGATCATATTACATGCAATTTCCATGCTGCATATCCATACTTGATCTATATCATTGGTTGTGCACACATATGTGACCATTGATGGGTCTAGCTACGATCATTATAGCAAAGTTCTCTTTGATCCTTTGTGTGTATAGTCATGTACCAGATTGGAGGAAATGTTTTCGATAATGACGGTAATTTTTTAGTTCATAAGGTTATCATGTAATGCACAATTAAAAACTTAACATATGTTGGCCCAAGTGGGAGATTGTTAGAACTAATAATCATGTGGGTTAAATATATTAATTATGCACGCTACTGGGCTGTCATTAACATCTACCCAAATTTAAGTGATCTAATTAATAGGGTCTAATATGCTTCATATCGTATGGACGGTTCAAATAATGTGTGGATACCGGGCGTTGTTTATGTTTATATGATGAGCTTAAATGTAAAACGGTCGCATTAGGTTTTGCTATAAATAGGTTGTGACCTCGAGTCTCAAGGTATCAAAATCAATTTATTATCACTCTCATTCAGTTCTAACGTCCAATTGCTAGAGAGAGCCTAAGGAGGAAGATGAGTCGTCTTCTTTGTCAGGACCTTGTAGCCTTAGAAGATCCGTGACCGCAATAATCCATCCTCATGGATTCATGTATATTTCCTCTCAAGTTTTCATCTCGATGTTTTAACTAGAGCGAATCAGTTTCCATCATGGATTCACGGATTCACCCCAACAACGAACATAAAATATTTGAGAAAACTAAATAAAATGGTTTAAGAACCGCGGTCAGGTGGACCAAAGTTCGCCGCCTATCTTGGCCTAGATTGATATATCTAAAATGGAAATTTGATTTTTAACTCGTGCTCGAATAACTTAATTTGTGTAGAGACATTATCTGCGCACCAACAATCATAACTTGTTCCAAGTGGACTAAATTTTGTTACTTTCCTTGATCTAGATTGATATATCGGAAAGGAAACACTAATTTTGACCATGCACTAGGATACCTCACTATATAAATAGAGTGTTTGTGCGCAGAAAAATCATAGCTTCTTCTTGACTGAGTGAATCATACATATGAGAGCAGAATAATGTGCATAACCAATAACAAGGACTAACAACACCATAGAAGAAAAAACGTAAACTCAAAGTGGTTAAGATAAGAAATTAAAATTGGGTAAAAACTCACATATTGATCAAAATCAAGCTCACAAAAGCTTCACTAGTAAATGGATAGATACAAATGACTCTCTACATACTTTTCACATTGATAGAGAATGGATCTCCTCACTTTATAGATAATAGAAAATATTTTGGATCCCTCCAAAACTTTTTTGAACATCTTCATGATCTTTCCCATTCTCCACCTTTCTTAGTGCTCCACACACGATTTACTCTCTCCAGACTACTGGCCAATAATCTTCTATTCATATCTTAGTATAAGTTATAACATCTTAATTTTGATCCAACCATCCAGGGATCATATTTGATTCAACTTATTACCTTGAGGATTCTAATCAGGGTCACAGTAACCCAAATAGCCTCGCCATCCGATCACAGCTCATGGTATGCCAATTTTGGATTATGACAACTTAAAATAGACTTTTGAAGTAAATTACCGAAAATTGATCACAACCAATGGTAGTGCTTGTATGATCAACATTAACTACACGACATCAATTGCATCTCATTCCAGTGTTTAATTGTGAAGTTTACTATATTAAACCAAATTGAGTTGTGTGACAACCTTGATATAATGTTTTGAGTAAACAAACTCAGAATTGACTTCAGTCAAATTCGTTAAACTTGTATGATCAATACAAATATAATACTATTTGTTTAGTTTAATTAGAATATGAATTATGAAAGCTAATCAAAATATGACACATTAAGCAACACGGTGACTCGAATATGAAACTATGAGTAAACCGATTCAGAATCTACTACGGTTGATTTTAGTAGACTCGTATGATCGATGTAACGCCCCAAAATTAATAAAATGATGTTTGGTGTGTGAATAAAAAAGTTTGTTGTGCAAATAGAGAAAGAGGGTGCGTAGATAACTCCTATTAGGTAAACTTAAAACCTAAACCTAAAGCTCCCTCATACCTGATTCCTCTCTCCATCTCTATTTTTCGCACAACCACTTGACCCCTCTCCCAACCAGACACTACATGCCCTCATACCCGACCGTTCCTCGCCCCTCTCATATATGTTCATGCTGCCCCCATTTCCCCTCCATTCCAATTGCTGACTTGAGAGGAGAAGAAATAGCTCACTGTTTTCGGGAATCACATTCTCTGACCCCCTTTGTCGAGCTCCAGTCCGTGATCAGGATGTGTACCCCTTTTGTTAATCTCTAGTTCACTAAAACTCCCCTATCACTACTTCTTCTCCCCCTTCTTGATCGACCAAGAGAAGGGAGGTTTGGGTGATTGCTTTTGTTGGATTTTTGCAGAGTAATTGTGTCGTGGTTTGGAGACCGACAGCCATCTTTGATGACTCCTTGCCAAAGTGGTCAAAGGGAGAGAAGGAAAGGAAGAGTGATGCCATTGTGAGTATATCAGTCGTTATCGTGAAGGGTGGTCATTGATCCCCTAGTCGAGAAGTTTTGCCGAATGTTGTGTTGGAGGTCTATTTCTTAAGGTATTAAGCCTTGTCATGAGGTGTGTGTGTGTGAGTGCTGATTGGGCACGTTACTGCACTGCTGACTTTGTTGTTGTTAAGGGCCAAGAAGGAGAAAGAACGAAGCATGCTAGGGCTTGGAAGAGGAAGTGTGTCGCTGCCAGAGTTAAAGAACCCCAACAAACGAGTCATCGCTACCAATGAGTAAACCACATCGCGATCTCTCTCCACCCAAATCGGTGAGGCTTTAATGGCCGGAAGGATTGTACACAAGCAACGATCTCTTTCTCCCCGAGTTTAAGACTCTATGATATTATGTTTATTTTTTTGGTCAGAAGGATTTTACATAGGTAACGAGATAACCTGAGGTGACCATGGTTCCTAGTGAACCTTCATGTTGATTATGTCTGTCCGATGCATAATTTGCATTTGAAATATCCGACGAAAAATTTCGGATTATGTATGTTGTGTGAAGTCTACCCGTAGCAATAAGCTCGGATTAATGATGTTGATTACATATTTTCATACCAGCTAATTATCTGTGTTTCTTTTGTTGTGTTCGCTTGTGGGTTGATAATCAACAATGGTGGAGGCCGTGAAAATCTGTGTATGGCCTATGTTAAAATTTGGTTATTGATTGTGGGGAAGTATCCCTGCACTTGATATCGGCCCTCTATTCTCCAATCTTAAATAAAATGAGACTTAAGAGGCAAATGGATTGGTGATACAATCTAGCTTAAAAATCATATAGTTGAATGTTGTTTACAATTTTTCATTTGAGATTATACTTAAATCATTGGAGATGCTCAATGGAATTTTCCCTTACTTTTATACTATTACAAATGATTTACCCTTATGTTTTGAAATTCAGTTTATTCCTCCATTCATAATCATTTGTGAGGTGAAGTATTATTTTATTGTTACGAGAATAAGACGTGAGGGAGACTTGTAAACTTGAGTTTCCATCAATTATGTTTTGGTTTTAATTTTGATTTGATTTGGCAAAATTTCATGCTGATGAAATGATCTATTCTTCCTTGCCCGAATCGATGATTAACAGTTGTTTTGTTGATTGATGATTAACAGTTGTTTTGTTGATTTTATGTGATCATGTATTTGTTAAAATTCTACCTATGTTTGTTACCAAAAGAAATTTAGTTGGGCATGAAAAGACTTGTTCCTGGGACTCAATTTTATGTTTCTCAATTTCTATATATATAATTTTTCCCTTGAAATTATTAGTGAGTCTCTGTCATAAAATAAACCCTCAGTTAATTCTTATAATTGTTGGTTATGCGCTTTTATAAATTCTAATGGGTTTTAACAAATTTTTTGATAATGATTTTATTAAAATTGCATTAGTTTGATCATTATCGTCTTGAGTTGATGCATATATGATATATATGATGTTTTGATATATTGGAACTGCTGGCCTTAGAGAATGATTTCTGCATAAATAATGTGCCTTCAAGAGTGCTTTCGAGAATGATTCCTACGATGACATTGTGCCTTCGAGAGTGCCTTCAGGAATGATTCAATTCATAACTACTTGATTGTTGTGTCTTCAAGAATGATGAAAGAAATTGTACCTAATCACCTAGAGGGGGGGTGAATAGGTGACCTTAATCTTTTTAAACTTTTAGGCAGATTTAATCACAGATTTCACAGAACATAAAACAACAACCACAGAATCATACACACACAGAGTACACACATTTTATAGTGGTTCCCCAAGGTTTGGGTACATTCACTTTCCCCCTTCGCCTATCTAGTAGTGTACTAGATTCGGCCAAACTCCTCCACTATTTCTCATATCCTCAGATCTTACACTCAGAACCCCACACAAAGACCTACACTCAGCCACAAGGCCTACACTCAGAGAAATAGATCTCCTACACTCAGGCACACAGACCCTACCACTCAGCCTTTATAATTTCAGGCTTACAACTCAGATCCCTAAGGATCCTACAAGAAATTAAAATTACAAAGTGTATAACCTCAACTCAGAATAAGAGAGAAGAGTTGACAGGTTTCTTGATGAGTTCTTGAAAGAACTCTGCTGAGATCAACCTCACATGGCTTTCTTCAAAGCTTCTTGAATGTAGAACACAATAGGGTTGAGTCTCTCTGCAGCTAATCTTCAATCACTGCTAACTTAAGAATTAGAGCTAAGTCTGAAACTTTCTTCACAGCCTGTTTCCAACAGCTATCTTCTTGGAAGGAGCTCTCTCTCTCCAACTTCTTAGATCTTCACTTGAGTTGATTCTTCAATGAATTGCTTGATCTTCTTAATCATCAATCTTGTTGTTCAATCATCTTCTGTTGACAGAATAAGCCTATATATAGGCCTTCTTCATGGTGACAGGCTGATCCGGTTCCTAACGACTTTCTGACAACTCTGACAGTTGCAGTAGACCGGCTGGAATGACATCTGTCATGTCATGCAGTAACTTCTTGAAATATCTGTAACTGTCTGAAAGTGTCGAGACAGTCTGTCTTTAAGTGTCGACATTGAAAGTCTAAGTGTCGACACAAGTTGACTAAGTGTCGACACTAGCATTCATGGTGTCGACACAACTCCTTGTGTTGTAGAATTTACTTCTCGACACAGCTTCTTCAGAATGTGTCGACACTGATATTGTGTGTCGACACAACTCCTTGTTCTTTATTACTTAGTTGAATTCTTGTAAGTGTCGACACAACTCCTTTGTATCGACACATCTTCTTGTGTTGATACTTGCTGAGTGTCGACACATTTTCTTAGTGTCGACATCTGCCTTCTGTGTTGATACTTGCTGAGTGTCGACACTTCTCCTTGTGTCGACACATCTTCTTGTGTTGAGACTTTGGCTGAGTGTCGACACATCTCCTTTGTGTCGACACATCTCCTTTGTGTCGACACTTGTACTTAGACTCTGTTGAAATTTGTTGAGTGTCGACACAGCCTCCAAGTGTCGACTCTTTCTTCATGTGTTGAGTCTTCTGCTGTGTGTCGACACATTCTTCATTATGTCGACACTTGTACTTGAACTTTGCTGAAATTTGCTGAGTGTCGACACAGCCTCCTAGTGTCGACACTTTATTAAACTTTGTTGATGTTTAGCTGAGTGTCGACACAGCATTCAAGTGTCGACACTTTTGATGTCGACAAAATTCCTCTGGGTATCGACACTGCTTCTAAGTGTCGACACAACTTCTCTGATCATATCTTCATTGAGTGTCGACACAGCCTGTATGTGTCGACACTTTCCTTCTGGTGTCGACTCTGCATTCCTGGTGTCGACACAATTACTCCAAGTGTCGACACTGTTTCTCTGGATGTCGACACAAGTCTTCTTAAGTGTCGACACTTTCCTTCTGGGTGTCGACACATGGACTTAGAAACTTTTCAGCTTTCCCTGCAAATACTTAACCTGCACAAGGTAACTCAAAATACATCAAATACATTTTGATGTATATCATTGAGTAGGGTGAGGCTTCTTCAAATCAGGTACATTTATTCCAATGTACCCAACAATCTCCCCATATTTGGAGAAGTCATAACCCTTAGTCAATGATATACACCATACATAACAAAATCACAATATGATGTAAAACAATGTTAAATGACAGGGTAAGTACATAAACATGTATAATCAGAACATGTATACATAGATATCTCAGAACAATAATGTAATAGAACTAGCACATATCATATTGTTCTAACAACTTCAACATTTTCATCATTCAAAAGTTTACAAAAAGTTTTAATACAAGTGATTACACAAAGTAAACTTAAGAGAAATTCTATCATATTGCTGCTCAGGCTCCTTGATAACTATGTCCTTTCCAGTTTGTATTTTTGCTTGGACTGGGGCTTCAGCATCTTCAGCAGCAGCAGGCTTCTTTCCTTTAAGATCCTTCTTTTTCTGCTCTTCAGCTTTGATCTTCTGCCTTTCAAAGTAATGATAAGGCTTAGGAAAATACTTGCTAGGCTCCTGGGCAGTTGGAGGTAGCTTTCCCATCTTAGCCTTTCTTCTATATTGCACAATTGTCTCTTGCCTGTTCTCATGCTTCATCCACTCCACATCAGAATACCATTTGCCTCTATCCACAATATTGTCTTTAGCAGCTTTCCAAGCAGTCAAAATGATATTCCTGGAGGTGGGTCTCCACTATTCAAAATCAGGCCTCAATTCAGCTTGCTCCCTGAATCTCTTCTTAGACAATTGGGCTTCTTGTTCTTTCTATAAAGCCTCTTGTTCTTTTAGTATAGCCTCTGGTACTGGCTGAACCACTTTCTCTATGATGACCTTCTGATTTCCCTCAGGTGGGCTATACATGGACTGTATATCTGCATGGATCATATCAAAGTCTGGTGGAGGATATATTACTTGAGCCACTTCAGCTTGCTCCCCTCCAAGATAAGTAGGATTAATCCCAGACTCTGCAACATTGTCATCATTACATAATGGAGAATATCCAAGGGTGGCTCTGATGGAATTTGAAATCCACTTTGCATGATCAGAGCTGGCTTTGACTAACACCCTCTCTCCCTTTATGACTTCTCTTTCAATTTTATCCCTCAGATCATCTTTCTGAAACCTTATTTGTGCATCCAAATAGTTTACTCCAGCCTTAAAGAAAGGTTTCAACCTTTGGAGTTTTTCAGTTATTAACTTCTGGGAATTCTGAAGTGCAGAAGTAACAGCAGTGATACCTTCTTGTAATGCTTTATCAAATTCTGCTTTGGCTGTAGGCTGAGCTGCAGTTTGACCAGAAGCTATAGTCTTCATTTCTGTGACTATTGCATTGTGTGAAGCAGTCAAATTATCATTCATCCTGATCTGATTCTCCAGGACATATTCTTGTTTCATTTCAATTTCATCCACTTGAGCTTTGATCTTCTCTTGATGAGTTGCTAGATAGACTACTGCATTTCCTCCCTTATAAAAGCAGTCAGTCATTTCTTTCTTATTCAGATTCATCTCAAATCTGATGGACTTAATATCTTGTGCAAGATCAAATTGTAGAGATTTATTCCCTTCATCTACATACTTTTCCAAAGCTTGCCTTTGCTCATCAAGCTTAATCTGTAAAGCCACCATCAATGAACTGTAATCTATTGATGGGGCTGGCTGTGGTGCAGGCTGTGGTGCAATTATTTGTAAAGCCTTTTTGTATGTCTGGCTCCTCCTCTTGAAGACTTGAAACTTCCTCTTCTTGGCTCTTGCAGCCTCTTCATCCTCTAATGCAGATGTGCTAGCAATATCAACCATGTCCTTAGGGCTTGAAGGTAAATCCTTGTCAGTCCTAGGAACCTGCTCAGCATCCTTTGGCACTTCAGGTTCCTTGCCTGTAGTTTTCTCTATATTCTCCACTTGCTCCCCCTTAATAATGACTTTCTCCCCCTCAGCAGCAGCACTTTTTTTCTCAAATTTTGTTTGTAGAAGATCTGGGAATAGCTCTTTTAGGGTAAATTCCTGTTGAGGATGGGGTGGAGATTCTCTTATCTCATCAACCACTTAATCAGATACCACTTGAGAAGCAATAGATGTGTCTTCCATGACAACATCTTGAGGTTGGCTATGTGTCTTGTTAAAATTGGTGACCGGGCGGTCTGGCGGTCTGTCTTGACGGGTTGAAGACCGCGCGGTCTGGCGGTTTGTCTCGGCCGGCTTGGAGACCGGGCGGTCTAACGGTCTCCCCTGATCTCTCTCTTCTTCTCTTGTGGTAGCCGTGCGGTTAGCCCTTCCTCTGTCTAACCGCGCGGCTTGTGCGGTTTGTTTTGTATAGTCCGCTTAGTCCTATAAATTTTTAGTCCCACATCTCTTATTTGTATTCTCTCATCTCTTCTCCATTCTATATAAGGGAGGGCATACCTTTGTAATAGATACCTTTTTCAGATAATAAAGTTTGAGATTAAAACCATTTCTGCTTGTTGTTTGTTCGTTTCTAACATGGTATCAGAGGACACGGTCTTTTCCTTCTGATTGTGTGCGCCCTCTGATTCTCGTCGCTTGTTTCTGATTCTTCCGACCTGTCTTTGCGGCTTGTCCTCTCTTCCGCCCGCTGCTCTGTTCGCGCGGCTTGTTGCTTCTTTTCTCTAGCTGCTCTTCTTCACCGCGACCTGTTCAGTTGTCGCCGCGACCTGCTTCCTTCTAGCCGCCTGTTTGTTCCCTAGCTGTGCGGCCTGCTTCTGTTCGCCCGGATTGCGACTTGTTGTTGTCGCTGCTTCTTGCTTCCTCTTCTCTTCTGTTCGCACGGACTTTTCGGTACGCGCGACCTCTTCCCCGCTGTGCCTTGGTCTGCTTCCTGACCGCTGCGGTTTCGCGCGGGTTGCTCTCTTCCTCTCCCCGCGGCTTTCTCCTTCTGTTTTTCGCGACCTGTTTTCGCGATCTCCTCTATTCGCCGTGATTTCTTCTAAGTCGCCGCGACTGTTGCCTTCTACCCGCTCCTGCTTGCTAGTCGCTCCGGCCTCATCTTTAGCCGTGCGACTTGTTCTCCTCTGTTCTCCCGCCTTTTTCAAGCCGTGCGACTTCTTTCCCTTTGCTTTGCTCTGCTTCTTGGTTGTGGCCTTCCTAGCCGCACGACCTGTTCTCTGTTCGCCCGCCTTGGTTTTCTCTTCTCTCCTTCGCTTAACCGTTCGGCTTCTTTCTCCTCCTCGCGGCTTGTTCTTATCGCCGCAGTTTGCTCCCCTCTTGCTTCCATGGCTTCCCCCTTCTCCAGACTGTCCGCCTCGGTGGTCACCTCTTCTGGTAGTGCTCATGTTGTTACTCGCGGACGATGGCTCATTGAATCTGGTGCTACAAATCATATGACGGGCAATCCTCAGTGTTTCTCTCTTCTTGACACACATGCACAGTTGCCCCCGGTCATTGTTGCGGATGGGTCTCCCTCACCCGTCCATGGGACGGGCATGGTTCAAGTCACTCCATCTCTCTGCCTTGCTGATACCCTCTATGTGCCCAAGTTTCCGTGCAATTTATTATCGGTTGCTTCTTTATGCAAGCAACTACGGTGTTCTGTCATATTCACCCCTACCTCTTGTGCCTTTCAGGATCCGGACTCCCAACGGACGATTGCTACCGGGACTGAGAGTGGTGGCCTCTACTTCCTCGACAATGTTTCTGCTCTCTCCGCCTTCTCCACCTCCTCTACAGATCTTCTCCAATGGCATCTTCGCCTTGGACATGCTCCTCCCCGCATTCTATGCCAGCTCCTGCCCCACCTCCCTCCTCATCATCCTCCTCTAAACTGTGATGCCTGTCAACTTGGCAAACATCACCGCTCGTCCTTCCCACCAACGCAAAGTCGGGGCTCTTCCCGTCCGTTCGACCTCATTCACTCTGACATTTGGGGTCCCGCTCCTACCCTCACCATCGGGCAGGGTAGTTCCTATTTTGTCACATTCATTGATGATTTCTCTCGGTGTACGTGGGTGTATCTTCTCAAGGATCGCTCCGAGCTGTTCTCTGTTTGGACCTCATTTTACTCTATGGTTAAGACTCAGTTTGATACATCTATTAAAATCCTTCGTTCTGACAATGCTAAGGAGTATCTTAGCCACGACTTCTCCTCCTTTTGTATTCACCATGGTGTTATTCGTCAGACAAGCTGTGTCTATACCTCCCAACAAAATGGGGTGGCGGAACGTAAAAACCGTCACCTCCTTGATGTCGCTCGCACTCTGCTGACTCAAATGCATGTTCCTCGATCCTATTGGGGCTATGCTATCCTCCTCTCCTGCTATCTCATCAATCGCCTTCCCTCCACAGTTCTCCACGGTGCTACCCCCTTCTCTCTTCTTTATCCGAACAAGGATCCCTTTCCTCTTCCCCTACACATCTTTGGGTGCACCGCCTTTGTGCACTCTCCCGCTGCCACCCGTGACAAACTCTCACCCCATGCCACTAAATGTGTCTTTCTGGGGTACTCTCCCACTCAGAAAGGTTACTGTTGCTTTGACCCCGTTACCCGCAAGCAATTTGTCTCTGCGGATGTCACCTTCTTTGACAATGCATCTTACTTCTCTCCCGCTTCCTCCTCTCCTCTTGATCCTACTGCTCATACCGACCCATCCATTCCCTCTGCTCCCATGGCTGTTCCACCATCTCCACCATCTCCACCATCTCCACCTCCTCCACCATCTCCACCCTCTCCTCCGCTTTCTCCCTCCACTCTGTTGCCGTCTCTCTCTACTCCCGGGCCAGCTCTCTCCACCATGGATACTCCGGATACTGAGGCACCTGCTGACCTGGATCTCCCCATTGCTCTTCGCAAAGGGGTTCGGGCATGTACCCAACACCCGCTTGCTGCAGTTGTTTCCTACGATCGTCTTACCCCTTCTCGCAGAGCTTTTGCACTGGCTATCTCGGCCACTGCCACCCCCCGTTCCTACCAGGAGGCCCTTACTATTCCTCATTGGAAAGCTGTCATGGATGAGGAGATTGCTACTCTCACTGAACGGGGTACCTGGACCCTTGTTCCTCCTCCTTTCAGCACGGATGTTGTTGGTTGTCGATGGGTCTTCGTGGTGAAGTTTCTCCCAGATGGCAGTGTGGACCGTTATAAGGCTCGCCTGGTTGCCAAGGGTTTTACCCAAACTTATGGCGTTGATTACTTTGACACTTTCTCTCCAGTGGCTCGTCTCAGCACTATTCGGGTTCTTCTCTCTGTGGCTGTCAACAGGGATTGGCCCATCTCGCAGCTTGATGTTAAGAATGCTTTCCTCTATGGTGATCTGCAAGAAGATGTTTACATGGAGCAACCTCCGGGGTATGTTGCTCAGGGGGAGCCACGGGTATGCCGGCTCAAGAAGGCTATCTATGTCCTCAAGCAGAGTCCTCGTGCCTGGTTTGACAAGTTCAGTGGCATTGTTTCGGCCATTGGTTTTACAAGAAGCTCAGCAGATCACTCCTTGTTTGTTCGGAAAACAGCCTCTGGTCTTGTTGTTCTTGCAGTCTATGTTGATGACATTCTTCTTACTGGCGATGATCAGGATGGGGTATTGATGACCAAGAAACATCTTCGTCAACATCTGGTCACAAAGGATATGGGCTCCCCAAAATACTTTCTGGGGATTGAAATCTCTCGGAAGCCCGACTCCTTAGTTCTCTCTCAGCGTAAGTATGCCCTTGATCTTTTAAAAGAGGCAGGATTGACTGGAGCAAAACCTGCCTGATGCCCCATGGCAACTGGAGAAGACAAAACCTGGACAGATGATTCGCCTCCTCTTTCAGATAGTTCGCGGTACAGGCGTCTGGTTGGTAAGCTCATATATCTCACAGTGACCAGGCCCGACATTTCCTATGCTGTGGGCAAGATGAGTCAATTCATGCAAGCACCTAGGGAGTGCCATCTACAGTCCGCCTTGCGGATCTTGGAGTATGTCAAAGCAGCGCCGGGGAAAGGATTACTTTTTCAGAAGAATGGTCATCTGAGGATTGAAGCCTACTCAGATGCAAGTTATGCTGATGACAAAGGGGATCGCAAGTCAACCTCAGGTTTTTGCACCTTTGTTGGGGGAAATCTGGTGAGCTGGAAGAGCAAGAAGCAGTGTGTTGTCTCCAGGTCTAGTGCAGAAGCTGAGTATCGCAGTATGGCGTCGACCACTTGTGAGTTAAAATGGCTGCGGGCTCTCATGCTAGATTTAGGAGAGGTCTACAACCATCCTCTACCTATGTTCTGTGATAACAAGGCCGCCATATACATCTCCAAAAATCATGTCTTTCATGAGAGAACAAAGCACATTGAGGTCGACTGTCATTTCATTCGTGAAGAGATCTTAAAGGAACAAATTTGCACTCTCTTTGTCACATCTGATAAAGAGCTGGCTGACATCTTCACCAAGCCAGTTTCTGCCTCGTTTCTTCATATTTGCGACAAGCTGGGCATGATCGATATATATGCTCCAGCTTGAGGGGGAGTGTTGAAGTTGGTGACCGGGCGGTCTAGCGGTCTGTCTTGACGGGTTGAAGACCGCGCGGTCTGGCGGTTTGTCTCGGCCGGCTTGGAGACCGGGCGGTCTAACGGTCTCCCCTGATCTCTCTCTTCTTCTCTTGTGGTAGCCGCGCGGTTAGCCCTTCCTCTGTCTAACCGCGCGGCTTGTACGGTTTGTTTTGTATAGTGCGCTTAGTCCTGTAAATTTTTAGTCCCACATCTCTTATTTGTATTCTCTCATCTCTCCTCCATTCTATATAAGGGAGGGCATACCTTTGTAATAGATACCTTTTTCAGATAATAAAGTTTGAGATTAAAACCATTTCTGCTTGTTGTTTGTTCGTTTCTAACATGTCTGTGTTTGCTGATTAACATTAGGTATTGAATCAGACAAAACATCATCCTCAATATGGAAATCTAATGCATTAATCTCAGTGATTACCTCTAGTATAGTGTGGGTAGCTTGTTCACTTTCTAGTGGAGGTGGCTCATCCACAATTAGAGGCTCCCCCTGGATGGAATCCTGGTGTACTGGGCTAGCTTGTGGTAGCTCCCCCTGCCTTGGTGCATCTTCTTGTCCTTCTGGAGATTGGCCAACATGTCCAGTTTCTTCTTCATCAGTAGTGAACACTACATGCTCTTCAGAGCTGCTTGATGATTCTTGAGCCACAGGGGCTGACTTCTTTTTCCTTTTCTGGGGTGTTACCTTCTCAGGAGTTGGCATTTCCTTGGTTAACACTCTATCCCACCTAGAGAAGATTCTCAAATCCATTCTCCTCATGTAATTGATCTTAGTTCCAGCTGCTTGATTCATTACATCTGGAATACTTCCAGCAAGGTAAAGAATCAGAATTCTACCCAAATTGGGCTTCTTCAGACTCTCTTTTATCTTCTCAAACACAACTGCAGACCAATCAGTTTCTAGTTTGAAAATAATCCTTGTCATGAGGCTAAACATGTGAGCTGAGATTCTGTCATGGCCTCCAGGCTTGCTCAAGATAACTTTGCCAACAATTTCAAAGAGAAATTTGCCTTGCATGTTCATTCCCTTCCTGTTGAAAACAGAACCTATTTTCAGGTTGGAGTCCAATCCATACCATGTCAATGCTTCTCTAGTCTTAGAAGCAGAAACATCTTCTTCTTCCTTAATCCTTGGTAGTTGTAGTACCTTTCTCAGACTCTTAGGAGAGACCTTCACCTTTTCTCCATGAACTCTTGACTTAAATTTGAGTCCTGATTCATCTAGGGTTGCTCCATTCAGAAATTCCAGAACTTCTTTCTTCCAGATCTTGGTCGGCTCTGAAACAAGAAATTCTAATCCTGTCTCTTCTATTAGGGTTATCACACTTTTGATCTCAGGTTCCGCGTCATCAAAAGCATGTCGTACGAGTTCATAACCTTCATTCACATTTTCTTCGAGCTTGGGCGCCATTAGGGTTTGAAGAAATTTGAATCTAGAGAAGAGACGTGTCGACACACAAGTTTGGTCTCGAAACTTTGGTGAGCGTGTCGACAAATAATGGTGAAACCCTATTTATACCTTTCTAGAATCGAAGATGAAAGGGCGCGTAAAAATAGTTAAATTGTGTCGACACTGTTGATAAGTGTCGACACAGACTTATAATGTCTCGACAACCATGTGTCGACACAAGTATAGTCGACAGAATATATGTGTCGACACTTGTTTATGTGTCGACACCGCTTAGCTCGACACTTAGTCGAGACTTTACTAGACTAATGTTGAGTAAATCCTAAGTGTCGACACCACCTTGGATGTGTCGACACCTACTTTTCATGTGTCGACACTAATTCTCTTAAGTGTCGACACTGACTGTCTAGATGTGTCGACACCATTTCTCTGAAATGTCGACACCACTTTTCTGTGTCGACACAGACAACTCTGTGTGTCGACACCTTTTTACTTAGCCAATTTTGAAAACTTATTCTATGTTTATCATCCCTAATTCAATTTTAAATTTATTGAATTTGGTTTCTTTTAAAGGCTTAGTATACATGTCAGCTAGTTGATTATCTATACTAATATACTCTAGGGAAATATCTTCCTTTTCTACATGTTCTCTTAGAAAATGGTATTTTATTTCTATATGCTTAGTCATACTATGGGAGACAGGATTGTTAGCAATAGAAATAGCACTAGTAGAATCACAATATAGAGGTGTTCTACTTACTTGTATACCATAGTCTTCTATCTGATGTTGAATCCATATAAGTTGAGCACAGCAACTTCCTGCAGCAACATACTCTGATTCTGCTGTGGAGATAGCCACACTTGTTTGCTTCTTGCTACTCCATGATATCAGTCTTCCACCTAGGAATTGACAGGTACCAGTTGTACTTTTCCTATCTCCCTTGCAGCCTGCAAAATCTGCATCTGAATAACCTGTCAGTTCAAAGTCTCCATTCCTAGGGTACCAAAGGCCTAGATAAGGAGTGCCCTTTAGATATCTCAGAATTCTTTTGACTGCTGTCAAATGAGATTCTTTAGGGCAAGCTTGGTACCTAGCACAGACACATGTAGCATACATGATATCTGGTCTACTTGCAGTCAAATACAATAGGGAGCCAACTATCCCTCTATACAAAGTCTCATCTACAGGTTTCCCTGCATCATCTTTGCTAAGAGATATACTTGACCCCATAGGAGTTTTCATGGTACTGGATGATTCCATACCATACTTCCTTATCAACTCTAGGGTGAATTTAGACTGGCATATGGATAAACCATTCTCAGTTTGTCTAACTTGGAGACCCAAGAAGAACTTAAGTTCCCCAAAAATGCTCATCTCAAATTGTCCTTACATTAGTTTTGCAAACTTTCTGCAAAGACCACTTTCATTAGACCCAAATATAATGTCATCTACATATATTTGGACTAGAATGATCTTGCCTCTAGATTCCCTAAGGAATAAAGTCTTGTCTATTTTCCCCCTTGTGAATTTATTCTCAATGAGGAAACTAGACAGGGTTTCATACCAAGCCCTAGGGGCTTGCTTTAACCCATACAAAGTCTTCCTAAGTCTATAGACATAATTAGGTTTGATAGAATCAACAAAACCTGATGGATGTTCCACATACACTTCTTCCTTCAGATTACCATTCAAAAAGGCTGACTTAACATCCATTTGGTATACTTTAAACCCTTGATAGGTTGCATAGGCCAAGAACATCCTTATTGCCTCCAGTCTGGCTACTGGAGCAAAGGTCTGATCAAAGTCAATCCCTTCTTCCTGCCTATATCCCTTAGCAACCAGTCTAGCTTTGTTCTTCACAATAACTCCATGTTCATCCAGCTTGTTCCTAAAGATCCACTTGGTTCCCATTATGTGTTGATCTTTTGGTTTAGGAACTATCTCCCAGACTTTGCACCTTTTGAACTGGTTCAGCTCCTCTTGCATTACCTCAATCCAATGAGGGTCTAGGATGGCTTCTTCAAATTTCTTTGGCTCTACTTGGGATATAAAACTGGAGTAGAGTACTGAACTTAGATTTCTTCTCCTTGTTTGTACCCCTTGTCTTAGATCACCAATAATTTGATTTGATGGATGATCTTTTAGATGTCTATTAGCTGGAGGCAGCCTGTCTTCAGGTTGTACTCCTTCAGCTTCTTCAACTTGTTGCACTCCTTGGTCTTCTTCTGCATCAGGTGTATCTAGTACTCCCCCTGAACAGCAGCCACCTTCTTCTACTTGCTGACTTGCAGTAGGTCCTTCTTCTATAGTGAGCTTATCCATCTTCTTAGTCACACCTGTGGAGCTACAAATACTTCTAGATAATTCATGGTTAATGAGTCTAGCTTCATCAAATACTACATGTACTGACTCTTCTACAACTTGAGTAGTCAAGTTGTAGACCCTATAAGCCTTAATGTTGTTGTTGTACCCAACAAAGATCCCCTCTTGGGATTTAGCAGCAAACTTGGTTAAGTAAGACTTACCATTGTTAAGTATGTAGCACTTACAACCAAAGATCCTGAAATAGGATAGGTTTAGTTTTCTGCCTTTCACAATCTCATAGGGGGTCTTGTTGTGGCTCTTGGTAATAGTAGCCCTATTAATTACATGGCATGCAGTGTTTACTGCCTCAGCCCAGAAATATTCTGGGAGAGATATGTCACTTAATAGGGTTCTACCAGCCTCAATCAAGGTTCTATTTTTCCTTTCAGCAATGCCATTTTGCTGAGGTGTTCTTGGTGAAGAAAATTCCTGAAATATCCCAAATTCTTCACATAGCTTTGTCATACTATCAGACTGGAATTCAGTATCATGGTCACTTCTTATTTTGACCACTGTATTGTCTAAGTCATTCTGAATTTGTTTGACAAAACTATAGAAGATACTAGGTGTTTCAGATTTCTGTCTAAGGAAGAACACCCAGGAAAACCTTGAGTAGTCATCTACAACTACAAATGTGTAGACATTCCTACCTAGGCTGTGAACGGGCATATGACCAAAAAGATCCATATGCAATAGGTATAAGCACCTCACAACATCTTTATTTTCAATGCTATTAAAGGTGGATCTAGTCTGCTTGCCCATTTGACAAGCTGAGCATATCTCATCTTTAATACACTTAACCTGAGGACCATTCCTCACTAACTCTTTGCTATAGAGTTGGCTAATTGTCTTGTAGTTAAGATGGGCTAGTCTCTTGTGCCATTTGACACAATGAGAGACTTTCTCATCAGCTATAAGACACACTGGAGAAATATTGTTCTTACACATAATGTCTAGACAATAGACATTTCTCTTTCTGTAACCTGTCAGAATGATCTCTTGATCATTTGATCTCCTGATATGACAACCATTTTTGACAAATGAGATGTCATATCCTAAATCACTCAGCTGACTTATACTAATAAGGTTATGTTTCAAACCTTTAACATAAGCCACTTGAGTAATTATTTTAAGGTTGCTAGAGATGTTACCAAAACCTTTGATGATTCCTTTTTCAGAACCACCAAAGGTGACTTTAGGACCATCCTTGATTGGTGTGTAGTCCTTTAGCAATCCCCTAGTTCCAGTCATGTGCCTAGAACATCCACTGTCCAAATACCATATTGGGGCATGGCCACTTGGACTCACCTGCAAAACAGATTAGTTAACCTTAGAACCCAAAGAATTCTTGGGTCTTTGGTGCTGGTTAGTTTGCCTCTTAACAAAGCTACCTGTAGATCTTCCAACAGGCAGTTTGCTACTCACCTTGGCACTAGAATTGTGCCAACAGTCCATGGCAAAGTGGTCTACCTTGCCACAATACCAGCACTCAAATCTGTTGTATCTTTGCTTAGGTACAACCCTAGCTGTTCTATCTACAGCAGGCTTGTTGAGTACTGGGGCTTTGCCCTTAGACTTGGACTTTACAGTCCTAGCAGGTTGTGTAAACCCTAATCTAGTTTTACCCTTTTGATGTACAAATTCATCTATCAAAGGTAAAATAGATTTTGGTTTAGAAAACCTTGCAACTATGTCTCTCTCTTTCTGAAGACTAATCTCCAGATTTCTGATTTGATCATTTTTAAATGTTATAGTCCCTATCTGAATAACAGTTATGTTCTTCAGCCTGGTTATTTCATTTAGTTTTTGATCAATCAACTTATCAAAATCTGTTGCAGCCACTTTGAGACTTGCAATCTCCTTAGCCTGACTCTTGGCCAAGGATTTTCTTTTCTTCAAAGCTTGCAACACTACTCTATATTCATCAATTAATTGATGAATGTCTCCTCAGATTCAGATGCACTCCCATCATTTGATGAAGATGAATCTGAATCTGACTCAGTACTAGAAATTGAATCAGCAGAACAATTTAGTACCTGACTAGGTCCAGGCTGCTCCTGGATTTTGTCACTTTCTGACAAGGCCATCAGTCCCTGGCACTGATTGTCCTCTTACTCATATATAGAGTTCATTAACTGGATGAACTCCTCTTCCTCTTCTTCAGTAAACAGTCTAATGTAAGCTTCAGCTTCTGAATCAGTTTCTGAAGAAGACATATCTGACAAACTTTTGTCCTTCTTAGCAACAAAGGACCTTTCCTTCTTGCCCTTGATTTGAGTCTTCTTTTTATCAGTAGACTCTTTCCTTTTCTCTGGATAGTCAGCAACAACATGTCCTTGTCTGTTACAACAATAATAAACTATCTTTGAAGTTGTAGTTCTACTTGACTTGGGCTTTCTCCTGTCATTCTTTGATGACTTCTGTGAAGTGGATGACTTAGTCCTCCACTGTTTATTCTTTAGGAACTTCTGAAAATGTCTTGTGAAAGCTGCAAAGTCCTCATCACTCTCACTGCTTTCAGAATTCCTGCTTTCTGATTCATCTGACTCAGTACCAGCAACTTTTGGAGGAGGAGATAGAGTCTTACTTTTATATTTCTTGGTGGCTTCTGTCTTGAAT
This sequence comes from Platanthera guangdongensis, assembly GCA_039583875.1. Lineage (NCBI taxonomy): Eukaryota > Viridiplantae > Streptophyta > Magnoliopsida > Asparagales > Orchidaceae > Platanthera > Platanthera guangdongensis. The sequence continues at coordinate 144,606,599 of CM077165.1, forward strand.
GCCACAGCTCTTTCTTTATGCTCAACTCTGGTAGTATTCTCCTCTTCTTTCCTTACCATTAGCTGCATTTCATAGGATAACAGCTTTCCAAACAATGTTGGGGGAGGAATATCTGCTAACTTGGTCATTTCCCTTATGGCACAAATCTTAGTATCCCAGTCTTTAGTTAGGGATCTCAAGAACTTATCATTCAGCTCATAATTGCTGAATTCTCTTCCATAGTACATCAACTCATTGACAATCCTATAGAATTTCTTGTAGCATTCTGTTATACTATCAGACCTGCCTTGCCTGAAACTTTCATACTCTTGATTTAGTAAAGACTTTCTGTCCTGTCTAACTTCTTCAGAGCCCTCCATGTACACTATCAGTGTGTCCCATATTTCCTTTGATGCTTTATAATGTAACAAATTCTGGAATGTGGCATCATCTATGACACTTATAATTATATTCTGAGCTCTCTTGTCCATTGTGGCCAGAATAATCTCATCCTTGGTCATTTCAGAATAGTCTTTTGTAGTTCTTTGATTTGCATCTAACACAGATACTTTCATAGGCACATATGACCCTTCTTTGACTGTGATATAGATTCTTGGGTCAGAGGCTTCCATGAATAGTCTAACCCTTTCCTTCCAGATGCTAAAAATCTCCTTTCTACAAATTGGCAACTTCATGGAGCCAAGTTCTTTGTGATTCTCTGTGGAACCCATTTTCTTGATTGTCTTGATTCTACACTTGATTGTACTGAATCTGCCAACAGGGTCTTGTACTCAGACAGTTATGTCCTTTTTGAGTAACCTGGCTCTGATACCACTTGAAAGAAATTATACCTAATCACCTAGAGAGGGGGGTGAATAGGTGACCTTAATCTTTTTAAACTTTTAGGCAGATTTAATCACAGATTTCACAGAACATAAAACAGCAACCACAGAATCATACACACACAGAGTACACACAGTTTTATAGTGGTTCCCCAAGGTTTGGGTACATCCACTTTCCCCCTTCGCCTATCTAGTAGTGTACTATATTCGGCCAAACTCCTCCACTATTTCTCATATCCTCAGATCTTACACTCAGAACCCCAAACAGGTTCCTACAGCTCAGAGTGATCCCACTCCTACAACTCAGGCTCAACAGCCCTACCACTCATTCTTCACAGAGACCTACACTCAGCCACAAGGCCTACACTCAGAGAAATAGATCTCCTACACTCAGGCACACAGGCCCTACCACTCAGCCTTTATAATTTCAGGCTTACAACTTAGATCCCTAAGGATCCTACAAGAAATTAAAAATATAAAGTGTATAACCTCAACTCAGAATAAGAGAGAAGAGTTGACAGGTTTCTTAATGAGTTCTTGAAAGAACTCTGCTGAGATCAACCTCACTTGGCTTTCTTCAAAGCTTCTTGAATGTAGAACACAATAGGGTTGAGTCTCTCTGCAGCTGATCTTCAATCACTGCTAACTTAAGAATCAGAACTAAGTCTGAAACTTTCTTCACAGCCTGGTTCCAACAGCTATCTTCTTGGAAGGAGCTCTCTCTCTCTCCAACTTCTTAGATCTTCACTTGAGTTGATTCTTCAATGAATTGCTTGATCTTCTTAATCATTAATCTTGTTGTTCAATCATCTTCTGTTAACAAAATAAGCCTATATATAGGCCTTCTTCATGGTGACCGGTTGATCCGGTTCCTAACGACTTTCTGACAACTCTGATAGTTGCAGTAGACCGGCTGGAATGGCAGCTGTCATGTCATCCAGTCACTTCTTGAAATATCTGTAACTGTCTGAAAGTGTCGAGACAATCTGTCTTTAAGTGTCGACACTGAAAGACTAAGTGTCGACACAAGTTGACTAAGTGTCGACACTAGCCTTCATGGTGTCGACACAACTCCTTGTATTGTAGAATTTACTTCTCGGCAGAGCTTCTTCAGAATGTGTCGACACTGATATTGTGTGTCGACACAACTCCTTGTTCTTTAGTACTTAGTTGAATTCTTGTAAGTGTCGACACAAAGTGTCGACACAACTCCTTTGTGTCGATATATCTTCTTGTGTTGATACTTGCTGAGTGTCGACACATTTTCTTAGTGTCGACACCTGCCTTCTGTGTTGATACTTGCTGAGTGTCGACACTTCTCCTTGTGTCGACACATCTTCTTGTGTTGAGACTTTGGCTGAGTGTCAACACATCTCCTTTGTGTCGACACTTGTACTTAGACTCTGTTGAAATCTGCTGAGTGTCGACACAGCCTCCAAGTGTCGACTCTTTCTTCATGTGTTGAGTCTTCTGCTGTGTATCGACACATTCTTCATTATGTCGACACTTGTACTTGAACTTTGCTGAAATTTGCTGAGTGTCGACACAGCCTCCTAGTGTCGACACTTTATTGAACTTTGTTGATGTTTAGCTGAGTGTCGACACAGCATCCAAGTGTCGACACTTTTGATGTCGACAAAGTTCTTCTGGGTGTCGACACTGCTTCTAAGTGTCGACACAGCTTCTCTGGTCATTTCTTCATTGAGTGTCGACACAGCCTGTATGTGTCGACACTTTCCTTCTGGTGTCGACTCTGCATTCCTGGTGTCGACACAATTACTCCAAGTGTCGACACTGCTTCTCTGGATGTCGACACAAGTCTTCTTAAGTGTCGACACTTTCCTTCTGGGTGTCGACATATGGACTTAGAAACTTTTCAGCTTTCCCTGCAAATACTTAACCTGCATAAGGTAACTCAAAATACATCAAATACATTTTGATGTATATCATTGAGTAGGGTGAGGCTTCTTCAAATCAGGTACATTTATTCCAATGTACCCAACAAATGATTCCTACATGAATAATGACTTAAGAATGATACATATGGGAACCTTTGAGAATGATTCCTTCGAGAATATTACGACTGCGAGAATAGTTCCTACGAGAATATTGTGCCTTCGAGAATAATCCCTATGGGAATACTGTGCCTTCGAGAATAATTACTATGAGAATAATGTGCCTTCAAAAAATGTGCTTCTCAAATGCTTAGAACTACCTAGGCCTGAATCTATACATTGTAAATATATAATGCGTAGGGGGCAGTTGAGGGAAAACTATTTCGATCCAACGAGAGTCTGAACCCATTCCCCGTAGATACTTATCATGTGTTGATAATTACATTTTTCGAATATACCGTACTAATGGATTTTAGTGTTGGTGAAGAAGACAAGCATACATGCAGATCCTAAAGTTGTCACTTAAAACAAACAATTGTGGAGTGAATCGGAATCGCATAGAACCGAATCATGTGTGAATTATTTGGTTAATGTTTGAATTTTGGATCTGTGAACAACAATGGTCTAGGCGTTGTTCCTTCGTTTTATAATCTGAATCGGAAACTGAACTGGAACTGAAACATATAAGTCCAGAGCAATTTCAGAATTTTTAGACCTAATCTAGATCGGATCGAAGCATAATCAAACTGCAACGTGCTATTATTATTATTATTTTCTAATATATTTTTTATTATATATAAAAATTCAAATAAATCAAAGGAGTATAGGAACACAACGATTTATCTTAAAATTCAGGTATTAGAGCAGGGGCAGATCTATAAGGGGGCCACAGGGACACGTGCCCCCCTCCAAATATTTTCTAGATTTAGGTTTAAGGGTTCAATTTTGGAATCATGCCCCCTCCCCACCAAATTTTTGGAATCGTGCCCCCCCCCCAAATTTCCCGTCCGCATTCTGCTTTCCGCCTTCAGCGAAAGCGAGCCTATAGCCTAAACACAGAAGCTAATTTCTGCTGTTTTTTTCTTTCCATTCGCGCGAGAGAGGTCTCCCAATCCCGTCTGGAATCCCTCTCCCCCATCGCAGATCTTCTCGCTGGCGGGCTTGAAGTGAGCATCCTCAACCGCATGAACTTCCGGCGCCCACACCCGGCCCTCGTCGACCTCTCCTGGCTCGATCCTGATGCTTCTGGCCACAAATCTAAGGTTTCTGACCCCTTCGATCCATGGCATCCTGTCCTTATTTCTCCTCCTCCTCCAGTCCTCCTCCTCCTTGTTGGTAACAGGTAACTCCTTCATCCTTCCTTAGGGTTTAAAATGATATTATTGCTTGGTTTTGGTGATTTTTAGTGAAATGTGATGTTTCACTTTTGCTTAGGGTTTCATTGTTCTTGAAAATAGTTGTTCTTGAAATTTTTGTTAGTGATTACAGTGCAAAGCATGTTAGTATTATAGATGGATGCCTTCTTAGTTGTTCTGATTTTTAGTGCAATGTTTGTATTATATATAGTAGGTGTGCTTTGAGGTATTAGTCAACTAGTGGCTAAGCAAAGCATGTTAGTCTCTGTGATGAATGTTTGTAGGGATACTCCGTAGTATCGACCGGTAGAGGGTCAAGCAGAGTATATAGATTTTTATTCGGAGTTTTGATATTCAATTCTTCTAATATATCCTTGTGATGTTCGTTAATCGTGCAAATTTGTAATATTATTTTTTAAATTGATATAGTAGTGAAAATGGAGGGTCAGAAAAAAGAGAACAAGTCTCATTGCGTCTATGTTTCAAAAGAATTTAAAATCTAAAGAGTCCCCTTTGTCATCACTGCAAGAAAGTGAAAATGAGGAGTTGCTACCATCACCGGATTCACTGCAAACTCAAGATATTATCATGGATTGTTAATATGATGTGGAATTGCTTCCACATGATCCGGTGCTTAGAAAATTTATATCGGTGTTTCCGTTAAAAGGGCAAGATGCAGTGAGAAAAATATATATGCTTAGAGGTCCGTGCCAACCAAAGGGTCATTCTTTTCTGTTAGAAAGTAGAGAACAAGAAGCGAAAAGTAGAGAACAAGCGAACAAACTTTTGAATAATTGAAATTTTATTATCCAAAAAAGATATCATTTACAAAGGTATGGCCTCCCTTATATAGAATGGAGGAGATAAGAAAGAGAGTATACAAACAATGTGGGACTAAACATTTACAGTACTGAGCGGCTAGAATAATGGAGACCGCATAGGTCGCGCGGTTAGACAGATGGGCTAACCGCTCGGCAACTCCAGCAGGATAGAACAAACCGCAGAGGTAGACCGACAGACCGCCCGGTCTACAAACCGCTGGATCAGACCGCTAAGCCGCTCGGTCAACAAACCGCTGGATCAGACCGCCAAGCCGCCCGGTCTAATACTTCAACACTCCCCCTCAAGCTGGAGCATAGATATCAATCATGCCCAGCTTGTCACAAATGCGGAAGAAGGAAGTAGAAACCGGCTTGGTGAAGATATCTGCCAACTCCTTGTCAGAGGTGACAAAAGGAGTACAAATCTGATTCTTCAAAATCTCCTCCCGAATGAAGTGACAGTCAACCTCTATATGCTTCGTTCTCTCATGGAAGACCGGATTTCTGGATATGTGTATAGCGGCCTTGTTGTCACAGAACATAGGGAGAGGACAATCATATACCTCGCCCAGGTCAAGCATGAGAGCCCGCAACCACTTTAACTCACACGTAGTTGACGCCATACTCCGGTATTCTGCTTCGGCACTGGATCTGGAAACAACAGACTGTTTCTTGCTCTTCCAACTCACGAGATTACCTCCAACAAAGGTACAAAAACCTGACGTGGATTTACGATCGCCTTTGTCATCCGCGTAACTTGAGTCTGAGTAGGCCTCAACCCTCAGATGGCCATTTTTCTGGAAGAGTAACCCTCTGCCCGGTGCTGCTTTGATATACTCTAAAATCTTCAGGGCGGACTGAAGATGACACTCCCTGGGAGCTTGCATAAACTGACTGACCTTTCCTACAGCGTAGGCGATGTCGGGTCTAGTCACCGTGAGATAGATGAGTTTCCCTACCAAACGTCTGTACCGTGTGACATCAGATAGAGGAGGCGATTCATCCGTCCACGTTTTGTCTTCTCCAACAGCCATGGGAAGATGAGCTGGTTTGGCACCTGTCAAGCCTGCTTCTCGAAGAAGATCAAGGGCATACTTCCGTTGAGAGAGAACCAAGGAGTCAGGTTTCCGAGAGATTTCTATCCCCAAAAAGTATTTTGGGGAGCCCATATCCTTCGTGACCAAGTGCTGACGGAGGTGCTTCTTTGTCAAGTCCACCCCATCTCGGTCATCACCAGTAAGGAGAATATCATCCACATATACGGCCAAAACCACCAGTCCCGAGGCCGTTTTGCGAATGAATAAGGAGTGATCGGCCGAACTCCTTTGAAAGCCGATGGTTGCCACAATACCACTGAATTTTTCGAACCATGCCCGAGGGCTCTGCTTTAGGCCATAAATGGCCTTCTTCAAATGACAGACACGTGTCTCCCCCTGAGCAACATACCCAGGAGGTTGCTCCATATAGACGTCCTCCTGAAGATCGCCATAGAGAAAGGCATTCTTCACATCAAGCTGGGAAATAGCCCAAGCCCGGTTAACAGCCACAGAAAAGAGAACCCGAATGGTGCTGAGGCGAGCAACCGGAGAGAAGGTATCAAAGTAATCAACGCCATAAGTCTGAGTAAAGCCCTTGGCCACCAGCCGGGCTTTGTAGCGATCCACAGTGCCGTCGGGGCGAAACTTCACAACAAAGACCCAGCGACAGCCAACCACATCAGTGCCCACGGGAGGAGGAACCAGGGTCCAGGTACCCCGTTCAGTAAGAGTAGCCATCTCCTCATCCATGGCAGACTTCCAATGAGGGAGAGCGAGAGCCTCCTGGTAGGTACGAGGAGTAGAAGTAGCAGAGATAGCCAAGGCAAAACACCTGCGAGAAGGAGAAAGCTGATCATAAGAAACAACAGCCGTGAGCAGGTGTTGAGTACACGCCCGCACCCCTTTGCGAAGGGCAATGGGAACATCCAGATCATCGGGAGCGTCGGCGACGGGAGCGTCAGCGACCGGAGCGTCCGTGGCGGAGAAGGCTGGCCCGGGACTAGAGAGAGACGGCAGCGGAGAGGAGGGTGGAGGGGTGGGTGGGGAGACGGACTGAGAAGGAGTCGGTGGAGGAGGAGACGAAGGTGGGAAAACGTCGAGAGGTGTGGAAGGAACGGAGATATCAGAAGGAAGAGAAGGAAGAGAAGAGGAAGGAGAGAAATAGGAAGCATTTTCGAAAAAAGTCACATCTGCGGAGACAAACTGCTTGCGGAGAAGGGGGTCGAAGCAGCAATAGCCTTTTTGAGTGGTAGAGTACCCCAAAAAGACACATTTGGTGGAACGGGGGGAAAGCTTGTCGCGGGTAGCGGAGGGAGCGTGAACAAAGGCCGTACAGCCAAAGACACGGAGAGGAAGAGGAAAAGGTTCCTGGTGGGGGTAGAGAAGGGAGAAGGGAGTCCGGCCGTGGAGGACCGTGGAGGGAATGCGATTGATAAGATAGCAAGCGAGGAGCACAGCGTAGCCCCAGTAGGAGCGAGGGACGTGCATCTGCGCCATGAGAGTACGCGCAACATCAAGCAGGTGACGGTTTTTACGCTCCGCCACCCCATTCTGTTGGGAGGTGTAAACACAAGTCGTTTGATGAATGAGGCCGTGTTGGTGAAAGAACGCGGAGAACTCATGAGACAGATATTCCTTGGCATTATCAGAACGTAAGACTTTAACAGAGATAGCAAATTGAGTCTTAATCATAAAGTAAAAAGATTGCCAAACAGAAAATAGTTCAGAGCGATCCTTTAAGAGATACACCCAGGTACATCGAGTAAAATCATCGATAAAAGTGACAAAATAGGAACTGCCCCGACCAACTGTGAGGGTAGGAGCAGGACCCCATACATCAGAATGAATAAGATCAAAAATGCGAGAGGAGCCACGGCCTTGCTTCGGCGGGAAGGAGGAGCGATGATGTTTGCCAAGCTGACACGCATCACAGTTGAGCGGAGAACTGGTGGGAGGTAAGTGGGGCAGAAGCTGACGAATAAGCCGAGGAGGAGGATGTCCAAGACGAAGATGCCACTGAAGGAGATCGGTGGAGGAGGACTAGGTAGAGAGAGCGGAAACATCGTCGAGGAAGTAGAGGCCGCCGCTCTCAGTCCCAGTAGCAATCGTCCGCTGGGTCCTCGGGTCCTGAAAAGAACAAGTAGTGGGAGTGAATAAAACGGAGCACTGAAGTTGCCGGCATAAAGTAGTAACAGATAACAAATTGCACGGGAACTTCGGGACATAGAGGGTATCCTCCAAGCAAAGCGATGGAGTGAGTTGAACCATGCCCGTCCCATGAACCGGAGACGGGGAACCATCCGCCACACGAACTGGGGGTAAGCGGTCATGGGTCTCAAGACGGGAGAAGCAATGAGGGTTGCCCGTCATATGATTGGTGGCACCGGAGTCAATCAGCCATTTACCTTGGGTAACGACGTGGGCACTACCTGACGTCGTGGCCACAGAGGCAGACGGCCTAGAAGAGGCGGAGGCCGAAGGAGCATCACCGGAAGGGCGAAGATGAGGATGTTTCTGCCAGCAGCGGTCAACAGTATGACCAGTACGATTACAGTGAGAGCAGAAGAACCGGGAGGAACCCCGTCCGCCAGAGGAGCTTCGGCCACTCGGCCCCCCCCCCCCCCCCCCCCCCCCCCCCCGCTGAGCTTGGTGAGCAGAGGAGTCCTGGGAAGGGGGGGAGGACAACAGAGGCCGCTGGAGGAGCGAAGTAACGGCGGCAATGCGAGCCGCAGTGGCATCCAAAGTAGGAGATTCCGCCTCACCCAAGATCTGCTGGCGGATCATATCATAAGAGTCGGGAAGACGAAGAAGATAACAAACAACCAGGAGTTCCTGGAAGTGTTTGTGCTGGTCGGCCAAGTCCGCGGAGAAGGGGCGATTCTGGAGGATTTCAGCCCCAAGTGCCTGAACCTGCTGATAAGCCGCAGCTGGGGACATGGAAGGGCGGGCGAAGAGGTCCGCATAGAGAGTATAAATGCGGGACGTCTGGCCCCCCTTAGAATAGAGAGCAGCGAGGTGAAGCCATGCGGCCTTGACCGTCTCATCATGGCGAATGACGGGAAGGCACTCATCAGAAAGGATGTTGGCCAGCCAGGTGCGAACAAGAGCATCACTCGCATCCCAGTCATCAAACTCAGGAGAGGTGCGAGGAGGAGGGTCATCGGTGAGGTGATGACGCTTGCGTTGAGAACGAAGGAGAAAGGTGAAAGAGACGCTCCAATCGGGATAGTTGGAGCCCACAAGCTTGGAAAGGGTGCCAAGGTTGCCCGAAGGAGGAGGAGGAGAAGGAGCTGCAGGAGTAGTGGTGAGACCGGAGGTAGTCATAGAACCCGGAAGCAGAAGAAGCCGCACGAACAGGAGCGGTTAGAAAACAGAGGAAGCCGCGCGAACAGTAGCGGCTAGAAAGAGGCACTGCGGGGAAGAGGTCGCGCGGACTGAAAAGGCCGAGCGAACAGAAGAGAGGAGAAGAGCAGGTGACCGCGACCAAGATGCGGGTAAGAAAGAGACAACCCGCACGGTCAGGCAGATCACAGCAGCGGCTAGAAGGTGGTCAAAGGCTCGGCGGGGAAGAAGTCGCACGAACTGAGAAGCCCGAGCGAACAGAAAGGAGGAGAAGAGCTGGCGACCGCGACCAAGATGCGGGTGAGAAAGGAACAACCCGCACGGTCAGGCAGATCACAGCAGCAAACCGCGAGTAGAGAGACAATACACATGCGGACAGGGACAGACCGCAACGACTAGGAAGTCGGAGAGGCAAGAAAGAACAAGGAGCGCGGCGACAACGAAACCGGTCGCTGCGACAACAAGGAGAAGGAGAAGAGAACCAAGAAGGAGCAAGCCGCGCGAACAGGTTGGCGGACAAAACCAAGCCGCGCGGATAGAAACAGGCCGCGCGGATAGAAGAGAGGGCAAGCCGCGAATCAAGTCGCAGAGCACGGAAAAGAAGTCGCGAACAACAGAGGGCGCACAGAATCAAGAGGAAATGACCGTGTCCTCTGATACCATGTTAGAAAGTAGAGAACAAGAAGCGAAAAGTAGAGAACAAGCGAACAAACTTTTGAATAATTGAAATTTTATTATCCAAAAAAGATATCATTTACAAAGGTATGGCATCCCTTATATAGAATGGAGGAGATAAGAAAGAGAGTATACAAACAATGTGGGACTAAACATTTACAGTACTGAGCGGCTAGAATAATGGAGACCGCATAGGTCGCGTGGTTAGACAGATGGGCTAACCGCTCGGCAACTCCAGCAGGATAGAACAAACCGCAGAGGTAGACCGACAGACCGCCCGGTCTACAAACCGCTGGATCAGACCGCTAAGCCGCTCGGTCAACAAACCGCTGGATCAGACCGCCAAGCCGCCCGGTCTAATACTTCAACATTTTCCTCAGAGAAAAATGGGAGATCGGGATCGTCGGTTTGTTACTGTCTGGTTTGATATGTTTGATTGGCTTGAGTATAGTGTTGTAAAGGATACTGCATGTTGCTTTGTTTGTTACTTGTTCAAGAATGATGCTGCAACTAGTGCTATTGGGGGTGATGCTTTTGTCTCTGGTGGAGGATATAGGTCATGGAACAAACCTGAAGGATTTCATAAACATGTAGGCAAGATTAATAGTGCTCATCAATTAGCATTGCAAAAATTTCAAGCTTTAAAAGATCCAAACAAGTCTATCATTGTTGCTCTTGATAAACAATCAGATAACGTCAAGGTTGAATATAAAGCACACTTACAAGCTTCTCTTAAATGTTTAAGATTTCTTTTGCGTCAAGGTTTATCGCTACGAGGTCACGATAAGAGCCAAGATTCACTTAATAAGGGAAATTTTCTTGAACTCCTGCAGTGACTAGCTGATATTGATAAAAATATTGGTAAACATGTATTAATGAATGCCCTTAAAAACAATTAGTTGACTGCTCCATCAATTCAAAAAGATATAATTAATGCATGTGCAAAGGAAACTACTAAGATTATTATGCAAGAGCTTGATGATGACTGCTTTCTATTCTAGCTGATGAATCTAGTGATGTGTCACAAAGAGAGCAATTGGCTTTTGTTTGCGTTATGTTGACAAAAAAGGGAGGTTAATATAGTGTTTTTTCGGTATTGTGCATGTTCAGGAGACAACAACATTGACACTTAAATCTGGAATTGAATCCTTGCTAATGGAGCATTCATTAAATTTATCTCAAATTCGTGGACAAAGATATGATGGAGCTAGTAATATGAGTGATGAGATAAATGGTCTTAAAAGTTTAATTTTGAGAGAAAATTCATTTGCATACTACATTCATTGTTTTCCTCATCAACTTCAATTAACACAAGTTGTGGTTGCTAAGATTAATGATGATTGTCAATGGTTTTTTGAAGTAATTGCAACTTTATTAAATGTGATTGGAGTCTCTTGTAAGAGAAGTGAAATGCTTAGAGAAAGCCAAGTCCAAAAAGTTGCTAAGGCACTTGAAGATGGTGAGTTGAAAACAGGATCAGGTTTAAATCAGGAGCTTCATTTGAGTCGGCCTGGAGACACTCGTTGGGGATCATATCACAGAACATTAGTGCATATTATTTCATTATATCCTGATATGGTTGTTACACTTGTGAAAATTAGGAAGAGTAAAGCAAATGATCGAGTGAAGGCACAAGGTGTGTTGTATGCATTAGAATCATTTGACTTTGTTTTAATGGTTCACGTAATGACCAATATATTTGGGTACACTCATGAGTTAAATCTAGTTTTGCAAAGAAAGGATCAAGACATTGTTAACGCAATATTTTTTGTTGATTTGACCAAAAAACCGTTGCAAACCTTAAGAGATAATGGGTGGGACACACTCATCAATAAGATCTTTATTTTTTGTGGCAAACATAATATTCATATTCCAAATATGGATGATCAGTACATACCTCGAGGAAGATCAAGACTGTTTATTAAATACTACACAAATTTGCATCATTATCGGGTTCAAATATTCTTAAAAGTCATCGATCTACAACTATAAGAGCTTACCAATCGATTTGATGAAGTGAGTATGGAGTTGCTTCATTGTATGGCTTGCTTGAATCCCACTAACTTGTTTGTTTGTTTTGACAAGCAAAAAGTGCTAAGACTTGCAGATTTTTATCCTGATGATTTTTCAAGTTTGGAGTTGTTTAATTTAGATTTTCAACTCGACAACTTTATTGTCGACATGAGAAGCGATGAGAGATTTTCTGATTTGAAGGATCTTGGTCATCTCTCTACGAAACTTGTTGAAACTGGTAAAAATGTTGCTTATCAACCAATCTACAAGCTTTTGAATTTTGTACTGCTTCTTCTAGTGGCAACTGCAAGTGTGGAAAGAGTATTTTCAGGCCTGAACTACGTATAAAACAGGTTGCGTAATAGTATGGGCGATCAAATGTTAAATGATTTTCTAGTTACTTTTATTGAGAAAGACGCATTTTTGGATGTCTGTGATGATGATGTTGTCGATCGTTTTCAAAAAATGAAGACTCGTCGTGGCCAAGTGTAATTTTTATTGTTATTTTTTGTAATCTTCAATTTAGTCAATTGAATGTTATTTTGTATGAATTTAAAATGTTAACAATTTAACATGAGTTTGTTATTTCATGTAAAAAAAAATTGTGCCCCCCCCCCCCCCCCCCATTACAAAATTTCTGGATCCGCCACTGTATTAGAGATAAATGATGTTCTAAAGAAGATGAAAAATGGAAATGCAATTTGGTCAGACGATATACTCATCGAATATATATGAAAATATTTTGGAAAAGAATGAATTTTATAGTTTATATATTTCTTCAATAAGATATTGAGCCAAAAAGAATGTCGAACCAATGAAGAAAAAATATCTTGGTATATTTGATTAAGAGCAAATGAGATATACAAAATTATTGTAATTACAAAAGAATTAAATTAATGAGTCATATCATGAAACTACGGGAACGGGTAATAGAATTGAAAGAAGAGTGAGACAAGAGACTAACATCTCTGAGAATCAATTTGGATTCATGTCAAGGCGGTCGATCAAGGAAGTTATACATCTCTCGAGGAGACTCATTGACAACTATCGAGAAAAAAAAAATTTATATGTTGTTTATCGATCTTGAGAGAGCTTATGAATGGTATCAAAAGAGATCTTATGGAGATTTTTTTAAAAAAAAGTGTAAATGTATTATACATTTACAACATCAAAGATATGTATACAAATTTAGTGATGAGGGTGAGGGCATCTGGAGGATTAACACATTAATTCCCTATCACTGTTGGCTTACATCAATGTTCAACTTTAAGCCCTTATCTCTTTACCTTTATATTAGATGAGCTCGTCGGACATATCCAACCCACAATGCCTTGATGTTTATTGTTTGTGGATATGATGATATCGTTTTGGTCGATGAGATGTGTTAGGGTGTAAACATAAAACTTGAATCTTGGCGAGTCATTTTAGAAAATAAGGGTTTTAGGTTGAGCAAAGAAAAGATGGAGTATATGGAGCTTAAATTTAGCAGTGCAAGAAAGAAGGATGGCTTCGTTATTAAGTTGGGTGATCAAGATATTTATCGCAGGGATTGTTTTAAATATTTTGGATTGATAGTTCAAAAGGATGGTGGTGTTGATAAAGATGTGATACATAGAATCCAAGCAGGTTGGTTGAAGTGGAGATGCATAACAAGGCTCTTATGTGATCGTAAAGTACCACTAAAGCAAAAAAGGCAAGTTGCACCATACTGCAATTAGACCAGTGATGCTCTATAGTTCTGAATGTTGGGTAGTGAATTGTGTGCATGAGTAAAAAATGAGAGTTGTGGAGATGAGAATGCTTAGGTGGATGTGTGAACACACGAGATTGGATAAAATTAGGAATGAATGTATCGGTGATAAGACAAGAGTGGCACCAATTGCTGAAAAGATGTGAGAAGCTCGACAAAGATGGTTTGGACACATACAAAGGAGACCATTAGAGGCACCGGTTAGGCGTTGCGAGAGTTTAGTCACTAGCTAGGCATGTTAAACGGGAGAGGGGTAGACCAATAAATACTTGGAATGAAACTATAGGGAAAACATGATTTACTTGAGCATTAGTGAGATTATTGTTGGAAACGTGTATGGGCTCCTGCCGCCTCAAAATCTTCTAAGTGCTCGGCGAGACCAACTTGGCGAGTCCGCCAGGTCGCGCGACTTCACCCCGGCGAGACCGCTACAAAACCGCGCGTGCTCCTTCCCACTGTAGGCGAGTACCACCTCTTCCGAGCGAGCTCCCGCCACCACTCGCGAACACAACCCAGCGAGATCGCCTTCACCACCTCGCGCCTAAGCCACCCGGCGAGATCGGTCTATCCGCGACCTGCTCCTGCGCGAGCTCCACCTGCGCGAGCTACACCAGCGCGAGCTCCCCCTGCCGAGATCACCAAAACGTGAGACACACAAGGCCGCGAGCCCCCCTCTCTCGCTGTGTGCTCACCAGGCCGCGCGGCTTCTACTTCTAGTCGCCCGGACAGGAATCGCACCAGCGCTGCAGCGCTTCTCTCTCTAAACCGGAACAGGAATATGGGAACTTCTCTCTCTATTTTATCAATCTTTGAAATGAACTACAAAAGGCCTATTTATAGGCAAAAGGAAAACTCTCCAACTAACCCTATTAATTACATCATTAACTCTCCATCATAAATGCATTAAAAAACTTAAAAAAAAAAATTAATCATAAAAACTTTGACCATTTGACCAAGTCAAATTGTCAACCCAACAAACTCCCCCTCAAACTTGGCAGCACATGCCAAGTTTGCCTTTGAGCTTCAGGAACGTGTCCACTTTCAACGCCTTGGTGAAGATGTCCGCGACTTGCTCTCCGGTCGGGCAATACTTCACTTCTACTGTCTTCAACTCTACCTGCTCCCTTAGGAAATGATACCTTGTCTCGATATGTTTGCTACGCCCATGTAGCACGAGATTCTTCGCGAGTTGGATGGCCGACATGTTGTCCACTAACATAGTTGTTGGCCCATCCACTCCATGATGCAAGCTCTCCAACAGATTCCTCAACCAGATGGCTTGGCAGGTGTCAGCTGCTGCTGCAATGTACTCAGCCTCGCAGGACGATAGAGCTATCGTTGCCTGCTTCTTCGAGCTCCAAGAGAACACCCCCGTTCCCATGTTGAATGCATATCTGGAAGTGCTCTTCCGATCGTTCACATCGCCTCCATAGTCACTATCGGAGTACCCAACCAACTTCAGCTCCTCTCCAGTGGAGTACTTCAGCCCGTGACCTCTTGTCCCGTTGATGTACCTCAGGATCCTCTTCGCTGCCGTGAAGTGGTCTTCCTTTGGCTCCTCCATATGTCTGCTCACCACTCCGACCGCATACATTATGTCCGGTCGGGTGAAGGTAAGGTAGCGTAGACTGCCCACCAAACTCTTGAATAGGGTAGGATCCACCGCTCCTTCCTTAGAATCTTTCTTCAGCTTCAACCCTGGGTCAGCGAGAGTGGAGATAGGCTTGCTATCCTCCATCCTGAACTTCTTCAAGATCTCCTCTGCGTACTTCTTCTGGGATATGAAGATCCCATCTTCTCCCTGCTTCACTTCCACCCCTAGGAAGTAGCTCAACTCTCCCAAGTCTGTCATCTCAAATTCCTTCTTCATCATGCCCCGGAACTCCTCATACATAGCAGTATTGTTCCCCGTGAAAATCATGTCGTCCACGTAGAGGCACACGATCATCATGTTGCCCTCCTGGTCCACCTTTGTGTAGAGGGCGTGCTCGTGCGGGCTCTTCTGATAGCCATGATTTTGCAAGTAAGCATCTATCCTTCCGTTCCACGCTCTTGCCCCTTGCTTCAGCCCGTAGAGTGCTTTGTCTAACTTGCAGACTTTCCTCTCCTGCCCCTTCACAATGTACCCTGGAGGCTGCTCGATGTACACATCTTCCTCCAAGTACCCGTTCAAATATGCCGAGACCACGTCCATCTGCATGATCTTCCAACCATGGTGAGCCGCTAGCGCTATGATCAACCGAATGGTGTCAACTCGCGCCACGGGGGCAAACACCTCATCATAGTTCACGCCTTTGACTTGACGATAGCCCTTCACCACTAGCCTGGCCTTGTGCTTCTCCACTCTGCCATCCTTGTTCTTCTTTACTTTGTACACCCACTTCACCCCGAGGGGTTTGTGGCCAGCAGGAGGGTCGACCAACTTCCAGGTCTCGTTCTTCTTTATGGAAGCGATTTTCGCATCCATCGCCTTCCTCCAACTCTTCTCCTTGGCAGCTTCATCGTAGGAGCACGGCTCGACATCTGCTAAGAGACAATATAAAGAAAAGTTATTAAGTGTCGGTGTCGTCTCCTCATATATCTCATCCAGCCTCCGCATCCTGGGCTGAGGACGGTAGTCCTTGCTCCCACTGGTGCTTGCTCCTTCAGGGCCGCTTCCACTCGTGCTTGCACCACTAGAGTAAGGGGTGAGAGCTCCCCCTGGACCTCCGCTTGGTGGTGATGGTGGCTCCGCTCCACCTATCTCCGCTTCAGCCTCTCCTCCACCTTCTTCTTCATCATCCTCGAAAAACATCCCCTTGATGTTCTTCACCGCCTCATCCCAGCTCCAGCAGCTTCCTTCTTCAAACACCACGTCCCTCGAGATGATAGCTTTCTCCGTCTCAGGATTGTATAACTTGTAAGCCTTGCTCTCAGGAGCGTAGCCCACAAAAATACCCTTTTCACTTCGGTCGTCCAGCTTCTTCCTCCTTTGGTCCGGGACGTGGGCATAGGCCACGCACCCGAAGACCCTTAGGTGCTTCACACTTGGCTTCCAGCCGCTCCAAGCTTCAAACGGTGTCTTGAACTTCACACTCTTGGTAGGGCACCGATTTAGCACGTACACAGCCACCCGTACTGCTTCCGCCCAGAACTTCTTCGGTAGTCCCTTACCCTTCACCATGCTTCGTGCCATGTTCATGATTGTGAGGTTCTTCCTTTCTGCCACGCCATTCTGCTGAGGCGAGTAGGCCGCCGTCAGCTGATGAGAGATCGCCCATTGCCTGCAGTACTCGTCGAACAGCCTAGAGGTGTACTCCCCACCTCTATCCATTCTAAGTACTTTCAGTGGTTGACTACTCTCCTTTTCAGCCATCGCCCGGAACTCCTTGAACTTCTCCAGCGCCTCAGCCTTCTCCTTCAGAAAATACACCCAACACTTTCTGCTGAAGTCGTCGGTGAATGTGATGTAGTACTTGCTTCCACCGATTGAAGTCGTTTCAAATATACCAGCGATGTCCGAGTGAACCAACTCCAATGGCCTCGTCGCCCTTCGGGACTTGCCACCCTCAAATGTTTTTCTTCTCTGCTTCCCCTTGGTGCATGCCTCACAGACCCTATGAGGAGGTGTGATCATAGGCAGTCCTTCCACCATCTTTGATCCAGATAACAACTTCAGGCCTGTGAACCCCAGATGCCCCATTCGGTGGTGCCACAGCCAAGCTTCCTCCTCTTCTTCATTCCTCGCGAGACATGCCGTCTCCTTTACATCCATGCTCAAAGTGAAGAGACGGTTCGCCGTCATCTTTACCCTCACTACTTCCTTCCCATGACCGTCCTTCATGGCCAGGGTGCCATCCCGCAACAAAACCCGGCAGCCCTTCTCCACCAGCTGCCCAAGACTTAGGATGTTACTCCTCAAGCCCGGCACATAAAAGACGTCGTTGATGAGGACCTCCTTCCCACTCAACACGACCGCCACAACTCCTCTTCCTTCCACTGCAATCTTTGAGGCGTAGCCGAAACTCACCTCTCCACCATTCGGTTCAAGGCTCGTAAATAGCTCCCTCTCACCGCACATGTGGTTGCTGGCTCCGGTGTCTAAGTACCACACTCCATTCCTTCCGCCTCCAGCACCTTGGAGCGTAAGGAACATCATCGGGTCGCCTCCCGTGTTGCTCGTCTCCGCATAGTGGTTGGCCTCTCCTCCCTTCCGAGGAGCCCAACAATCATAACTCATGTGCCCAAACTTGCCACAGTTGTAGCATTGAGTCTGGGACATGTCTCCTCTACCTCCTCTTCCTTGGCCTCTGCCTTGGTCTCTTCCTCCTCTGCCTTGGCCTCTGCCTTGGCCTCTGCCTTGGCCTCTGCCTTGGCCTCTTCCTCTACCTCCGGCGTTCTAGCCTTGGTTCTGCTCGAACTCCTTCTGGTGTGATTGACTTCTCCCTTGGTCTCTACCACCTCTTCCTCCTCTACTTCTTCCTTGGTAGCCACGGCCACGCTGGCCACCTCCTCTTCCTGAGCTCTCTCCGAAGTTCAGCTGAGTCTGGAGTGCTTTTCCCAAGCCACTCACTTCTTCATCATCTTGCGTCATTCTGTACTCATGGGCTTACAGTGAGCCTACCAATTCATCCGCCATCATCACCGTGAGGTCCTTCGATTCTTCGATGGCCACCACCACGTGTCGGAACTTCTTTGACATAGAGCGTAGGAGCTTCTCCATGAAGCTAACCTCGTCTATGGTCTCCCCATTTCTCTTCATCTCATTTGTGAGCGTCCGTAGACGGGTCACATAGTCGCCAACCTTCTCCGACCCTTGCATCCTCATCATCTCGTACTGGCCTCGGAGGGATTGCAACTTAACTTTCTTGGCCTTGTCTACTCCCTGCATGGAGCGCTGCAAGATCTCCCATGCCTCCTTCGAAGTCTCGGCGTCCGAGATCTTTTCGAACGTAGCTTCATCTACACCTTGATACAAAATAAACAACGCCTTTTTGTCCCTCTTCTTAGCTTCTCTCAATGTTGTCCTCTGTGCGTTCGTTAACACGGCTTCTGCTTCGGCAGTCAGCGCCTCCACGCCATCCTCTACTACCTCCCACAACTCCATGGAGGCTAGTAGTACCCTCATCTGGATGCTCCAGTTCTCATAGTTGGTTTTCGTCAACTTGGGGACTTGCCCCGACATTCCACTTCCCATCTCCATCTCTTCTTAGCACTCGACCTTCTGAGCAAACTTCCAGGGGACTAACCTGGCTCTGATACCACTTGTTGGAAACGTGTATGGGCTCCTGCCGCCTCAAAATCTTCTAAGTGCTCGGCGAGACCAACTTGGCGAGTCCGCCAGGTCGCGCGACTTCACCCCGGCGAGACCGCTACAAAACCGCGCGGGCTCCTTCCAACTGTAGGCGAGTACCACCTCTTCCGAGCGAGCTCCCGCCACCACTCGCGAACACAACCCAGCGAGATCGCCTTCACCACCTCGCGCCTAAGCCACCCGGCGAGATTGGTCTATCCGCGACCTGCTCCTGCGCGAGCTCCACCTGCGCGAGCTACACCAGCGCGAGCTCCCCCTGCCGAGATCACCAAAACGTGAGTCACACAAGGCCGCGAGCCCCCCTCTCTCGCTGCGTGCTCACCAGGCCGCGCGGCTTCTACTTCTAGTCGCCCGGACAGGAATCGCACCAGCGCTGCAGCGCTTCTCTCTCTAAACCGGAACAGGAATATGAGAACTTCTCTCTCTATTTTATCAATCTTTGAAATGAACTACAAAAGGCCTATTTATAGGCAAAAGGAAAACTCTCCAACTAACCCTATTAATTACATCATTAACTCTCCATCATAAATGCATTAAAAAACTTAAAAAAAAATTTAATCATAAAAACTTTGACCATTTGACCAAGGCAAATTGTCAACCCAACAATTATGACTTAAGATAGGGCACAATAACGACAAAGGATCCATATAGTGGACCCCACTATAGTGGGATAAAGGCTTGAGTGTTATTTTTGTTCTGTTTTTATTATACAATATTATAAATTAAAAATAAATTTTTATTACATAATATAATTATTTTTATTAAAATAAAATTTTCTTATTATATAATATAATTTTAAGGCTTTCACTCAAATGTCAAAAGTAGTCACGCTTTCACTCAATGTGAGACTACGACATAAACCAATGGGGGCATTCAGGCAATCCTTCTAGCGGCACCATATTTGAGTATCCCAGTTCCTAGACTTCTGATTCTCAAAAGGCATGCAATCAGCAACCAAAGCACTCTCAAAGAGTCAAGGGTTTCTCGCTTTCTCTCGTTCGTCTCGACTCCAAGCTGCTGCCAGCAATCGGAGTAAGCATTGTTGCAGGCAGAAAAACGACTTCCTCTAACACCGACGAAGTAGGTGGATAATGCATGAAGTCAGCGCTTGCCACATATATGCCCACAACAAGAGAATGCCACCCAGATTAAGGCTGCATTTGGCGCGGCTTATCACGGCTTATTTGCTCCAGTGAGGTTGAACAAAAATGTTATTATCATACCAAAATCTTATGCCCCAAACAAGTTTTTTTTATAATGATATTAACATTTGTAATACCAAACATATATTCTATGACAATGACGTTTTTTTACAACCTCACCGGAGCAAATAAGTTGCGATAAGCCGCGCCAAACGCAACCTAAGTCTCCACGCCAATATTCATTTTGGTTCACATTTTTTCTTCCTGATTTTGACTCGGCCTTTGTGATTTGGAAAAGCATATAGTTTTGCTTTATTGTGTTGAATAATTTGGATCAAACGGATGGTATTCACTACATGTAACAGTCTATTGGTGTAAATTGTCCGCTTGCAGTTGATAGAGTCTTCAACTCATTTTTATATTTAATAATGTTCAATTTATTCACTTTAATTAAAGATTCTCGTTTGTATTGTTCAATTTACATACTTCGTCACTTTTATTTGTTTTTTTATAAGCTATTGATGATCCAAAAGAGTATGAAGCTCATAGTTTTTTTAAAATCTGGCATAAATGTGGATAATTATCTGTACAAACTAAATTCTTTAAGTAAAAAAGATCTTAATAAATTAAGGAATTTGTTTAGTAAAAGCATGACCTTTGCAAGAACTAGATTATTGATTTGAATTAGGAAAAAATCTTTAAAGATAGGTTTTGAACAGGAACTGAATCGGAACCGCATAGATCCAAACCGCTAGTGAATAAGTTGGTTCTGGTTTTTATTGAATCGGAACCGTGGGCGCGACTGTTCCAAAATATATATATGTTGGAGTCACAACCGGAACCAGTCAGAGCAAAGAGCAAATAAGATTTTGATTTTAATTTGAACAACTATTACTTTAACCATTCAGGTGAAGATTTTAGTAAAATATAATCGTAACGCTAAGAGCTCTAACAGATACACATCAAGGATATATGTGCAAAGCATACTAGAATAAAATAATGATTTATGTGGAAAGCATGCAAGTGAATAGCGTTTTGTAAATCAAGGTAAAAGTAGGAAAAAAATATGGAAGGCATATTCTCCCTTTGTCATATTTCTTGACGTCGATATTATACTTGGAATTGTATACGTTGTAGCATTATACTACTTATGTCAAGGTATTCTTGCCAGTTGTCGGTAGACTATATATACATTGTTCTGAGATACTATGTTGTATGTAATCGTGTGACTATGACTTTTGCAATTTAAGATGTCAGCTTACTCTGTTAAATGTGTGATTGATATTCTCTTAGCATCTTCATTTATGCGTAACATTAGGGTTGATCAATGCAAGAGGTTTGAGACATTTATTCCACCTGTTGCGGACTTACTCGGGATCCCGGTCGGACCGAAATAAACTGGACCGTCTTATCTCGGGACGGTCGAGCGCGCACACAGTCAATGAAAAGAGAGAGTTGACACATGAGGTTTTAACGTGGAAAACCACTCAACTGGGTAAAAAATCAAGTGACCGGATCTGTGTTGGTCAAAGTCCACTATCAGGTTGCGGTTATAATATGTTTGGAGAATCGAGGGCGACAGACCACTGCTCGTTACAACTTCTAGGTGAGAGAGAATTTCTGACTCGCAACGGGCAACGGGCTGCGCTGGGGGAGTTCTGGATGCTAACTTGGTGGCTGGTGTGCTTGAGCGCTGACGGTGGTCGTCTTCTTCCCTTCTCCGCTCACTTGGGGGCTTGGCTCGTAGGCGGCTTGAAGATGACCCGAGGGAGGAGTTTGACAGAGCTCTGGCTTGAGAAAGAAGAAGACTCCGGGAGCGAAAATGTACGAAATGAGGAGGCCTGAGACTCCTTTTATAGCATCCAGGAGGTGGCTATGGTGCCCCCCCCCCCCGCACTAACTTGGTGGTTTAGTGGGTGGTTACCTGTAGATCGGACGGCGATGGATGCTCTGTAGTGATCGGACGGTGGATAACCTGCAAGCGGCCACAGTGGTTGGCGGCGACAGTCGGCCGGCAGCGGCGGGCGGCGGCGGCGGCGGCGGGCGGCGGCGGTCGGCGGCGGTCGGCGGTAGTTGTTGAATGGGAGGACCTCGTGATTTTTCCTATTGTGGTGGAGATCATGATGGGGAGTGGGTTGACCGGTCAAACCCATGATCTCCGTAATAGGAGAAATTATGGGGAAGTGGTTAAATGCACACCAAAGCCTATAAATGGAGCATCATCCCCATCATTTGGCCCTCAGTTCCTTTGCTGTCGAAGGTTGGCACAAGCGATAGAACAAAGATTTCCCCCATTCTCTTCGACCATGACGACGAGCAGCGAAAGGCCAGAAACATCGGAGAGCGGCGCCCGACGAACCCAGGTAAAAGTATGTTAAAAGATTTCTGGGGGAGAGGGGGACGGCAATAGGAAGCAGCAACGCGACCAAAAAAGTGTGGGACTCTCGGCGCCCCCCACAGCCTGGCGGCGCAGAGACGGCCACTGCACGGGCATGCCAGGATGCACGCGGACCAAGTCGTGTGGGTTCGAGCCCGCGCTGCTCGCGCGCAAGGGTTCGCGTGCGCGCTGTTCGCGCGCGCACTGTTCGCGTGTGCCCGCGCTGTGCGCGCAAACCCATGAGTTATCTTTTCATGCTATACCTGATTTTTCCTTTCTGGTGACAGGGCTTAAAGCGTACTACGAGACCAATGTGACTGCACTCCTCTCTTACCAAAGACCAGGTCGTCATTTGGAGAAAGAAATTCGGGCTGCTTGCTGATTTAAAAGTGAAAATTCCGCATGTAGAGGAGAGAGTGCAAAATCCCCCCCCCCCCCCCCCTCCGAGGCTGACTGAAAGTCTATGAGAGTACTTTGAGGTCAGGCTTCCAGTTCCGGCCTTGCGAGGAAGTGATTGAGATCTTGAAATTTTGCGGAGTGCTGATCTCCTAGTTTACCTCGTTGGGAGTAGTGCTCCTTATGGGCATGGTTGTTTTCTTCTGTGAACATCGCAGGAGATTTTCTTTAGAGTGTTTCTGAGAGTTATTCTATATCCACTCCGATGGTAGGGAGCACATGGAGATTCATAGCAATAAGATTTTGCTCGATTTCGATGCTCGGATAAACCGTCGTCACGGGAACACTCTTTTTGGACACATCGGGAACCCTTGGAGCTTACCATAGGTGTGGAATTCTCTCCCCGATCGTTGTCGCCGCCAGAAGGGCAAGGAGCGGGAATTTTCCCCGGTGATGGGGTTTTCAGAGCCCCGTGAGTTTGTCAACCGCCTATTCAGCATTTTCTCATTTGTGGCGGAGAAGCGCTTGCTGCAGTGTGGCATTTCTTTGAATTTTTCGCAGAATGTCGAGGCGCTCTCTGGTGGCAGCCGTAAGAGGAACACCAGCGCAGCTTCTTCTAGTGGCTCGGATAGGGCGGCTCCTCTAGTTGCTCGCGGTGGTACCACCCCTGAGGTTCATGTGCTTGAGCACCTAGCTCTTCAGGTTCCTTCTGTGGAGGCTGCGGCCGGCGGCGGCGTGGTAAGTACTATTGTTTATGTGAAGTTTTCACTTTTCATTTTGTGAGGTTAAATCTCATTTTTTTCTTTATACAGGTTGAGACTCAGACCCGGACTGTCATTACTTAGAACAATCACTATGTGAGCCTGAAGGACGGGTATTTGGCCCTTGAGGAGAAGCTCAGATTGACAACGAGCTTGCTTGACTCCTCGAGGGAGGAGCATGATTGGGATGTTTCACGATTCCGTTGGATGAGGTCTGGGCTGAAGTACGAGTTGGAGGATGCACGCACGGCTTTGGAGGTAGAGAGGGAACTGGTGGATAGGACTGCTCAGATGTTGAAGCATTCCCAAGAGGAAACCACCAGCTTGGAGACTCAGCTTCGGGCGTCGAGGGCCCAAGAGGTGATAATATTTTTCCGACAGACGGGTGTCACACCTGAAGGCCGCTAGACTTGCATAGTACTTGGAGTCGTTGGATTACATGCGAGACCGTATCCTGATTTTGGAGGAGGTGCATGACGAGATCCGGTTCAAGGAGGTGGAGCCTCAAGTGGAAGATGCCTGCGAGTTAGCCCTCAGGCGTGGAGTGGCGAAGGCCTTCCGATTTGTCAGCTGGCACCTATGGTGCGACACTTCTGGCATTAACTTTGATGATGTTTCTGAGGATGAGGTCTCTGATGTCGACGTTGCTGTTGAGTAGCGGCTTCTTGTTTCTGTATTTATGTGTTTTTTTATTCTTCCTTCAGTTATTTACGTGTTGTTTTTGCTTAGCAGTTGTAGTGGGCGTTCTTGTGCACTCATTTGTATGACATCGTTGTTTTTAAATGTCACTTAGCTGTTATGTTTTTTATTGTATCCTTTTAATACTGTTTTGGCGAGTTTGGTTCGCAGGAGAGTGTGGGCGAAGTATTTCACGTGAACTAGATTCGCAATTTCGTTTGCACAGTTCCATCCCGCGGCTTAGTTTGTATGGTTCTAGCCCGCGGCTTAGTTTGCACGTTTCTAGCCCACGACTTAGTTTGCACGGTTCTAGCCCGCGGCTTTGTTCGCACAGTTCTAGCTTCTGGCTTTGTTCGCACGGTTCTAGCCCGCGGCTTAGTTTGCGCGGGTTGTAATCGTGGCTTTGTCGTGAGGGGGTTAGGCCCCCACGGGGAGTTTGCACGAGTCTTACTCGCAGCTTATTTTACGCGGGTCTAGTCCGCAGCTTTGTCGCAAAAGGGGGTCAGGCCCTTGCGTGGTTTGCACGAGTCAGGCTTGCGGCTTAGTTTGCACGGCTCTAGTCCGCGACTTTGTCGTGAAAGGGGGCAGGCCCTTGCAAGGTTTTCATGAGTCAGGCTCGTGGATTTGTTTGCAAGGCTCTAGTCCACGGCGTTGTCGCGAAAGGGGGGCAGGCACTTGAGAGGTTTGCACGAGTCAGGCTCGCGGCTTAATTTGCACGGCTATAGTCCACGACTTTGTTGCGAAATGGGGCAGGCCATTTCGAGGTTTGCACGAGTCAGTCTCGTGGCTTAGTTTGTACGTCTCTAGTCCGCGGCTTTGTTGCGAAAGGGGGCAGGCCCTTGCGTGGTTTGCACGAGTCAGGCCCGTGGCTTAGTTTGTTGGAGAATGTAAGTACTCAATCCGACCACCGGAGAATGTGGGTACTCGATCCGGTTGCAATCGCAAGGGGGGAGGCCCTGACGATGACAAGGCATTGGTTTGTAGTAACGACGAAGAATGTAAGTACTCAATCCGACCGACGGAGAATGTGGGTACTCAATCTGGTTGCAATCACGAGTGGGGCAGGCACTAGAGATGACAAGACGTTGGTTTGCAGTAACGACGGAGAATGTAAGTACTCAATCCGACCGTCGGAGAATGTAGATACTCAATTCGGTTGTGCGACCTAGCCTAGCAATAAGTCAATTGCCGAAGAATGTAGATATTCGATCTGGGTGCAATCGCGAGGGGGCAGACCCTGACGATGACAAGGCGTTGGTTTGCAGTAACGGCAGAGAATGTAAGTACTCAATCCGACCGCCGGAGAATGTAGGAACTCAATCCGGTTGCGCAACCTAACCTAGCAAAATAATTTCTCAATTAGACATTAATAAAGCAAATCGCAAAAAGATAGTCTTCGCAAGCTTGGGCTTGTGGTTTTTACAATAGCAAATAAATAAATGAGTGGAAAAGGAAATGGCTCAAGGATGGAAGTGGTGGGAGCTAGATTGGAAAACATCCAGGAGTGATTGTTGGAGTATTGCGGTGTAGTCAGAATCAGCTTGGATGACGATAAACTGTACGCCATAGGGTGCTTGCCCAAGTGCTTCTTCAAGAGTGATCGGGAGAGTAATGACTGGTACTGGGGTGTTCCCCGAAACACGTGCGCTGGTAGATGTTAGCTCGAGGTTGTCAGTAGTTAGTTTGAGTTGAAGTAGTGTTGATAAAAACAATACATTAACGGTAATCTCTCCGTCCAATAGAACTTTGTTCAACTCGGTGGATGGCTCGCCAATTCGGATGGTTGTGCATCTCATGCTCTGACTAGGAGGCTGCCTTTTATTGATAGGAATTGATCAACCACCCCCAGACTGGTTAGTCGCTGGATCTCTTCCTTTAGCTGATTGCACCTGTTGGTGTTGTGGTCCTGACACCGGTGATACTCGCAATACTTTGACAAATCTCCTCGGCCATGGGCGAGCGCCCTAGGCTTGCACAAGGCCGGGTGGTTACAAATTGCTCTGAAGATCTTGCCTTGGGGGCGTTGAGTGTCGCAAACTGATGCAACTCTCGCCCTTGGTAAGTACTTGTGCGTTGCTCGCAATTTCTCTTATGCTCGGGGTACACACAGTACTCTAGTTTCCTTTTCCTGACTTTATACAGGCTTGGACTTTCAGGTGTGGACTTTCTGACCGTCATGAATCTTTTGATAAAGAGAGCTGTGATTTCAATGTAGATGTTATCTTCTCTTCTTGCAGAGAATGAAACCAAGCTCGAGCTTTCCCTTTTAGTGTTGTCGGAAATGTCTGGACCATGAGTTGATTTGAAGCATTGCGAGCGTTCATGATTGATTCGAAACACTCCATGTGTGCCAGCGGGTGGGCGGTTCCGCTAAAATTATGGATTTCAAAGCCATCTTCTGACCTAGGCCTGCCCAGGAGTCAGGTGAGTTGTAGTTCGGTAGATGTTCACTTAGTCCCTGCTTTATGGTTGAGGCGTCGGGACTCGTCATGTTTCCAAAGTTCTCTTCATAATGAGGATTAGCGAGGTGGCGATCATGCATCTCTTGGAGTAATGCTGCGGGCATAGGGGAGCTACTTGTACTTGAGAATTCCTTCTCTATGTTGTACTCCTTGTGCTTCCAATGTCTGGTTGAGGCGGAGAGTTCTCCTGATGGCGGTGAATCAGCTTGCTTGAATGGCTGAGGAATTCTTGGTCGGTGGAATGCTGAACCATTCTGAATTCCGTACATCACGTTAGTGCGGGTGGTATTCAGAGGGGAGTATAATTTAAGTGGATGTTGCCCCTCATTCCTTGGAGGGTCACGTCGACGGTTGTCACTGCGGCGCTCAGCCTGACATCGTTCTTCTTGTCCTATGAGAGTTTGTTCTTCTCTTTGCGGAACTTCTTGCATCAGGTCATGATTTGGCAGAGGCAGGGGAATGGTTGGTGCTGGTGGCAGAGGAGGAGCAGGGTGTGCTGCTAAATTTCTGAGCAGAGTGAGCATTTCAGTCTGCTGCTCCTCCATCTGGCGAACATGCCTCTCGATGGCGGTAACAAGTGCAAATACAGCTTCTGCCTACAACTTTACACTCACAAGTGAGCGGGTGCGTGCCAGTTTAGTGCGTCCACTGGGGACGGATCCTTCAGCAGAGCGGGCGCTTCTTTTCACCATTGAAGCGGAGCTTGGATGTTGCAAGGAGAGAGGTCTTGGCTTCTAAAGGATGTTGGGAACCGTGGTTCCCACAGACGGCGCCAAACTGTTGCGGACTAACTCATCGTCCCGGTCGGACCGGAATAAACTGGACCGTCTTAGCCCTCGAGACGGTCGAGCGCACACATAGTCAATGAAAAGAGAGAGTTGACACAAGAGATTTTAACGTGGAAAAACCCCTCAACTGGGTAAAAACCATGCAACCGGATCTGTGGCGGTCAAAGTCCACTATCAGGTTGCGGTTACAATATGTTTGGAGAATCGAGGGCGACATGTCACTTCTCATTACAACTTGGAGGTGAGAGAGAATTTCTGACTCGCAACAGGCTGCGCCGAGCGAGTTCTGGATGCTAACTTTGTGGCTAGTGTGCTTGAGCGCTGGCGATGGTCGTCTTCTTCCCTTCTCCGCGCACTTGGGAACTTGGCTCGTAAGCGGCTTGAAGATGCCCCGAAGGAGGAGTTCGGCATAACTCTGTCTTGAGGAAGAAGAAGACTCCGGGAGCGAAAAGGTCCAAAATGAGGAGGTATGGGGCTCCTTTTATAGCCTGCGGGAGGTGGTTTTGGTGCCCCCCCCCCACCACTAACTTGGTGGTTTAGTGGGTGGTTACCTGTAGATCGGACGACGATGAATGCTCTGTAGTGATCGGACGGTGGCCAATCTGCAAGCGGCGATGGTGGTTGACAGAGGCGGTCGGCCGGCAGCGGCGGCCCGCGGCGGGCGGTAGTTGTTGAATGGGAGGCCCTCATGATTTCTCTTATTATGGTGGAGATCATGGGGAGTGGGTTTACCGGTCAAACTCATGATCTCCATAATAGGAGAAATTATATGGAAGTGGTTAAATTCACCTCCAAGCCTATAAATGGAGCCTCATCCCCATCACATCCACTTTTCCTTTAATCATTTCCATGTAATATATGGACGGTTATATATGTGCAATAAGATCTTCATCCTGTCATCACTTTCCCGAAGGTGGTGCAAGAGCATCACAATAAATCCATTAAAAAGGCAAATGATAAAAAAAGGTGAAATATTAACATAAAAGCATTAATGGATTCACAAATGCTAAAGAACTAATTGTGGAACAATGAAGTTGCAATTCATCGGTGATTCCATTTGTTGACAAAGGGATGATCTTATTTGGTCGAATATCTATCATTTGTACATTTCTTCTTGGTCATCTTCTTACATTCACCATTTATGCTATTAATCTATGTTGCATGGTTTGACCCTTTCTCTCAAGCTCTGTTTGGCTCAGCTGAAGCGATTGGAGAAGCAGCTGATTTACAGAGTGGTGGGAAAATCTGCTGATTTGCAGCGACTGGAGAATCAGTGAAACTGTTTGGAAGTTCTACTTTTTCAGTGCTGTTCGAACATAATTTGTCAAAACTGT
This sequence comes from Platanthera guangdongensis, assembly GCA_039583875.1. Taxonomy (NCBI): domain Eukaryota; kingdom Viridiplantae; phylum Streptophyta; class Magnoliopsida; order Asparagales; family Orchidaceae; genus Platanthera; species Platanthera guangdongensis. The sequence continues at coordinate 144,635,539 of CM077165.1, forward strand.
TTTGCAGAGTAGCTGTTCCGTAGCTTATTCAAAACAAAAGTAAATGCTCTCAGAATTTCAAATTCTAATGTTTTGCAAAATACTAATATTACATAATAAGAATGTCTAAACTTCAAAATAATAAATATAAGACAATATTTTGTTGCATCATTGAATCCATGCGTTAGTGCACCGATGATGTTTATCTGCACAATGCAAAAATATATGATCACTTATTATGATAAAAAATGTACTGCTACAAAATATTGTACCTGTGATCGTTTTGCAGCTGATCGGCTATAAAATCTCGTAATGCAGCCATTTCATTAGCTCCAACTCCTTCAATTGTTACCGGATTAATATTTGGGTTTGGATCTGTATTTGTGGTTCTTCGGTCCGAGTAGCTCGAATCTCATACGCTTATAGATACACAAAGTTGGCATTCATATCACATGCATTAAACTCCCGATCCACATAATCTGCGCCAAACATACTCTCAATCATTTTGTTCTTTTTTTTTACAAAAATACTATTATAGGCACTATTTATGTTATTACTCTAAGTTGCATGATTAGACCCTTTCTCCAAATCATCTTGTATTTCTTACAAAAAAATTCTTTTTATTCTAAGCAAAAAATAAACCAAAAATTGCTCTTTTATTTCTTCAAGTATCCATTCATTGTTACAACATCATAACCAATATCAAAATCAAGTATGACTTCAAAACTATGTTTCAATCTCCTGTTACCTTCATTCCTCCAGTATACATACGAGCAGCTCCGCACGGGCTTCACCCGTGCTCGTTGATTCTTAGCGGATTGCGCTCAACTATAAGCAGGTTGCACCCGTATATGAGCGAGTTGCGCCCACATATGAGCGGGTCGACGTACTGTACTTTTCTACAATAATACAGTTGTATCCGAAAATACAACTTTTATAATTTTCAAATCAATTTCAATATATTTTAATAATACAATTGTTTTTTACAACTTTATTAACAACATATACTTGTGAGTATTTAAAATGATCATAAAAATATGAATCAATATTTCTATTTTTTATAAGAAAATGTATATTTTTTACTAAAAATTTAATTTTTCTCTCTCTCTCCTTACCCCTTCCCCTCTCTCTCTTCTTCTCTCTCATGTAGCAGAGAGAAGAAGAGAGATTAAAATAAAAATTATAATATTGATTTATATTTTCTCTCTCTCTCCACTCTTTCTTTCTTTTTTTTTCTCATTGGATGACTGAGATTAAAAGTTTGGCACATATTAGATAGCTAAGATTAACTCATTTACTTCAAATTACTTTTTTAATAATATCTTTAACAACATTAAAAAATAGTTTGGATATATAAATAAATTTTAACCATCCAATATGTGACAAGCATTTGTTGAAAATTATGAAGTGAAAGTGATTGATTGAGTAGACCGCACGGTCTGGGCGGTCTGAGTCTGCGGCCTGGGCGGACTGATGTTGCGACCTGGGTGGACTTGCCAGGATGGACTTGGTGGCTTGGTTGATCTAATGGAGCGGCCTGAGCGGCCTGTCTATGGCGGTCTGGTGGCGGTGCTCAGCTCGGCCAGCTGTTCTGCAGAACTTATTGTTGTTGTAATCGGGCAGGTTAGCAGTGAGTTCGCGGGAAGGTGGCGGACTCAGTTGGAGTCCGCGGAGTCCGTTATGGCGGACTGGTTTTGGAGATTGCGAGTTCGGCATTGGTTCTTGCCGAGTTCTCCGGTGATGCGGTGGGTGATAGCTGCATTCATGGTGGCGGACTGTTCATGGAGTTGGCGGTCTGGCTTCGTGTCCGCCAAGCTCGCACCAGTTGTTTGGTGGGTTGCTGGACTTGGTCACACTGTGTGACAAGTCCACGGTGTTCGCAGTGTCCGCAGAGTCTGTTGTTGACCAGGTGATCTGTCGGTTGGTCGTGGACTTGTGCGGCGGGTCGACGTAGTGTCCGCAGAGTCCGTTGTTGACCGGGCGATCTACCTGTTGGTCTTGGACTCGTGTGGCGGGCTGAGGCGGTGTTCACGTGTTGTGCGGACTGTCTCCATGTCCGCGTATAGCGTGCGGACTGATGTAGTATGGGCTGTGCCTGTGTCTGTGTGCTGTGCAGTGTGGCGGACTGGTGAAGTGCTCGCGAGCAGTGCGGGCTGGTACCGTGTCCGCATATAGTGTGCGGACTGACGTAGTGAATGAGATGTTGTTGTGTCCGCGTGTTGCAATGGGTGTAGACTGGCGCGGTGTCCTCCTGGCGGCGGAATGGTTTCCTGACTTGGCGCATGGCAAGTTGGCTGGTCCGGCTAAGTCCTTGCGGATTCGGCGGACTGGGTTGTGCTAACTGCGAGCTGGAGTTGTGACTCTATTCACTAGGGCGGTGACCACACTGCTCACCACGCTTATAAATAGACCCCCCCCCCCCTGACACTTAAACAGTAACTGAGTGAACAATAAGTTGAGCACAAATCAATTGTTACGGACTCGATTTTTCAGGTCACGCGGTTTGAGAAGTATTGACTAGTTGATGTTTGCAGGTTGTGCGGCTAGCACTGTGAAGCCAGGCGTCTGGTTCTGATCAAGGTCAGGAAGCAGTGAAGCTTGCGGTTTACAATAAGCGGTTGCAGCAGGTCGCATTTGGGGGCCAACCAGTTTTCTCTCCATCATTTGAAGTCTTAGTTCAATAACCAGGTCGTCGGTCTTGGCGGGCTTTGTGGTTTGTTCATTCAGTTCGGCGGCGGCTTGTAGAGCGGACATCAGCAAAATAACGGGTTTGTGCGAACTCCGTAGAATCATAGCAGCGGCGGCTTGGCGGTCTCGGCGGTCTCGGCGGACTCAGCGGTCTCGGAGGCAGTCCGCCCGGCTTGAAGATTACTTTTGTTTTACTTCTCATTATACTTAGCGAAATCATGTCTCTCCATGTATACCTGTCCATGTAAAGATTGATAGTTGATTAATGCAAGATCTGTGTTTGCCCTCATATCCCTACATTTAGGGATAGGAGCGAGAAGGGGAGAGAAGAGAGAGAGAGGGAGAGTGAAATTAAATTTTGAGATAAAATTTATATTATTGTACAAAATAAAAATTGGATTATTGATTTATATTTTTTGCGGCCATTTTAAGTACTCATATGTATACATTTTGAATAAAAGTAAGTGCTCATATGCGGGCGCAACCAACTCGAATGCAAGTGCAATCCGCTCGAATGTGGGCATAGTCCGCTCAATTGCGGGCAAAGCCCGCTAAGAGTCAGCAAGCACGTACAAAGCCCGTGCGAAGGGGGGCTTCGCCCGCCTGGATGCGGCCGAAGGACGCCCGAGAGCATCAACCATGGTTGTAGCCCATGCGAATATGCTCGTGTGTGTGTGTAACACCCCCTATCCGTCGCATAGCAAATAACAGTAGGTCCGGCCAGGGCCCGACGCCATATACCACAGACAGACCGGAAGGTTATTCAATGGAAACCATCCAACTAAGAATCAACGTCCTACACAGAGTGCATTCTATCGGTAGCAATTTAAAAGTTGCCATAATTAGAACCCAGTCAACAGCATGAATGTCCACTACAAAACCCAACAGGAATGACGTACAATACACAAGTACATGGCCTTAAGGACTTACAATAGTTTACTCAAATTACAGTATTTTCCAAACCTCGGCACGCAGGCCGGTCACACATGAATAATACAAGTAAACATTCAATTTAGGCCTTCGAGGGTCGGCTCAACAACAAGGGGTTTTTTTTCGTTATTTACCACTTGGCTCCGCTACACCTGCAAGCACAATCGACCGCGACGGTTCAAACAAAAGCAACGGTCAGCAATGCTGACCAAATTATAACGACCTCGCCCCCAAACTCGGGGCGGTGATGCTCCTTCCCTGCACTTTATTAGCATAACCAAGTAGTATAGTGTAAAAACACTTCATCACAGGCGTGGGCACGTACGCCCACACACCCCATGCTCTCAGGGCACATTCTCGGTGAACACGGTCAAAGTCCGCCGACTCACCACCACCCCCTGGGCGGCAATATCTCGTGAGCATTTGGTCTTTCTGGCCACTACCTAAGACCCTCCATCTATGTCAACGGCAAGTGTCATGTACCGTTAGGTCTCTTTACCGAACGACATAGAGCGGGTACGGTTCCACCTAACCCATTGCTCACACCGCCCTGTCACCTTAAGACATGGGTGCAGGTCAAACTTCCCCGAGTCCCAATCCGATCACACACTTCACATAACTCGGTTATGTGCAAGTTAGCTTCCAGGACACCATGTTGGCAGAATCACGCATCTGCCCAGTTTTCGGGTGCACCTTGGAGTTAGTCCCCAAGACTCCCTGTTGCAATCTACCGCGTAGAAAATTGAAAAACAAACATCCGCACTGAGTCTTCTCCGGCCATTCATGCAATGCAACATCACCGATCCAGACCAACTTGTCTGAGTAGGCTTCACACATCATGCCTATGTCCGTCTCTCGATTACGGACTCTACATGCTAAACAACGGGGACTATTCATGTCTACCCGAAGGAACGCCTCAAACTCACCGCAAACTCGCGAGAGCGGGCTTCCTATGCAAAAAAAGAGGACTTCACATGTCCTAAGATGAGAATCGTTATCCTAGCATTCCTCTTTGGCTCCATGGAAATCTATGTGGATGAAAAACACCGCAATGTCCTCGCCTCCGTAGATCCGAAGTCAGCTTGCAATTTGGGGCTCCGAAGCTCCGCCGGTGGACGGATCTAACTCCCTTCTTCTTCCTTGCTCTCCCATCTCTATAGAACTTTAGAAAGAGATTACTTGGATGGAATGAAGGATTCAAAACTCTATTCCCGGGTATAACATAGCCTGGACAACCCTGAACCGTCGGATCCCAAAATAAGGAAACGGACGACCACGATTCGGGCTTGAAATCCAAAACCTGGGCCGAACACGGCTTGTAATACGCCCGTGTCCAAGGTCATGTTCCCCATTCGTCGTCGAAACCGACGCGTCCCGAAAAGTACACGAGCTCTCAACACGCCCGTGTCCAACTTAACACACCTGTGTCATACAGTACAAGGCCGTGTAGCGTGCCGTGTTCCTCCTACGACACGGGATCAAAAACATCTCGCAAGGGACATGGGTACTCGACACGCCCGTATAAAAACTGACATGCTCATGTCTACCCGAACATGCCCATGTGCTAACACCGTGTGTCTCCCACGACACGGCCCAGCCTTCACCTCGAGAAGGATACGGCCTGGGACACGCCCGTATCTCAGGCTGTGTTCGCTGCTCGACGATCGTCGACTCCAAATTCGTCGACCTCTCGGCCAGATCGTCGACCCGAGCACAACACGCACCTGAGACACGCCCTTGTCTCAGGCCGTGTGACCCCTACCAAGTTCCAAACTTGGCTCAAAACGCCTTCCATCGCTCTTTTGAGTTTTGGGGAGTTACAACCCTCTCCCTCTTAAAAGAATTTCGTCCCGAAATTATAAAGGAAAGATGAACATAAAACTTAAACGGTACTTGAGTGGAATAACTCTGGGTACTCCTCAAACATGGTCTGCTCTCACTCCCACGAGAGCTCCTCCCGACCACAATTGTCCCAACGGACCTTGACCATTCTGATCTCTTTGTTGCGTAGCGGCTTGACCTCTGAGTTCTCAATGTCTACGGGCTTAACCTTCGTCGTCAACCCATTATCGATCTGCTCTTGGTCGATCGTAATCACTTGTAAAGGCTCTTGCACCGCCTTCCGCAGCACCGATATATAGAATACATCGTGTAGACCACTTAGCTCCACTGAAAGCCTCAATCGATAAGCTGTTTCGTCAATCCGCTCCAGCACCTCAAATGGTCCAAGGTACCTCGGGCTTAGCTTCTCCAAGTGACGCACCCGTGAGACACCCTTGAACGGCATGACCTTCAAGTACACCCAATCGCCGACAGTGAACTCCACGTTCTTATGCTTGGCGGTCCTGAGCGATTAGCAATCTCTCTCGAATCGTTCGAACCAATGACGTTGCATCTTCCACCTCTTGGTGCTGGTACAACTTTGACTCACCCGTTTCCAACCAAGACAACGGTGTGCGACATCTTCTACCATAAAGGGCCTCGAAGGGCGTCGTTTGTATGCTCGCCTGGTAGCTATTATTGTAAGCGAATTCCACAAAGTATAGTGATCTTCCCACTGCTTCTCGAAGTCTAGGACGCACATGTGAAGCATGTCTTAGATTATCCTATTGACTCTCTCGGTCTGCCCATCCGTCTGCGGATAAAAGGTTGTTGTTGGATCCCTAGTTGATTTGGGCTAGGTTCACTAAACTTAGGATGTGACCCAACATGTATAGCCATTGTCAAATTTGTGTCCTAGAGTCTAGGCCAAGTCCTTAGAGTCAATATCAGATGGACCAGCTATCAACAAGACCATCAGAGACTCAAGACTTAGAAGATTTCAAGAACAAGTAAAATGAGTTCGACGTTCGTCGAACTCAGATCGACGAAAGGCGTTCTCAGCTCGACGATCTTGAGATATTTCTCTGAGCTGAGCTCGACGATCTTCATTCTCTGCTCGACGAAAGCTGGGATACTTCAAGAGACTAAAGTCAGGATAAACTCAAGATTATTCTAAGTCCAACTTCAGGATTTGGTCGACGAACAAGATTCTGAGCTCGACAAATTTGGACCTCGAGTTCACAACAACCTTCTGTTAGAAGATCTCAGGTCAACGAAGTCAACTTCTTAGGCCGACGAATTCTCAGGTCGACGAACTGTGTTCTTTGGTCGACGAATTCTGGAACCAGAAGATTTTTGTCGACACTTAGGGCATGTGTCGACACCAACTTGTGTCGACACCAAGATTAATCAGTCGACACCCATCTGTGTCAACACCAAAAGTTTTCATGTTGACACACAAGAATATCAGTCAACACAAACTATTTGATTAAGTCCAGAATTGCTGCTGAACTCCAGTCGACGAATGAAATTGTCAGCTCGACGAACTTCAAACAGAAAAGGCAAAGGTTTTGAAGCATGCAAAGTTCTGTTATCAGCTCGACGAACTTGGAACTCAGCTCGACGAACAGAAGCTGTCTGGTCGACGAATACAAAATCTCAGTTCGACGAACTGGTAACTCAGCTCGACGAATTCTGTTATTCGTTCGACGATTCCAGACTTAGCAATTTCCGGCATTCAATCTTCACTCAAATGCAATAATTCCTGATAGATTAATGACTCAAACATTCTCTGAATGTAGTCGTTAGAGGAAGCATTAATTACAGTCTTCTTCATGAATATTACTTGCTGATTTTCCACGAGACAGTTGAGAAAATGAGTAAATGTCAATTATTCTCAAGGCGTCAGCATTTATTACAGAGGATTCAAATTTTTGAATCGATAATAGAAGAAAACAAGATCAACAACCGGTAGCAAGTTTTTTAGAGAACAAGAACATACTCAGTCAAAAAAACACACACATACAAACTGACTGCAAGAATTCATTCAGCACCAGAAAAGCTTCACACAAAAACTCATTCTGAAGCTTACAGTGATAGACAGTGATATTCAGAAGAAGAAGAACAACTATAATATATCAAGAGTCATCTTCTTCAACATTCTCTCCAGGACTTCTCCAAGGACAACAGATTTCAAATCAGTCAAGAAGATCCTGTATCACTGCCTGTCCAGAACTCTGATTGAAGACCTATCACCCTACAGCAAAGCTCCAGATCTTCCCTGAACCATTCTACATCTCAGGGGGAGCTGTTTGCTAACATCATTCCACATTAGTCTTCTCTCTGATTGTTGACAGTGAAAACAAAATCACTCTCTCACCCCCTCCTGTACAAAGGGTTGTCATCTCCCTTCAAAAGTATTCCTGGTTGCAAGTCTTCTTACCAAAAGACTTGAGTTGGTTTTTGGGACCTGATCAAAACCCATTGGTGTCAGGCATCTGATCAAAAACCTGAGTGGATTCCTACCAAGGGTGGTAGAAGAGTGGATGTACCCAGTTGAAGGGGGAACCACTATAAATTTCTTGTGTTGTTTGGTTGCTTATCTTTTCTTTTGTTTCTTGCTGTGTGGCTGTGATTAGGTAGATTTTTATCTGATTTATAATTTTCTATCACTGCACCTTTCAGTTTACAGCAAAAACTGTAACAACACTTTTAGTTTTGGGACATAACAATTAATAAATATATTCTATTCACCCCCGTCTAGAGTATTTTAGATCTAACCCTAACTTTTAATTGGTATCAAAGCAAGGTTCCTTTGGTTGCACAAGTTAATCCTTGAACCAAAAATCCTGTGTTAGATCTACATATTACTTTGTTCACATTTTAAAGTAGAACCACAGGCATGGCACAGAACAAAGATTATGCAAGCACCAGACCTCCAGTTTGCAACTTGCAAAAGTTTGGAATCTGGAAGGCAAGAATCAAGTTGTATATGAATTCTATTGATGAAGATATTTTTGATTCTATCTTAACAGGTGTTCCTCCACCACCTGCTGCTCCTCCCAGCACTTCTATAGATATGACTGCAGTACCTCCTCCAGATTATAATGATGCTTACAGGAAAGCCAAGATGGCTGATGCAAAAGCCATGAACATACTGGTACAGACAATGTCTGATGATATTTTCCAGAAGGTTGTTGAGTGCACATCAGCAAAGGCCATTTGGGATTCCCTGAACCAAATGGTTGATGGATCAGCTGATGAAAGGAAGGATAGAGATCAAATCTCATATCCCAATATGAGAATTTTAAGAAGCAGGAAGTTGAAACAGTCTCATAGATGTATAATAGACTAAGTTCAATCATTAATGAGCTAAAAACACTGGACAAGGTCATCACTCTCACTGAAGTGAATGACAAAATTCTGATGTGCTTCCTAAGCTCATGGGACACAATAATCTGGCCTATCAAGAAGGCCAGATGCCTGAATGAGATGGCAATTGAATTTCTATTGGGCAAACTGAAATCTTATGAGCAGCTAATTAAGACAAGGGAGGCTGCTGAACAAAGAACACCTCCTGCACCCAGAAGAGATCAGAAATAGCATTCAAAGCCTCAGAAGAATTAGAAGCCACTGCATCAAATGAAGAGCGCATGAGTCTCTTTGCAAAGAGATTCTTCAAGATGGCTAGAAAAGACTTCAGGAGGAAGTCAGCAAGAAAGGATGACAGGCCAAAGTATGACAAGACACCAACAAAGGAAGTGGTGTGTTATGGATGCAAAAGCCTGAGCATTTCCTCTCTGAGTGCCCAGAGAATCAGAAGAAAGAGAAGAGAAGAGAAGAGAAATGGAAAAGGATTCCAGAAAGCAGTTCACCAGCAAACCCTCTTCCAGCAAGCACAAGAGGAAGGAAAAGGGGTTTGTAGCTGAGACTTGGAGTGAGACTGAAGAGGAGTCAACATCTTCAAGCTCCAGTGAAGATGAAGAAGAAGAGAGATCAAAAGAGGTTTGCCTCATGGCAATTGATGCCTCAAGAAGCAATTTAGAAGAAGGAGAGTCAGACAATGAGGAAGCTTCTGAATCAGAAGCTGATCAGGTATTATCATTGTTTGATTATAATTCAGAATCTTTTAAATTAGAATTTAAGATCCTGTGTTTAGACCTAATCAACTCTAAGAAGGAAATCAAACTTCTCAGAGACAAGCAAGTTAACTATGATAGCTTAGTATTAGAAAATACTAAATTAAAAAATGAAATAGATATGTTTAGTGAACAAATCATCCTTCTTAAAGATAAATTAAATAAGGCAAAACAGCTAAAAGAATGACTAAATGGAAGAAGTAAACAACTAGCAGAAATCACTAACACATCTAATGTTAGATTTAATGGAAGTAGGTTAGGATTAGGTGTCTCATCTAGTGAACCACCTGTTATTCAGAAAAACCATCTATCACAACCCATAAACTTTATTTCTGAGAAAGGAAAGAAGAATACTGATCAAGTAAATAAGGTAAATAAAATTCTTGAACAAATTAAAACTAAGGACAAACTGGAAAAACAGAAAACACCAAATAAAAAACAAAGTTCAGCAATTTTCGTCGAACTCAGATCGACGAAAAGGGGTCATTTCGTCGAACCCAGATCGATGAACTCTGAACGCCAACTATAGTCATAATTATTCTTCTAACTTCGGTCGACGAACATTGTATGGTTCGTCGAGCAGATATCAACGAACGTGGGGCACAGAGAATGAACATGTTTATTCTCTTGGCAGAGATCGACGATCTCAACCCAATTCGTCATACTCTGGTCGACGAACTTATATAAATTCGTCGAGCCCGGGAAGACTTAACCAAAACTTTAACTATAACAGAAACTTAAATACTTTTAGGAAATCATTTAATCTCCTTGCTGACTGGACCATTCCACCTAGGAGATACCACCCCCTAGGATATAAGCCCCAACCAGAATTCTCTGTTATTTCTAGTTTCTCCTATCAGCCATACAAAGGGCCCAAGGTAACCTGGGTCAAAAATCACTAACTGTTTGTATTGCAGGTGAAAAAGTGTCCAGGGGTAAATGAAACTTGGTACCTGGACAGTGGCTGCTCCAAGCATATGACTGGCAGCAAGGACATCCTGTTCAACTACAAGTCCAAGTTGGGGCCAAAGGTTATCTTTGGTGACTCAAAATGTGGTAAGTCGGAAGGAATTGGAGAAGTAAAAATAGGAGCTGTCACATTCAGAAAAGTGACATATGTAAGTGGACTGAAGCATAACCTCATCTCCATAAGTCAATTATGTGATGATGGTTATCAGGTATACTTTAACCCTTCTACATGCTCTATCATTGATAAAAACAACCAAACTATTTTAACTGGAAGTAGACAAGGAAACATTTACTTAGTAACCTTTTCTTCTGCCACAACTAATATTTGCTTACTGAATTTAACTAGTAATCAGAATGATTTATGGCACAAAAGATTAGGGCATGTAAATCTGAAAAATATAGATAGGTTATCTAAGCACAACCTTGTTAGAGGTCTACCTTCTGCTCCATATAAGAAGGAAGGTCTCTGCAGGGCTTGTCAATTAGGCAAGCAAACTAAAACTAGCTTCAAATCAATTAATAAGAGTGATTCACCTAGGATCTTGTACTTGCTACACTTGGATCTTTTTGGACTCATTGCAGTATAAAGTCTAGGAGGGAAATCCTACACCTTGGTTATTGTGGATGACTTCTCTAGGTTCAGTTGGGTATTCTTTCTGAGAACAAAGTCAGATATATTCAAGGTTCTTACAGATTTTCTCAGAACCATACAGATTGAGTTCTCTACTCATGTTGCATTGATCAGAAGTGATCATGGCATAGAGTTTGAGTCTCTTCTTATGCATGAGTTCTGTGAGAAGGAAGGTATCAGGCATTGCTTCTCAGCTCCTATAACTTCCCAACAAAATGGGGTAGCTGAAAGGAAAAATAGAACACTCATTAAAGCTGCAGATACATTACTTGTTGATGCATACATGTCACTAACCTTTTGGGCAGAGGCTGTAGGCACAACAAATTATGTCCTGAATAAAAGTTTAATTCACAAACTAAAGAATATGACTCCCTATGAATTGCTCAAAGGGAATAAATCTAAAATTAACTATTTTAAAGTATTTGGTTGTACATGCTATATACATAATAACAACAAGAAATACATTAGAAAGTTTGAAGCTAAGGCTGAAGTGGGAGTTTTTTTAGGATACTCCCAAGTAAGCAAGGCTTATAGGGTATTTAATAAATCAACCTTGAAAGTTGAAGAGTCTATTCATGTGTCATTTGATGAAACTAACATGTATTGTAACGAGAAAGAAGTTTCTGCCATCAGCAACTTGTAGGTACCCCACTTGTGTGAGACATTGGATGGACTAAACCTCACCCAAGAGATTCCCACTCATCTCTCACCACAGGTCATTGAAGACAGTGAAGAGGATGAAGCTGAAGAACATGAGCCTCAACCAACATTAAATATAATTTCACAAGAGGAATTTACTCAAAATGTTGTTGCACAACCAACTCCACCCACTGATTTTGTCACACTTAGGGATCACCCCAGATCTCAAGTAATTGGAGACATTTTAGCAGGTGTACAGACAAGGCATCAACTCAACCAAGACTTGATGCATGCCTGTCTTCTCTCTCAGGTTGAACCTCTAACCATTCATGATACTGAGCAAGATCCCCACTGGATCCTTGCAATGCAAGAGAAGTTAAACCAATTTGAGAGATGTAGAGTTTGGGATTTGATTCCAAGACCCCAAAACTATCCAGTTATTGGAAACAAATGGGTTTTCAGGAATAAGCTTGATGCCCAAGGAGTTATTATGAGAAACAAGGCTAGGCTTGTTGCTCAAGGATATAGACAAGAGAAAGGAATTGATTATGATCAGACCTTTGCACCAGTTGCAAGGTTAGAAGCTATAAGGATTTTCCTTGCCTATGCAGCATTCAAAAGGTTCAAAGTTTTTCAAATGGATGTGAAGAGTGCCTTCTTAAATGGAGTGCTACAAGAAGAGATTTATGTAGAACAACCTCCAGATTTTGTTTCTCCAACCTATCCCTCTTATGTTTTTAGATTAAATAAGGATCTTTATGGTCTAAAGCAAGCTCCAAGAGCTTGGTATGAGACCTTGCAAGTTTTTTATTAGAGCATAAATTTACAAGAGGAACTGTAGACATCATAAGGACCAAATTTTGTTAGTATAAATCAATGTAGATGACATCATATTTGGCTCTACAGATTCAAAATTGTGCAAGAGGTTTTCTGACCTCATGCATTCTAAATATGAAATGAGTAGCATGGGAGAGCTTTCATATTTCCTTGGTCTCCAAGTGAAACAACTTCTTGATGGCATCTTCATCTCACAAGCAAAATATGCTAAAGAACTTCTAAAGAAGTTTGGGATGGCTGATGCCTCAGCAAAGAAAACTCTCATGGCCACAAATGTTGTTGTGAATTCTGATATACCAGGAAAACCTATAGATCAGAAACTTTATAGGGGCATTGTTGGGTCCCTATTATACCTCATAACAAGTAGGACAGATATTATGTTTGATACATGCCTTTGTGCTAGGTTCCAAGTGAACCCTAAAGAATCTCATCTAATTTTCTTAAAAAGAATTTTAAGATATATAAAGAGTTATCCTGATCTAGGCCTATGGTATCCTGCTGAATCAGAGTTTGAGTTAACTGGATACTCTGATGCTGATTTTGCTGGATGCATGGTAGATAGAAAAAGTACTTCAGGAACTTGTCAGTTCCTGGGTATGAGACTAGTATCTTGGTTTTGTAAGAAGAAAATATCAATGTCAACATCCACTGCTGAAGCAGAATATATTGCAGCAGGAAGCTGTTGTTCACAGATGCTGTGGATACAAAATCAACTCCGAGATTATGGGTTCAACTTAAATAATTCAATATTATTCTGTGATAATACTAGTGTTATAGCCATAACACAAAATCCAGTTCACCATAGTAGGACAAAGAATATTGATATAAGACATCATTTCATTAGAGAGTGTGTAGACAAAAATAAGATTAAGTTTGTCTATATCTACACTAATTTATAGAAAGCTGACATATTCACCAAACCTCTAGATGAGAAAAATCATGCTTTCTTTCTTAATCAGCTGGGAATGATCAATAGAGAAGACTTAGCTTAAGTTCTGTCTGCATTCGATGAATTTTCCAAAGTTCGTCGAACGGAGTTCGACGAACCAGGGAAGATTTGAGAGATATTCGTCGAACGGAGTTCGCCGAATTCTCTGTGTGAAATAATTTTCATCGACCGGAGCTCAACGAACTTTGCTTCAGAAGTTATTCGTCGACCGGAGTTCGATGAATTGTCTTCAAGTCTTCTGAATGAGATCGACGAATTATTTATTATTAACTTATTTCGTCGACCTCAGTTCGGAGAATTAATTTCATTTTTGTGGAACGGAGTTTGTCGATTCATATTCTGGAAAACCTTATATCTAGGTTTTCTTCGACCTCCATCCTGCGCTTTCTGTTCCCTTGCACTTGATCGTCGTTTTCTCTGTCTTTCTTGCAGGTGATCTCAATGGCGATTCCAGCAGGAGCTCTAGCCGCTATGAAGTTTGACACTGGCTCGATGTCTAATTCGAATCATTCCAGCACTCAGATCCAATCTTCCTATATATTCTGGAACTTCTGGAAGAATAGAATATAAAGAACTTGATGACCACCAGGATAAAGTTGGCAGGAACAGAAATCCGAGAATGGGTCTATACTTCAACCACTTCTGAAGACAATACTATGACAGGATCAATTATCGGTAACAATGTCTCCTTAACCCCCACGGTTTTAACTGAAATATTTGGTTTGCCAAATGGAGAGGAGGAATTAGAAATTGATTCTGAAGAGTTTACTATGATGCTAAATCTGATGGGTTATGCTTGTGACAACCCACACAAACTGTTGAAGAAACATCTGTCTGCGCCATATAAATTCTTAGCAGACTTGGTTGGTAAAGTGCTACTCGGAAAACACACATCAAACGACTACATCACCAAACAACAGTTTATGATTATGTGTGCCATTGTCAACAAGAAGCAAATAGACTGGGCACAACTACTGTTTGACTTGATAAAGAAGAAGAATACAAAGAAGGAAGTATGTTTTGGAAGGATCCTAGGGATCTTTCTCAAGGAAAAGGCTGATGAATCCCTGGTCTCCCAGACCATATTCATTAATGCCAGTAAAAGGCTCACCTGTGCCTTATTTGGCAGGTGGGAGAGGACAATCACCAAGCCCACTAAGGCTTCTACCTCTTCCACCCTAGCTTCTAAAGGCACCAGGGCTGTTAATGCCACTCTCACACCTGCTGAGAAGACTCATCCCACTCCACCATCTCTTCCAGCACCCCTTCTAACAAAACAACTCACTTCCTCTCCCATTCTTTCTTCAACACCCCAATCACCACGGCATACTCATGTTCCTACTCCCCCTCCATCTACACCACTTGACATCACTGACATTCCCTCTACCACTCTTCAAGAAAATCCACAACCAACACCTCCTGAATCACCTCAAGACACCCACATTCCTACACTACCACATTCTCCACTTCCCCCACATTTATCCTCCATACCATCTTACATCCTACCCACAGACACCTTGATGCAAGATGCTACCCCTCCATCCTCATCACCATCAAATCTTCACATCTCTGATGTTCCACCCTCCATTCCATCACTGGTTGTCACCTCTTCCACACCAATTGCAACATCATCTCCAACTTTCTCTCTGGACCCCTCTACCATATCCTCTATCATCATCATCATCACTCCCCTTCTGAAATCCCTAATAGTAGAGGCCATTACACCTCTTGCTACCACCATTACCTCCTTATCTGCTCAAATATCTGCTCTTATTGCTGCCTCCTCCTCAGTCAGGGGTCTGGCCTCAGTCCCTACTGAAACCAGGCAGGGGGAGATGCCTGATGATGAAGCAGCAGCAACAGCTTCAGATACTTCAGCACCAGCACCAGCAAAGACTTCAGCCCCAACATCATATACAGATTATATAGATACAGATTTAATTGATTTAATTGATTTAATTGATTTTATTGATACTGATATGGACATTGATGAAACTGTTGGTGATTTTATCCCTAATCTCACAGTTAATTTACAAGAATTGCTGAAAAGTTTTGACACTGTACATATGCAGTATCTTCCAGAAGACCTCACTAAGCCATAGTTGGCTATTGTTCCTTATACTCCTCCTATCAGTCTAGCAGTTGCTAAGCAACTCTGTGACAGTTTTGAAATTTCAGTTTCTGCACCAACCTCTGCAGTCATTCCATCCTCTCCAGAAGCTATCTCAGCACCAATCTTTATGATGAATGACTCCCCTATGCCAGATTTAGATGAGTTGATCTTGGCTGATATTGAAGAAGAAAATAAGGCAGCGGTTGAAAGCTCTGTCCCAATTACTTCTGATTCTTGTATAGTATCTTCTTCACCTACTGCTGAGGCTCCAGTTTTTGAAACTTCTGCTCCTACTCCAGAAAAGACTGCCACTTATGATAAAGCCTTGGAAGCATTGGATGCTCTGTATGATAATCCTCAGGGTTCTGCAAGTGATGATGATGAAGATGATGATGAAGATGATTCAGATGAAGAAGTTGCCAAGAAGAAGAAGAAAATGCTATCAAAGAAAAGGAAAGTCCCTCCTCCTGTTGCTAAACCAAGCTCAAAGAATGACACCCCATTCTACATCCTTCAAAATATTACTCCTTATAAAGGAATGCCAGCATGGATATGGTTGTCTAATAATCAGCAAAAGGAGAGGAAAAGAAGTAGGAAATATTCTCCTCCACCAGTTCAGAGATATAGAAGAGATCCACCTCCTCCAGCAGCTGGTGCCACTGGATCTAGCTCTCAGAGATCTGCCTCTATGCAAACTTATCAGAGACATCAATGGAGATCCTCTGGAAGCAGTCAGCAAAGACATCATTCTTCAGGAAATCAACAACAGCAACAGCAACAACATCAACAGCATCAGCAGCAATAGCCAACTCTCTCTGCAGAACAGAAAACTGACAGTCCCAACAAGCTAGATTCACCTCCTATTCCTTTTGAGGATCCTGAGACAGCAAACACTACTAGAATGGCTAGATTTCAGGAACTTGTTGGTCTGTCCTTGATTAATAAAGCAAAAGCTGAAGGCAAAGACATATCAGAATATACAATTATGTTAAAATACAGGAAGGAAGAACTAAAAAGATTTAATAAAGCAAACAAACTGTTTAATGTTGATGATTACATGAAACTCTATCCTGAAGCAGTTGTCCCTAGAACTATATCTCTAAAGATTATTGGGGCAGCTGATATGATAATGACAAAGGCACAGGCTTTGGATCCAAAGAGAGAAATTATCTTTACCAAGCCAGGAGAAAAGCCTAAAGAGGACAATATCATAGAGAAGAAGCAGAAGAAGTAATCCTTACATTGTTTTAATTTCTTTGCTCTTCTTCTTGCACTTACTTTCAAACTATGTTTTTTGTTTAAACAAAGTCTATGTATATATATATCTGCTGCATGTGTTAGTAATTCTCTACCAGATATATCTTTTTTATTGCTCTGTTTATCTTTATGTTTATGTTTTGAGTCTATTAGTGACCTCACCCAAATAGGGGGAGATTGTTGGATCCCTAATTGATTTGGCTAGATTCACTAAACTTAGGATGTGACCCAACATGTATAGCTAGGGTCAAATTTGTGTCCTAGAGTCTAGGCCAATTCCTTAGAGTCAATATCAGATGGACCAGCTATCAACAAGATCATTAGAGACTCCAGACTTAGAAGATTTCAAGACCAAGTAAAACGAGTTCGACGTTCGTCGAACTCAGATCGATGAAAGGTGTTCTCAGCTCGACAATCTTGAGATATTTCTCTGAGCTGAGCTCGACGATCTTCATTCTCTGCTCGACGAAAGCTGGGATACTTCAAGAGACTAAAGTCAGGATAAACTCAAGATTATTCTAAGTCCAACTTCAGGCTTTGGTCGACGAACAAGATTCTGAGCTCGACGAATTTGGACCTCGAGTTCACAACAACCTTCTGTTAGAAGATCTCAGGTCAACGAAGTCAACTTCTTAGGCCGACAAATTCTCAGGTCGACGAACTGTGTTCTTTGGTCGATGAATTCTGGAACCAGAAGATTTTGTCGACACTTAGGGCATGTGTCGACACCAACTTGTGTCGACACCAAGATTAATCAGTCGACATCCATCTGTGTCAACACCAGAAGTTTTCATGTCGACACACAAAATATCAGTCAACACAAACTATTTGATTAAGTCCAGAATTGTTGCTGAACTTCAGTCGACGAATGCAATTGTCAGCTCGACGAACTTCAAACGGAAAATGCAAAGGTTCTGTTATCAGCTCGACGAACTTGGAACTAAGCTCGACGAACAGAAGCTCTCTAGTCGACGAATACAAAATCTAAGTTTGACGAACTGGTAACTCAGCTCGACGAATTCTGTTATTCGTTCGATGATTCCAGACTTAGCAATTTCCGGCCTTCAATCCTCACTCAAATGCAATAATTCCTGACAGATTAATGACTCAAACATTCTCTGAATGTAGCTGTTAGAGGAAGCATTAATTGCAGTCTTCTTCAGGAATATTACTTGCTGATTTTCCACGGGACAGTTGAGGAAATGAGTAAATGCCGATTATTCTCAAGGTGTCAGCATTTATTACAGAGGATTCAAATTTTTGAATCGATAATAGAAGAAAACAAGATCAATAATCGGTATCAAGTTTTTTAGAGAACAAGAACATACTCAGTCAAAAAAACACACACATACAAACTGACTGCAAGAATTCATTCAGCACCAAAAAAGCTTCACACAAAAACTCATTCTGAAGCTTACAGTGATAGACAGTGATATTCAGAAGAAGAAGAACAACTATAATATATCAGGAGTCATCTTCTTCAACATTCTCTCCAGGACTTCTCCAAGGACAACAGATTTCAAATCAGTCAAGAAGATCATGTATCACTGCTTGTCCAGAACTCTGATTAAAGACCTACACCCTACAACAAAGCTCTAGATCTTCACTGAACCATTCTACATCTCAAGGGGAGTTGTTTGCTAACATCATTCCACATTAGTCTTCTCTCTGATTGTTGACATAGAAGATAAAATCACTCTCTCACCCCCTGCTGTACAAAGGGTTGTCATCTCCCTTCAAAAGTAATTCCTGGTTGCAAGTCTTCTTACCAAAATACTTGAGTTGGTTTTTAGGGACCTGATCAAAACTCATTGGTGTCAGGCACCTGATCAAAAACCTGAGTGGATTCCTACCAATGGTGGTAGAAGAGTGGATGTACCCAGTTGAGGGGGAACCACTATAAATTTCTTGTGTTGTCTGGTTGCTTATCTTTTCTTTTTGTTTCTTGCTGTGTGACTGTGATTAGGTAGATTTTTATCTGATTTACAATTTTCTATCACTGCACCTTTCAGTTTACAGCAAAAGCTGTAACAGCACTTTTAGTTTTGGGACATAATAATTAATAAATATACTCTATTCACCCCCCTCTAGAGTATTGTAGATCTAACCCGAACTTTCAGATGTGCTGAAACTCAGTTTTGTTCCAAACATCTGCTGCACCAACCTCCAATCAATGGACGTGAACCGCCCATCACGGACACTCACGATGTTGCGGGGCACACCGTGAAGCCGTATAATATTATCCACATAAAACTTTGCCAATTTCTCCACGGAATCATCCTTCCTATGCAGAATGAAGTGTGACACTTTCGTCAAACAATCCACGACCACCCAGATGGCGTCGTTTCCCTTTTGCGACCTTGGAAACCATGCACAAAGTCCATAGTAATGTCGTCGAACTTCCACTTCGGAATTGGCAAGGACTTCAGGCATCCTCCCGGCTTTTGGCATTCCGCCTTCACCAAGGCACATGTTTGGCACTTCGCCACGTACAATGCCACATCCTACTCAAGTCCTGGCCACCAGAATAATTTCTTCATATCATGATACATCTTCGTGCTCCCCGGGTGAATTGAGTACTTGGTATGATGCGCCTCGTACAACAATTCCACCCGCAATTTGCCCACATTCGGGACGCACAGACGACAGTCCTTCCATAGCAATCCATCCTCAACAACAAATTGGGAATTTGACCCATTCAAAGCATCAACCATGATTTGCTTCATGCGGCCATCCATATCCAAAGCCTGCTGAATTCGATCAGCCAGGTCACACTGAACTTCTGTCCAGTTCAATAGCACTTCGGCACTTGTTTGCTTATCTACGCATGAGATCTCCAACGCCTCCAACTCCCGAACCAACCGCTTGTCATGGACCGACAACCAATTGGCTTAAGCTGGGGCCCTGTGAATCAACGAATCCGCAACTACATTGCCTTTCCCAGGCACATAATGAATTTTGAACGTTTAGTACCCCAGGAACTCCATCCATCTCCGCTGTCGCATGTTTAAATCTTTTTGATCCAACAAGTATTTCAGGCTCTTGTGGTCGGTATAGATATCGACCTTCACCCAGTACAAGTAGGGCCTCCACAGCTTCAAGGAAAATATCACGGCCGCTAACTCCAAGTCATGGACCAAATAATTCCTCTCATGCACTTTCAACTATTGCAAGTCATACGCTATCACACTTCCATGTTGCAGTAGTACACAACCCAATCCACTACCCAAAGCATCGTTGTAGATCTCCAAACCTTCGGTCCCACTCGGCGAACTCAACACAGGCGTCGTGGTCTACCGACTCTTCATCTCCTTAAAAGGTCGTGCGCACTCCGGCGTCCAAACAAACTTCTGTTCTTTCCTCATCAGAATAGTGAGGGATAACGCCATCCGCGAGAAGTTCTCCACGAAGCGCCTGCAATAGCCGGCAAGCCCCAAAAAACTCTGGACTTCCGCTATCGTAGACATCACAGGCCACTCTCGTATCGCAACAATCTTCGCCGGATCCACCGCAATTCCCTCTCCACTGACTATGTGACCAAAGAACGCTACTAACGATAACTAAAACTCGCATTTGGAGAACTTGGCATATAATTGATTCCTCCTCAGCTTCTCCAACACCAAATGCAGATGCTTGAAGTGATACTCCACACTCTGCGAGTACACCAATATGTCGTCGATGAAGACGATCACAAAGTGGTCTAGGTACTCCCTGAAAGTCCTGTTCATCATATCCATGAACACTGACGGCGCATTCGTCAGCCCAAACGGCATGACCGTAAACTCGTAATGCCCGTATCTCGTACTAAAAGCTGTCTTGGGGATATCACTCTCCCTTATCCGCAGCTGATAATAACCGGACTTGAGATCCAATTTCGAGTACACCGATGACCCGACTAACTGATCAAAGAGATCATTCATCCTAGGGATCGGGTACTTATTCTTCTTAGTTAGCTTGTTCAATTCTCAGTAATCAATACAAAGTCTCAAGCTTCCGTCCTTCTTCTTGACAAAAAGGACCGGTTTGCTGCAAGGCGACGAACTTGGATGCACATACCCCTGCTCCAACAACTCTTGAAGTTGTACCTTTAGCTCTGTCATCTCCTTAGGCGCTAGCCGATACAGAGAGCGTGACATAGGTTTCGCACCTGGCACTAGCTCGATGGTGAAATCAATCTCCCGTTGAGGTGGGGCTCCAGGAAGATCGCCAGGGAACACATCAGGGTACTCGGATACCACTGAAATACTGTCCAACGTAGGCTTAGGCTTTGCAACCTCCACTAGTGTGAAGAACAGCTATGCACCAGCAAGAACCGTCTTAACCACTTGAAGTGCGGACATCAAAGTCTTGCTCGACCCCGTTCAAGTCCGCAAAAGTCGTCTCACGACCAGTTCCCAACTTGACCTCTGTGCGATTGCAATCAAGGTATGCCTGCTGCTCCGAGAGCCAGTCCATACCAAAAATTACGTTGAACTCCACCAGCGGCAGTAATGACGCTTGCAAATCGAACTCCTAATTCCCAATACGAATCTTTACGCCACAGACTCTATTCGCGCGCATCGAACACCCATTCGGCAACAACACATCCAGTTTGTCATTTGCCATCGAAGACGGTACTCTGATGCGCGATACAAATCCTTCGGATAAAAAGAATGTGAAACTCCCGAATCGAATGGTGCTCTCGCCGGATAATCGAAAATTAAAACAAAGCCTAGTACAAGCAGTCTTAAGTTAACATGCGCGAGGCCAACAAGTATTTACAGCTAACTTCTATAACTTTAGATTGTACCTGTCACCACGTCAGCGTGCTTCCTGGCCTCCTGCTGGCCTAGGCTGTGCAATTTAGGCTTCATCTCGGACTTTGGGCGTCCGCTCCAACACTCGCGGGCAAAATGCCCTGGCTTCCCACAATTAGAACATGTGCCCGGGGTTCATCCTATAGTCGCCCCCGAAGCACCAAAAGGAGGGGTTGGACCCGAAGTCCTAGCTTTCTTATACCACTTACGATAACCAGACTTTGAGGTAGCCGACACTTGGAACTCTGTCTTCTCAGCACTAGAGTCCTTCTTCTTTTGGACTCTCCTTTTTCGCATTATGCGGGGTGCATCTCTTATAGGACTTGCAGAGTTCGATACCTTACTCACTGGCATCCGGTGAGTCTTCCCAAACTCTACTTCCAAATATCTAGCCGACTCCACATAGGCTCGGAATCGCAGTAGTTTTGGTCCTAGTAGTAGAATTCGCAGCTCGCCACGCAGACCATTATAAAATCTATCAACTATAGACTTCTCGTTCTCCAACTCTAAACATGGGTAGCGGCTTATCATAAGAAACGCCTGCAAATATTTATCAACTGAATGCGTACCTTACACTAAGAACATAATCAGCTGCTGACCCGATGGCCTTCTAAATGCCATTTGATCCCAGACACTACCCGGCATTGAAGCCATCTCATGGACAAAGGATTGCACATTGCTTCCCTGCTGTGCATTAGTCACCGCGAACACCGCTTCAATGATCCTTCTTATGGTTTCAAATGAAGGAGGGGTCTCAAGCACGTCGTTGGGTGCACTATAATCCTCAGAAATCGGACGTTCTGACAGCCCTGCACCACTCCTGGTCACCTATAGTCGTACAAAACACCGTTAAGCGACCAAACAAAATTGCAAAAAGCAATTATAGGAACACGCAGGTTCCCCAAACATGTGTATTTTCATTCCTAAGTGGACATTCATGGGTTCTTTTATGTTATGACGATGACGAACACACATGTGCTCACCACCTCTTAAAAGAATTCGCCCATGAATTCATTTAAGTTGACCGAAACTAGTAGTCTGATACCAAATTGTAACACCCCATATCCGTCGCATAGCATATAGCAGTAGGTCTGGCCGGGGCCCAACGCCATATACCACAGACAGACTGGAAGGTTACTCAATGGAAACAATTTAACTAAGAATCAACGTCCTACATAGAGTGCATTCTAGCGGAAGCAATTTAAAAGTTGCAATAATTAGAACCCAGCCAACAACATGAATGTCCACTACAAAACCCAATAGGAATGACGTACAATACACAAGTACATGGTCTTAAGGCATTACAATAGTTTACTCAAATTACAGTATTTTCCAAACCTCGGCACGCAGGCCGGTCACATATGAATAATACAAGTAAACATTCAATTTAGGCCTTCGAGGGCCGGCTCAGCAACAAGGGCTTTTTGCTCGCTATTTGCCACTTGGCTCCGCATCACCTGCAAGCACAATCCACCGTGACGGTGGCAAACAAAAGCAACGGTCAGCTATGCTGACCAAATTATAACGATCCCGCCCACAAACTCGGGGCGGCGATGCTCCTTCTCTGCACATTATTAGCATAACCAAGCAGTATAGTGTAAAACACTTCATCACAGGCGTGGGCACGTACGGCCACACACCCCGTGCTCTCAGGGCATATTCTCGGTGAACACGGTCAAAGTCCGCTGACTCACCACCACCCCCTAGGCGACAATATCTCGTGAGCATTTGGTCTTTCTGGCCACTGCCTAAGACCCTCCATCTATGCCAACGGTAAGTGTCACGTACCGTTAGGTCTCATTACCGAACGAAATAGAGAGGGTATGGTTCCGCCTAACCCATTGCTCACAACGCCCTGTCACCTTCAGATATGGGCGCAGGTCAAACTTCCCTGAGTCCCAATCCGATCACACACTTCACATAACCCAGTTATGTGCAAGTTGGCTCACAGGCCACCATGTTGGCAGAATCACGCATCTGCCTAGTTTTTCGGGTGCACCTTGGAGTTAGTCCCCAAGGCTCCCTATTGCAATCTACCGCGTAGAAAACCCAAAAAACAAACATCTGCACTGAGTCTTCTCCGACAATTCATGCAATGCAACATCACCGATCCAGACCAACTTGTCCGGGTAGGCTTCACACATCATGGCTATGTCCGTCTCTCGATTACGGACTCTACATGCTAAACACCGGGGACTATTCATGTCTACCCGAAGGAATGCCTCAAACTCACTGTAAACTCGCGAGAGCAGACTTCCTATGCAAAAAAAAGAGGACTTCACATGTCCTAGGATGAGAATCGTTACGCTAGCATTCCTCTTTGGCGCCATTGAAATCTATGCAGATGAAAAGCACGTCAATGTTCTCTCCTCGTAGATCTGAAGTCGGCTCGCGATTTGGGGCTCCGAAGCTCCGCCGGTGGCCGGATCTAACTCCCTTCTTCTTCCTTGCTCTCCCCTCTCTCTAGAACTTTAGAAAGAGATTACTTGGATGAAATGAAGGATTCAAAACTCTATTCCCGAGTATAGCATAGCCTGGACAGCTGTGAACCGTCGGATCACAAAATAAGGAAACGGACGACCACGATTAGGGCTTAAAATCCAAAACCTGGGCCGAACACGGCTTGTAACACGCCCGTGTCCAAGGCCGTGTTCCCCATTCGTCGTCGAAACCGACGCGTCCCGAAAAGTACACGAGCTCTCGACACGCCCGTGTCCAACTTGACACACCTGTGTCATACAGTACACGGCCGTGTAGCGTGTCGTGTTCCTCCAACGACATAGGATCAAAAACATCCCGCAAGGGACATGGGTACTCGACACGCCCGTATCGAAACTGACATGCCCATGTCTATCCGAACATGCCCGTGTGCTAACACCGTGTGTTTCCCACGACACGGCCCGGCCTTCACCCTGAGAAGGACACGGCCTGGGACACGCCCGTGTCTCAGGCCGTGTTCGCTGCTCGACGATCGTCGACTCCAAATTCGTCGACCTCTCGGCCAGATCGTCGACCCGAGCACGACACGCCCCTGGGACACGCCCGTTTCCCAGGTCGTGTGACCCCTACCAAGTTCCAAACTTGGCTCAAAACACCTCTCGTCGCTCTTTTGAGTTTCGGGGCGTTACAGTGTGTGTGTGTGTGTGTGTGTGTGTGTGTGTGTGTGTGTGTGTGTGTGTATACTAAATTTTATGATAAATTTAATGTATATTTGTAAATATACTTTTAAATAGAATTTAAAAAAATACATATATGTAATCATAATAGATATATCCTATAAATTAGGGGTGCCCATAAAAACCAGGCCATGGGGGCCGGCCCGGGCCTGGCCCGGTAAAAGCCCGGCTAGGCCCGGGCCCGGGCTAAGCCCGCCCCGGGCCCCGGCCGGGCCATGGGGCCTAACAAGGCCCCATATATAGGCATTTGCCAGGCACGGTGCCCGGCCTGGGCCGGGCAAAGCCCGGTTTCCTAGGCCCGTGCTAAGCCCGGGGCCGAGCCGGGCAAAGCCCGGTTTCGAGGCCCGGCCCGGCCCGGCCCCTTTAACAACGGTTCTAAGAGTCGTTGTTAAACAGCGGCTCTAAGAGCCGTGGCTCTAAGAGCCGCTGTTAACAACGGCTCTTAGAGCTGTTGTTAACATATACTGCCAGCCCTATTTAATAGGGCTGGCAGCTATAATTATTAAATAATAATTATTATTTATTTAATAATTATTTAATAAATATTAAAAAAAAAAAAATTTTTTAGTCTTTTTTAAACCTATAAATCCTCCCCCCTCCCAAATTTCTCAATCCCACATCTCCAAAGTCCCACACTCCCCCCCTCTCATTATTTTTTACGTCGAATATGTCATCGACGATGGCGTCATCATCATCATTAGTCGCTCACGAAATGGTGGAGCACAAGCATACGACGCCAGTTTGGGAATATTTTGACAAAGTGAAAGTCGGCTCCGAGCATAAGGCGAAGTGCAAGCAATGCTCGAAATTACTTACTCTCAGTAGCAACTCGACACTCGCAAGACACATTAAGTCTTGCACTGTCAAACAAGCTCCCCCCGAGTCCAACTAGGCGCAATTATCTGCATCTAGACAAATATGGACGTACGATCAAGGTCGGCAGCGGGAGTTGCAGGTGAAGAACGTCATCAGACGTGGGTTGTCGTTCAGCCACTACGATGACGAGCAAGAAACAGAGTACATCCATCAATGGCTACAACCCAAATATCATCAAGTAAGTCGATCTTCCATTAGACGCGATGCACTTAAATATTATTTAGAAGCTAAACAATATTTAATTAATTATTTTGAAAATTTTGAGGGTCGAGTGAGTTTAACGAGCGATGTTTGGACAAGTAGTATCAAATTAGGATTATCATATATTTTCATCACTTGTCACTGGGTCGATTGCGTTTCATGGGATCTAAATAAGCGTATAATATGTTTTGAAGATTTCAAAGTCACGCACAACGGTGTCGCGATTTATCAAATTATTTTAAAGTGTTTGTAAGAATTTAAAATAAAAGATAAAATTATGAGTATTTCTTTCGACATCGCCACAAATAATACCACTGCAATTGAGTGGTTAAAACGTGATTTAAAACCTATGTTAAACGGTGTTTTTTTTATACTTGTTGCGTCTGTCACGCTTTAAATTTGGTCGTACAAGATAGTTTAACATATATTAACCATACATTAATAAAATATGTTTAATGTTACAATTTATTTATAGTTCTAAACAACGACAACAAAATTTTAAAAAATTCGCAAACGCCCAAGGTCAAAAATTTTTGAAACCTTTATTTGACATGCCAATTAGATGGAACTCGACATTTACACTGTTAAAACGAGCGATTCGTCAAAAAACACTACTAATGGAATACTATACTATGTTAGATTAACATGAATTAACTGAGTCTGATTGGAATGTTTTAAAAAATTATATGTATTTATTAGAAGTTTTTTATAAGCCGACAAATTCTCTATCTGACGTATATTATTCTACTAGCCCGCTAGTTATTGAAAATATTGTTAATATTTTACAAAAATTAAATTATTTTAATCAACACGCCAGATGGAGTGGTTTAATAGAAATAATGGAAAACAAAATTTTAAAATATTATAGAGAAATCTCGGTCATGTTTTCGTGTGCCGCCGCTTTGAATCCTCTTTTCAGTGTAGACGGCGTAAAAACTTTTATAGAAGAAATAAATAATAATTTATGCGTAAATCTTCGTGATTCGGATTTGGATAATCATAATATTTTGAATTTTAACATTATTTTTAGTGAATATTATAATTATTATGATAATTTATACGGATCGAGGCCCCGAGAGGATGTGTCGCAACCAAAAACACGCGATAGTTTTTAAAATAAAATGTTATAGTTAGCTTCAAGAAAAAAACGTGCACACATCTAGTATTTAAATGAATTAGGCTTGTATACAAAAACCCAATTTGTTA